>CM023485.1:107319456-107346773 GCA_013339685.2 Hyalomma asiaticum | reverse complement strand
GGAGGTCGTCTATCTGCGGTAAGAAGCACTCTACGGTCTTGTTCGGCCCAACAGTGTCAATTCGATATTAAACCGTTATTAGGTATTTTATGTATTGCGCGGTTAATCACTCCTGCATCGACTAAGTTTATATGTGCGCACATTACTGTATACATTTATTTTGTATGTATGTATGAAAACTGTTGTATGTGAGTAGATGTAGATATTTGTGTGTATAGATGGAAAGTGTTCAGGTGTTGTGTATACATGGATATGTGGACATAGAAGCGTGTGATATGTATTCTTTCCCCTCTATTTGTACATATGCTGTATCTATTGTTGCCAAACCAAGGGGGCATGAACCTCGTCAAGCTGCTGTTTTGCAGCTTTTTGTTCCTTGCCCTTGCGTTTTCTTTTTTTTTTCCTGTAAAGAGAGGGAAATGCGAAATAAACTTGAAACTTGAAACTTGAAACTTGAAGCTGGTCTACGCGTGTGACTGCGTCATTGACAATTTGACAGGGGTATTGCCGCCTTTAAATGGTGACACGTAGTTTCTCAAAACTTGCTGTGAAGTCCGTATGGTTTGAGCAAATGCAATACTTAGCGTGGCTTCTTTTGAAGTGAAGGTATTCTTGTCGGTGAGTAGGCTTATGATGCAGTTTGGGAGATAGTTTGCCATCTATGAGCTGCAACGTGACGTCCAGGAATTTAATATTTTTGGTAAGAAAGAGTTGGTAAAGGATATGGATGGCTGGGCCTCAGTGAAGTCGGATATAAATGCAAGTAGTTGTGGTTCGCCATGAGGCCCAATAAAGAAATTACCATCAGTGAACCTTTTGTACCAAATTTGCTTCATTGTGTAACTGCAAGGATATTGATCTTCAATTATTCCCGTACTACAGTCGACGTACATCCACTGAGATGGAACACCTCAACTTCAAAAAAGAGGCATTTGTACTGGCTCATGCATTGCTCTCATCATCAGTGATTTAGTTTTAGCAAAACTTGACAAGCTTGTTACAGATGCCGTTACTATCACTAACGCGTTACTTGTTTTAAGATACCTTGATGTTTTAATTTCCTCGGACAGCAGCGTGGACGCGTACAGGACTGACGCTTCGGCCCTTTTCGCCCCTATGCGATAATAATTTGAGCCCTTTGATCTTAACCATGAATTCTCTGACAAAGGTGAAATTATGTTCTATGATAAGTTATTCTTGCAAGACGGCCGCCCTGCTGGATGTACCGCCCACGTGGAAGTAAGCTAATTCCTCACTATCATTCTACGCATTCAAAGCTTGTTAAGCGTGGTATTGTTACGAAGCATTCCTGCTCGGCGAAAGGGCGCCATACTTCACGTGGCAGTGTGCGAAGATAAGTGACGAAGACGACGACTGGGCGACCGCTTGTGCTGTTGCTGGCTTTGCTGCTGCTCGTCCATCTTGGCTGCAACGGCCGCTACCTGTATAAATGTAATCTGTAAATACATTCTTTCACCGTTCTTGCTGGTGAGCACTCTGTTCCTGCACGTGGCAGTATCGTGAAGTCTTGCCTCAAGTTCGGCGCTCTTTGTACTCTATTTTTCTCCTCCTATCGCTTCCGCTCTTAAGGCTTAGGTACCATGTCCACTCGGTTGTTTGACACTTATCATCTAGGTCCATTGAACTTAAAATAAATGTCTCAAAAACCGAAAATAACATGCATGTGCGCACAATGGCTGCGAGAGGGAGATGTAATCATTTTAAGGTGTTTTCACGTGGGAGCATGCCTGTACTTTCGCACCCCACTCTGAGGCAGACGCTGATGCCGCAGCATTCACCCAGCGCGCCGAAGAAGCCGGGCAGCTAGCGCGCGTCAGTGTAACTAGTCAGCAGGAACGTGACACCCTACGATACAACCTTCGACATAGATTCATCGTTTAATAACTGGGTGAAAACGTCTGGGTTTGGTCTCCCCTAAGACGACGGGCACTCGCGGAGAAACTCCTACGCCGTTACTTCGGCCCCTACAAGGTGCTTTGCCGTCTTAGCGATGTCACCTGTGCGAGGTCGTTGCTGACAGCCCGTCTTGTTCCAAACGCCGCCAGCATGTGCCTGAGACAGTACACGTAGTGCTTATGAAGCCATACATGTCGGAGTGAACCACACACTATAGCGGCAGGATCAGGTGTACTCGTTTCTGTGCATTGAGACCCGGTACGATGCTACCTCTGGAGGGGGGATAATGCCATGTTCCCCCTAGGGTTTTCACTGGCGACGTAGAAGGCAATGACGGACTGACCTGACCCGCTCGTGAGTGCAAGCCCAGGCTAGAAAGGAAAAAGATGTTCTTGCAATATTGGCTCCCGGGCCTGCTGCTTGTGTTCCCCAGTCCTACGTAGTGCTTCATGTACGTCCAGCAATAAGGCTCCTACGCTCAGTAAACCGCGAGAATGCTATACCATCTACAGCCTACAACACCCCCTCTCCCTGACCTTGTTTGAAGCTATGTCCACCGCTCAAAAAAAAAAAAGAATATATATATATATATATATATATAAACTTCCTGCCCTTGCACAGTCTCTGAGAGTGGCGCCTAGTTACTCGCTTCGTCGGCGCTTACGATCCCCTCGGACTTCTATCTAGGACGGCAAACGCAGCTTGATTTTATTACTTCGCTGCTAGAAAAGCCTCAGAAATAGCTCTCCTCACACTGTTGTCCGCGCTTGGTCACGAAGAAAATTAATTAGGAGGGAGCTCGGTCTTCGGAAGCGAGCCCTCACTTGCAAAAACACCTTGGAGCTATTATCCCGAGCTTTTTGATCTCACTAATTTACAACGCCCTGTAGCAAGCTGTCCACGCGTGCGTGTTGTTTATCCAGCCGCGGCTGTGACCAGTATTCAATCTACAGGAGAAGGCACTTCTAAAGGCCCGTCAACACGGAACTCGGATGCTGCCTTTTCAAGTTAAATACGTTAGAAGTAGAGAAGTATTGATCGGTCTATATTAAGGTACAAAAAGAAACAGAAGGACGATGGGGCACTGAGGGATTTTTTTCATGAACAGTATGAGAATGATTTGAACAACAAAGTTTTTTGAGGAAGATACACCGTACGGAAGATACGGCTATAAATTTCAGTATAATTGGTGTGGCCGGGAATTAGACTCCGTGACATTTTGTTGGGCTTTTGTTGCCTCATCTTGAGAAGGAGAGAGGGGTACGCAACAGTACAGTACTTTCGAATGGCAAGTATACGGGAAGAATATGGAACACATATAGATATTGTTCGGAAACGTATGGTATTATTCGAATAGGGTGTAGAGCGTTGCCAGTAGGAAGGAACTGTTATATATTATATTTCAATGGAACAATAAAATCTGTACATTTAGGGCATGGTCTGTAGAGTCATCCCCCACTGTACCAATAAACGTTATACATCCCAGAATCAATCATTTATCACTTGCTTAGAAGTTACCTACCCAAGAGATAGGTCTCGCTAGTGGTTGCTGCAGAGGGATGGTCTAAAAAGTAGTCCTTGTGGGTTATGCTAAATAATGCCACAGTGTTTCGGAAAATAGTACGACACGCGAGATATTTGCGACGACAAATAATAACTTGAGTTCATTGGCTATTGATAGAGTGAAAAGAAAGGAACAGGTTCTATGGGATGTACAATAAACAAATTAGTCGCAATATACTTTCAAAATTTAGCACCATAAGCTGGCATGATAGGTGTAACAAGCCTGGTAGGTTCCTGTTGTACATTATTCATTTGCGTAGTTGACGTGACGAGGAACATTGTACGGGTTCTACTCGTTCTCAAATGCGGACGATATGTTAATTGCGCATCCGTTGTGTCCCACTGATCCCATTGATCCCACTGACCCTCTTGCACGATAAAGACGTAGTTCCCACAGAAGGGATTGTATAGGCAGCTCAGCACCCAGTGAAACTTGCACAGTCAAGGAAACGTGCGTTTCTTTCTCAGTGTACTGTCTTTTTTTTTTCCTGCAATCCTTTCTTTCGAAAGAAGGCACCAACTAGCCTCTTGATTGATTTGTGGGGTTTAACGTCCCAAAACCAGCTCTGATTATGAGAGACGCCGTAGTGGAGGGCTCCGGAAATTTTGACCACCTGGGATTCTTTAACGTGTACTGACATCGCACAGTACACGCGCCTCAACATTTCGCCTCCATCGAAATGCAGCCGCCGTGACCGGGATACCAACTAGCCTCTAAATGTGTGCTTCTTGAACACGTAGGCGAAACAATAAAGTGCGTTAGACAGATAACGTATTGCGATAGAATTCGATATATTATCACTGTATTTCCCATTTTTTGCCCAATATTAGAAGAGAATATTAAGGCGGAAGTTTCAGTTCTCACTTCGTATTCTCGCCACATTGGCTCTATGACTATTTCTGAAACATAAGCTATTCAGTCTTATGCTTCCTTAAAACACAAGCGTACATTTTTTTTACCAGTAAGTCATTATTTACACCTTAGCAGACGCCGTCTAAGATGTATGATGTCACGTTTATTAGTGCAGCAACCTACGAGCGCGTCACCATCTGTATTTTATTTCTAGCATTCCTTCTCTTCCACTAGCAATCCATTATAGCGTGCCAAGCATCTTCTCTTGACAAAAGCGCTGCCTTCCGTACTGTGAATGGGTAATTTACTAATACAAGCAAAACGTTTTCTTTTCTCTTGATTGTCTCATTAAGGAGTGTGTATGAAGGGAGGTGACATTGTGAATTTGGCCACTGTGCTATATGAGTTCCACTGTGAACCGGAGAGTGAGCAGGAGTCGACATCTCCGGTGCCTGCCCAAACACGCAGTGTAGGCCGACGTGGTGCTCGATTCACAAGCAGGAACTATCGGCTTAATTACCACCCGACGGTTCTTGACGTAACGATCTTACGGAAAATATACTGCCAGCCGATTTACGGGCGTCAGCAAGATCCCGCAGTGCTCGGCGCGATCGATCGAAGCACGTGTGCTAAACAGAGCGCAGCTCACCATTTCGCTGACGAAGGCTCTAGAGCGTATACTGCTTGCTCGCTAAAGAATGTTCAGCACTTTTGAGGCATGAAAAGCAGAATGGTAATTAGTTCGTTGCCGCGGCAAGACGTTCCCATGGCAGCGCCGCGGTGCGAAGAAACAGGAAAACTTTTCCGCTCGTGAGGCTCTCTTCCGAAGCTTTGGGAAGGCACCCATCATTCACTGCGTGACGCAAACCGGTCGTCTCAGAGACTAAGCTGGTTCTATAAGGAGAACTGCCGGAGCGGGGAGCGGGGTGGCTTGCTGCATGCTCTCGTAGCAGCATGCGTGTAGTGATAAGTAGGTAGCGGAATTCGCTCATGAAACATTCAGTAACTAGCACTCTTTTTGATTCCTCCGAGCTCATAAAGCGGTGAAGAGGAATATTTAGTGGACGTTAGTGGTTATGTTGTACCACTATAAGAAATAAGGACAGCCGAAGTGCAAGTGCTACGCTCTCCATTTTTATCAAACACATTGACATGCATGCTCATCGAGCCCCAGATAAGGCAAGGTAATGGCGCGACTACGCGAGAGATTAAGGCGACGGTTTTGAACGTCGTCACATGCAATGTTTTACCGGCTTCGAGAAGAACAATCGGCAGAGGTAGTATCCCGCGTACCTTTTTTCTTCGTGATCGGAGTGGCTTCGCGTTTTTCTTTTCACCTTTCGGGGTAAACTTACTTTCCCCAACATGAAAGAATATTTTCAGCTTTCTGAGCACCACTAGTACGACTGTTTCGTTGGTATAACGTCTAGGTAGCGCGTTGTTTGCGCAGTACACTTTTAAACCACACTATCGTTCGCGTGCCTAGCTTCCCTCAGTCTTCAACGGCATGTGTTTCGCCTTTGTGTTCTTACTTCGACCTCTGAAGATACTGTGCTCGAGTCCATTTGAGAGTCTACTAACTTGAGCTCCTAACGAAATGGGGACGATGCCCTCAAGACCTCCTTGCTTGTCACGCAGCCATATATTGCAATATGGTTGCTGACGCTGGCGTACGCAGCCAGATCGAAGTATATGGCTGCGTGAAATAAATGTTCTCACGCGCGCGCGCACGCGCACGCACGCACACGCACACGCACACGCACACACACACACACACACACACACACACACACACACACGCACGCACGCACGCACGCACGCACACACACACGCACACACACACGCACACACACAATACATAAAAATTGCCCCACGCCATCTGTGTAGTGTTAATCGAAACCGCGATAATCTTAGCGGGACTTGCAAAACACGATTCCCACCCATCCATCACTTCCATGGCAGGACGTGTATGAAAGCATTCCCTGACAACATTAAAGGGCTGCTGGTTTTCGCTCTGGCCTTTCCAGCGTGTTCTATTAATTTTCAATGACTCATCCCAACAACGTGGTGTTGGGCTCTTACAAATTAATAGCTTAATCAGGTTTACCCGACCTTTTGACAAAGAGCTTGGCTTCTCTCTTCAGCAGTCATTCCATGAGCGGAGCTTTAATGAGTCCGTAGCAAACATCTTTTTTTCGTGGTGTTGATGACATATGTCCCCGTAATGAGGTTTTAAACTAGCTTTAACCGAGCTCAGGTTTCACAAGCGTGTTTCTGTTCCCTGTATGGAGAGTATGCCTGAAAGTCTGTGACTATAAATGGGCAATTATGAGGTTGTAGAGAAATGGCGGACAATGAAGAAGCCAAAATGGAAATTGCTAACTTTGCAGAAAAGCGCGTTTTGCTTTGCTTCGAGTAGGCTTTCGGCGCTTGCTCAAAATTTGTGATGAAAAATGAGGGATGCTTATTCGTCTGTCACGTTGCTATCACAGATATAGCAAAGAGCATCACATGCCTCTCCACGTCTCGGTAGCAATAGATTACGGAATAAATGCTGTGTGATTTGATTTCGTTATACGTTTCGGTCCTAATAGCTTCCATTTGACATGGAACGTTTCACGTAAACGATGTGACATTAAGTACTTTTCAAGTGATATTTCCATGTTTGCTACTTAAGCAATAGAAAGATATTAAATCCGAAGCGTTTCATGGCGATCTTGAGCAAACTTGAGCCTATCTATCTATCTAGCCGCCTACGTCTCTGTCCTCTACTGGTCGTGCCGTTCGCTTGGTATGCAACAAAATTAGCACAGTGGGGTATCAATGTTAAGGCAACTGAATAACTAACCTGAACATCGCTGAGGAAAGAGACGTAGTTACGTCGCCTAACGATACTACGACTACATGTGGCTCATACCCTAATGCTCGGCCTAGTGTAGGTGGGTATGCGCCACAGTCATGTGATTGAATGTTATCACATCCCATGTCAATCAAGGAGCAACCAAAATACTTCATCAAATTTCGATGACAAACCACATCGCGCGAATTCAACGAGATAGAAACGGTAATATGGAACAACTACGGTAATATTTCTTGTAGCACACGAAGGAAATGTGCACATCACAAGCAAACGGCGACACACAAACGCGCTGTGATGACCCAATGCAACCAATGGCACGGTAGATTGGCAGGAATCGAACACAGGCCAAGAAGGTGCTAAGCGAGCACGTTACCACACATCCATGCCTGCTCTTCCTACGCGTTGCTTATAGTGAATATGCTTATCGGCTCGGTAGCTGTGGTGATGGTGCTTGTGTAAGCGGTTCTCGAGTGTGCAACCGCTCAGATAGCGAAGTAACAAGCGTTACATGCATACTACTAGCAGTCAGCATGCTTTCGTGAAGCTTTGCTCGATCCCGTAGGAATACCCCAACGAACGACGTTTATGGTATGCAAGTCAGCACACCGTAGTGTGCTGACGTAGTTGTGATGGAAAGAATTGTTCATGAAGTGAATGATAATTATAAACGTTTTGGAAAAGTGATGTGCTGTGCTAAGTTGTTTATTCAGCGAAGTGCGTTGGTTTAATGTGAATATTCATAAAACATGAATCGCGCTGTCCGCTTCTACAACGCTTCCATGTTAGTAATGTGTATGCATCAGTTTCATGCTCCAAATACCCGACGCGCATCCTAATTCGGGATGGAGTGGCAGAGTATATGGTAGTTTCTTAACATTCCTGGGATGTCTTTTAATTATTTTAAACAATTGGAGAAGTCTGAGAAGTCTGGGAAGCATTGAGTTCGTAAGTAGTATTTAAGGAGCACTCGGTAAAGAGTACTCGTTAAGGAATTGGGACAATCCCAATCCACAATGGTGTCAATCTACATGACACTCAAATAATAAGATTGGGCAAGAACTAAAATAAAGAACAGAGGTCTTTGTGACTTGCGGTTTGCCAATAGCACTGTCCGCTTCTGCAATGGTGGAAACCGCTTTAAAAAAGATGCTTCAAGACCTGAACCGAGAAGATGCTAAATGGAATTGACGATAAATATATGAAAGACAAAGTCGATTCCCCGCGAGAAAATAAGATTCTACGATCAGCAATACTACCCTTCAAATAATTTATAAAGAAGTAGGTATGCTTTGGCTAATTCATAAAATAGGTGCCTATCCATACAAGTTTAGTCCAAGGGAGAGCATGTGTGAAGTGCATGAGGCAGCTATAATGGAAGTGGTGTAAGCTTGCACTTTGCCAGTACTAACGTACCAGGCAGATACTTAAAGGATAAGAAAGACTGTGAATATGAACTAGCAGATGATTTTAACTTCTTCGCTGCGGGAACTGGAAAGTGACAGGCGTAACATTAACGGGCATCAGGAAAGCGCAGTCCATAAGATAGGAAACATGGGCCGTTCAATCCTTGTTAACATTGAAAAATAAGAAAAATTTGGGCGGGTCACGTATCTCGTAGGGCTGACAAGCGATTGCCAGATAAAGTGGCGGAGTGTATGCAAATGAACGGGAAGCGCAACCAACGACGCGTAATGTTGGGGTGGGATAGAAACTACCAATTATACATGCATAAAAAGGGTCACCTCCCTCAAAACAGGGCAAATTAAGGGCCAGTTAGAGATAATAATTACAATAATTCCTGGGTTTTTTGGTCCCAAGCCGGAGGATGATGACAACAGACGTACTAGTGGTGGGCTCCGGAAATACTGACCACTGGGGGTTCTTTAACGTGCATTGACATCCACAGTACACGGGCCTCTAGCATTTCGCCTCCACCCAAATGATGCCGCAGTGGCCGGGATAGGTCATTGAGAGAAGCTTTTGTCTTGCTGTGGAAGTAAACAAGTGGATTACGGCGATAATGCCAAACGCGAAAAATGTAGGAAAACTGAAGCATATCTTGCTCTTATCGTGTCTTTGCAGTGCCACCGTCGTCAACGGAAAACGTTTACTGCCTCGGGATAAACAGCTCCAGGCTTTCGAGATGAACGAGACCAGGATCGCAGAAATGGCAAAGTGAAAGCAGGCACAACGTACAGAGAAAATATGTTAGGTGACAGCCAACAGCAGAGTTCCGATTTTATTTGTAAAGTGTGTGAATGACCCAGATACACAACAAAGCTGTCAGTGTACTTTAGGCAATAAAGAAGCATTCACACCAAAATCCGGGAAGAACATCGTTTTCGTGCAAGCTTCCTTCTCTCAATGATGTTGAGCCACGTTACTTTCGAGGTTTTTTTTAACAGGTTCAGAACGACGAGATGATTTTTACGAAGTTCTCGCCGGCTATGCCATGCGGTGACGTTACATTCTTAACAGCGAAGATGCTCTAGTTCGAGCTTGTGCCGTCCGATATTCAATGGACAATGTCAGGTATGTAGAAGACAGATGGACCCACTCAAGCCCTCGACCGACGATTACATGGTGCACACTTCTCCTCCGCCCACTACGAAATAATGGTCGTCATGGGAAGCCCAATGCGCGCATTTGCACTCGCACCTCTACCATATCTTGCACCCGACCCAATCTTCCCCTCAACCCGCTTCTATATGAAGGGGGGGGGGGGGGGGGCGATCACAAGGCCGTGTGAGGTCACTGCGTGAGGCGCACGAAACTTCAGACGCTGTGGGGAGTGAGTGTTCCTGCGTGTGTATTTACAACCCTCTTACCGCTTCGCTTGGCAGGTGGCTTCGCATATTGCAGCGCGTTCGTGGTTATCTGTGTGTTTGTTATATCTGCATTTCAGTCTCAGTCTACGACGAACGGTACGCCTTTGTTATTTCCAACATGGATAGAAAGCGGTATGCCTTTGCTACTTTCAAGATAAATGTATATTTTAGTTGGTCCGAGATTGTCATAGGCTGTATAAAATTCAAACACCGGTGGCGCACACTCGAATACCACAGGATGAACATTACGGGTATGAGGCACACGTGACTGCGGTGTGATTAATCGTGACGTAGGTGACTAGTATATCATATTAGTAGTGTAAAGATCAGTCACTCATGTTCGTCATAGGTTCGTACGCTATCAGCCATATTTTGCTGCATCTCGGGTGAACGAGACAACTAGAAAAGCACCGAGATGTAGGCGGCTAGATAGTTAGATATATAGATAGATACGGTAAAAGTTGCTCATGTTCGCAAAGAAATGCTTCAGAAGAGATCCTGAACATTTGATAAGAACACACTTCGTTTTTGTTTGCGCGAGAGGTACCGCTTGTCGTAGCTGGTGATCCAAGTGCCGACGCAAGAAAGAGAGATGCAGGCAAAAATGGTTTGTATAGGAATCGAACCCGGGCCAAATCGGTGCCAAGCAAGCACGCTACCATTGGTCTAGCGCGGCTCTTCTCACGCGATATAAACTGTAAATAAGCGTATTGAATCAACAGACGTCGTGGTGGTTTTCTAAAGTCATTTGCCCTTGTGGCATATGATCACTGCTCTTATAGCAAAGCAAGAGCCAACACTGGCTTACTTACTACAGTCACTCAGGCTGCTTTAGTCCTGCTTTGCTCGAGCCTCTAGGAATACCCCGACGACTCATATGATATGCATATCAGCATAACGTAGCGTGCATTTCTTTCTTCGACAAAACGATGTCCTTGCACTAAAGTTCACATACGCCACAGCGTACCGCAGTGCTGTCCACATGTGTGGTAAGCACACATGTTGACATGTTGACAACATATTGACACTTGTTGACGCCCACAACCGGTCAGTCTGCATAACGATGGTAATAGTACTTATAACATTTACGATGAAATTCAGCGCAAACATTCAGGACGACCACAGTGAGGAGACACGACACACTGGTGCTGTCCGTGCCTCCTGTCGATGCGTCTGTCCTAAATTTTTGCGTCGAGTTTCATCGTTAACGAACATGTACCAACTAGGCCCAGCTGATGTTTTATTAAAGCTGCTGGTAACACTTGGGGGATTGCCAAGCCATTCGGCATAGCCAATTTCCTTGTAGTTCTGGTCTCCGAGAAACCGTGCGCGCCTATTCGAGACGTCGCCTTGGCGCCGGATAGCACGCATGGCAAAAGCAGAAGAACAGTGTGACAACGTTAACGACCAGGACAGTCAGCGTGAAGCGCCCGCGTGGGGTGATCAGCATCAAAGGCACCCGCGGGCCCCGCCCTACCTGTTCAGACGGAACGAATGGACATGCCGGCCCGCTACAAAAGGAGACGACGTCTTTTTATACTTTGAGTGGTCGGTGTCCGTTTGCGCGGGTTCTACGAAGGAACTGTAGAGGACCCCGGTATGTAGACTGCATATATTTATTCTTGTCGAATCTCACTCCCCCCTTTTCTCTTTCTTCGTTCAGCTATAAAATCTAGTCTTGGAGATGCGGTTGGAGCGTACGGAGGTCTCTTGTCCTCTGTCTATCTGTTGCAAAGAAAGCCTCTAATCGTAACAAAGTTCAACATTCCTAGCTGATGGCTTCGCGTGACACCGATTCCGGGAATTCTTGGGATATTGCGGGTTGTTTTTTTTTCAGTTTCATTTTATGAGGCCTTGTAATATTTGGGGTTGGCTATCCAACCGTAGTCGCTAGCAGCAGAAATTCTGTGTCTCCTCAGTTCCTACTGATGTCGGTCTGCAACTATCCACTGCCACCGTTCAGAAGGGGAGGCGCGTGGCGATGCCTGGGTCACTGTAGCTATAGGTCCGCGATAGTCAGAAAACAGACGAAGTGCCAGACAAGAATGACCGTTGATCCTTTCTTTATTATTTTGCCCTTTTTTCTTCATCTTAGTAGAAGCTTTCTCCAGTAGTCACGGCATACTGGTAGCCTAATGCGCCGCTTTTTTGTATTTTAATAAACTTCCAGTGCACGTAAATGCGGTGCTTCCGTTGAAAGCTTTTGTGCGCCCCTCCTAGCCTCATCTGACACTTTCTCGACTTCGCTCGAATGCTGCGGACGTCAAGACCAACCGAGCGCGACTGTAACAGCTGGGTCAGGGGGCTCAAAAGTCAGCACTTCCACGCAGAAATAAAATGATTGTAATAAAAAACGCAGCCAGTACTTTGTGCCATTCTCGGAAGAGCTGGGGTTTTGTAAAACATTGCCCTACGAATTAGTATACTTTGGGGGAAATGGCTGTATTTTAATGAACGCGTATACGGTGAACGTTGCGACATCTGGCGGCTTCCGGTCGTCTAGCCGCACAGTGCACATTCTGTGAGTTGGAGCTCTTGGATGGCGTGGTTAGACTAAGTTCGAGAAACTCGGGTCCTGCTACTAGGAGAATATTGAAGACACAGTTGCCCTAAACTTCAAGTTATTCTTACAGGGCCTTGAAACGCTTTTCGATCTTGGAAAACGTTGCCAGAAAGCGGCGGAAGCGCTTCTGCACATGTGAGCAACATATTGCACTTCAAGCACCATGGAATTCGCAATCTTGTTTTAAACAGAGCTGGAAAGCGCCTGCCCTTCTTTTCAAAAAAGGATTCCGTTGGGGACACCAAACGCTTTGCCTTTCGTTGATTCTTAAGAGATGCACGAACATTCCGCTTATTTTCTGAATTCAGAACGAGTAAAGCACAGCAGATGATCTTTGCGTTGGTGAAACCAGCCAATGCTATTTTTGCCGCAAGCGACTTAGTCTCCGGTGACGTCATTTGTTGAAAAGAGAGCGGGCGTTTTCCATCTGTGTTTTAAACCAAAATGCGAATTCGCTGGTGCGGGAAGTGCATTGATATTTCGTTCACACGTTCAAAGCAGCCCTCACGGTTAATCAGCATCGTTTTATGACTGTTCAAGAAGTGTAGCAGGGCCCATTTCAGAAGTCAAAATAGACTGTAAATCAGCAGCGACCTTCTGTCGTTCGTTTTATAAACGAATGAATTTTCTCCATCTATACCCATCATCTACCTCGTTATGAGGTCACGTTCTACGCAACGCCTTCTTGCAAAAAATAGTATTCCACACTCACCGCCTTGGCTGCGAGTGGCGCAGTCTAACATTGCCAGGAATATATGCATATAAATAACCAATAAAACGGACGGGAGCACAACCGCTTTCGTAGCACAGTGGGTATAGAGCCTCGGGCGCGTTATCCGAAGGTCGTGAGTTTAAGTCCCTCCCAAAGGTAGGTGTGTTTTTTTTTCGTCTGATTTAATTCTTTTTTCATTTATCCCATTACTACTACACTACGGTTCAAAATTACATTAATTTCCCCTGTGCGTTCATTGGCTTCATTGCCTGTGTGGTTCATTTGGTTGTTCCTAACAAATAAACTAGCCATTGAACCACTCACTTCTTTAGTTATCTATAATCCAGGAACTACAAACACAAGTGAAACGTGACTATATGCAACATTTCAAGGACAGTACTCTTTGAAGGCGATGATAAAATCTTATGGTGTGAATTTCTTGTATGGAAAATCTTAGATGCTGACGATCAAGGTCGATATGACTGGTGCATTACAAGTGCTAAAACATGTGCAAGCAGTGTTTGGCACGTGCACACGGTGATGCTGAAAAATTTTCATATCTTTAAGGGTGTAAATTACCTTGCCCACGGGCTACACGCTATTGGGTGCATAGCTACACCCCAAAACAAGGGGTGTAGCTGTACTCCCCCTTGCTTCGGGTGTATAGCAAAAATGAAGGCTGTGCTTTATGATCACAACGTAGGCCGAACAGCATTTGATTTCATTGACACTTAGTTATCGCGCTTTCGAGACTAGAGGTTTGTTCGAGACTAGAGGTTTCGAGACTAGAGGTTTCTATCCGCCACACCCGCACTTCGCCGTTGTAAGATGCTTCGGGAAACTCCTCGCGAAGTACTGGGTGGCCCAGCGAACCCTTCTCAAATTTTGGAAACGACCTTCAGATCTTGCCTTCTTTTTGCCTCAGCGGCTTCCTTGGTGAAGTAGGATGGACAGCATCATCGCCGCAGATCTCGCTCTCGTTCAGCAGTACGCCCAGCCTTGCGCCGTAGGATCGATCGATCGATCACTTACTCACTCACTTACTCACCCAATCGATCGATCAATCAATCAATCAATCAATCAATCAATCAATCAATCAATCAATCAATCAATCAATCAATCAATCAATCAATCAATATATCGATCAGTGTTTTTTCAATCAACAGACACAGAGTGGTTACACGCACACACACAAATAATACACAAAATGGTTAGAAAAATACATGGGCCATTAACCTCTGTGGCTAGTTACTGGTCCAATCTATTGCATGAGTATTTTATTACATGTCAGGGGCAAAGATATGGTTAATATGACTATGAATCCTTATACAAATTCAATGACAGGGTAGCTTCGAAGGTATGGTATATCTAAAGAAATATACATCAGGATAAACACAAAAATTGCGGCAGCAGTCTAAGCAACTTAGCCAAGCAATAAAGAAAAAATAAAGCCATACATTGTAAAAACACAGAAGAGAGGTACACTAGAAAAAAGATGTGCAGGATTTGTGTACAAGACTCAAAACAGTGGAACTTACATCAGAACTAAAATAAAAGAAAGAAAGAAATATATTCAAGGTGAGTCGTAAAAAGAGCATGGACGTGAGCTTAACTTTAGTTAAGAACATGAATGACTTATAAAATATATTTTACAAGTCAAATTAAAGTTACGTGCAAGTAATTTCAAGTGGAATTGCGTTCCAGATTTTAGCACCAGTGAACTGGACTGACCGTTCTCCATGTACATTCCTACCATTGGGAAGGTTAAAGTTGCCATTGCCTGCATGCCTTGTGTTACGGCTGCATGCCTTGTCCTCGGCTGTGCTCCGCCACGGTGGTCTAGTGGTTATGGCACTCGGCTGCAGATCCGAAGGTCGCGGAATCGAATCCCGGCCGCGGCGGCTGCATTTCGATGGAGGCAAAATGTTGAGGCCGGTGTGCTGTGCGATGTCAGTGCACGTTAAAGAACCCCGGGTGGACGAAATTTTCGGAGACCTCCACTACGCCGTCTCTCATAATCAGAACTGGTTTTGGGACGTTAAACCCGACAAATCAATCAATCCTCGGCTTTTAAGAACTCATGGTTACAAAGCCGCCGCCGTCGTCTCACCGAAGCCTCCAACGTGTCCTGGCGACAGCGGCGTGTCTTGCCGCCGCCATCTCGGCGGCAGCTTCGCTTCGTTGCATGCGAGGCTTGGCACGACGTCACTCCAGTTGTCGTGGTAGCGAGACGCGCCGAGCCAGGTGCTGCGCCGCTGCGGCGTCGGCGGTTGCTAGGCAGCGATCCTTGCGGAGAACGCAAAAGGATGTTCCTCCACAGCTTCGCTGTTAAAAAATTGGCCGCGTATCTCCGTGCTTCGCTGCAAATGCCGTCGAAAGACGATAGCCTTCTACCGGCCGTACTACATGAGTCCCGTTTCCCGTGTTTCTATTCCCCCCGAGGAGTTGCGCAAGTGAGAGGGAAAACGAAGAGACGCGAGGAGAGAAAGGGACCGGCCGGAGTGGCGGGCGGCCGTTCCCTGCCTTCCGTTCGGCACGAGCGCGAGATAAGGGCGCCATCTGGCCATGGTCACGGGAAACGCAAGAAGCTTGCCTAGTACAGGAAACGTCCGCTTTTGCGCATCCTAACAAGCACTAGGTCTTTAGAATTACGCATCTAGGTATTTTCTACTAAAGGAACACACCGTCCAATACATACGTATTGATGTTGCGCCTCAGATATGCGTAATATTTGCTTTTTGGCCGACTGTGTTCAGAAGTATGAAGGTAGCCACCAGTTCAAGCTGGGTGGTCGTTGAGGAAGGGGTTCACCTTTCGCAGCAGGACACACACACACACACACACACACACACAGACCAAAATTTCTGCGTTGAAGTATCCCAAGAAAGACTATCGTCTTTAAAAGGAACCTTCCATATCCCACGCATTATGGGAATCCGTCACGTGAAGCAGTCAACGATGATTTGATATTATTAAGAACCGCTTGGCGTTCAGCTAAGAGTAGGATCAAGGTGTTTGCAAAAAACGCATGTGTGCCCACTCATAAGTGTGGGCTAAACGAGAACGGTGACAGCACCTTGGCGACTGAATATGGAGTCATGGTACGACGTAACTTTGGCACTCACGTTATTTAGTAGCATAAGCATTTGCTTTTCAGGGGTAAAGTGAACTACACGGTGCATTGAGGGGCTATTATAAGCGTCGTTCGTTGAACTATTCCTACGGGAACCACCGAAGTTTCATGAAAGCGTATCAAATGGTAGCAGATCATATGTATTGCTATAACAGCCCTTATCATACCTTCGAAGCACAATTCACAGTTCACAAGCACCATGAGTATAACTGCAGGTGCAGTAGGTTC
This sequence comes from Hyalomma asiaticum, assembly GCA_013339685.2. NCBI lineage: Eukaryota > Metazoa > Arthropoda > Arachnida > Ixodida > Ixodidae > Hyalomma > Hyalomma asiaticum. The sequence goes on along the minus strand of CM023485.1, from coordinate 107,330,116 downwards.
GTTTACTCTACATACTGTGAGCGAGGAGCCATCGTAGCCTAGTGGTGGCGTGCTTGCTTGGCCCCTCGAGAGCCCGTACGTGTTTGACGTATTCGCCCTGTATGTCGACAGCTCGGTCTCAAGCGATGACAAACGGCGTTGATCCTGTTGCGTGAGCATGGGCTTGCCCGATTCTCCCCACAAGTGGCGGAACACCAGGCGCCTTGCCGGCGCATCGTTGTCCCGCGTTCCTGCCTGCGGAGATGGCCGTCTCAAGTGACACTGCGTGGCAGGAACGCGCACCGCTCCCCTCCCGCCAATATTTACGAGCCGCGGGAGGTGCTTCCCTGTCAACAGAGACCGCGGGTTTCGGACCAGGCCTTCGAGTTTGGGCCACACGCGCTCGCTTCTTGGAAGACGCCGGCCTGGTCACGTGACCACCTACGGAGAGGCCGCCTTCGAGGCGTCGAGAGGGGAGTCAACCCCGGGCAGCGGACGAGAGAAGCTGCGCCGGAGCCGCCTGCATCTTCAGAGGGGCCTGGGGACCCCATTCTTGATTCTGTTAAATAAACTAAGTCGTAACCCTTCAACAGGTCCGCAGTCTGATCACAAACTCCCCAACAAACTGGTTGGCAGCGGCGGGATTAAGAAGGCTGACGGACATCTGCTGAAGCGAAGGAACTCCGACGGTCCGGGATCTTCGAGTTCCGCTACGCAGACGAGGCAGGCCGGAAGACTCCACAACGAGCAAGTCGTCGATCCGGGATCGGCAGACGTGGCAACGTCTCCGGGAGACAAGGCCATCGGACGCTCGTGGTGTTCGTGAACGCAGAAAACTTCGACAGTCCGGGACCATCGAGTTTCGCTGCCCAGGAGCGGCGAAAGAAAGCGGCGGGTTGAAAGAGCAGATCGAGCAAGCCGTCGATCCGGGATCGGCAGTTGTGGCAGCGTCTCCGGGAGACAAGGCCATCGGACGCTCGTGGTGTTGGTGAACGCAGAAAACTTCGACGGTCCGGGACCATCGAATTTCGCGGCACAGGAGCGGCGAAAGAAAGCGGCGGGTTGAAAGAGCAGATCGAGCAAGCCGTCGATCCGGGATCGGCAGTTGTGGCAGCGTCTCCGGGAGACAAGGCCATCGGACGCTCGTGGTGTTGGTGAACGCAGGAAAGCTTCGACGGTCCGGGACCATCGAACTTCGCTGCGCAGGAGCGGCGAAAGAAGCGGCGGGAGCAAGTCGTCGATCCGGGATCGGCAGTTGTGGCAGCGTCTCCGGGAGACAAGGCCATCGCCCGCTCGTGGTATTGGTGAGTGCTGGAGCGACTTCACTGTTTGCCAGACGATTAGAACCGGGGTTCTATCGGGCATTATAGTTTTCGTTTGCCACCACAGGGTGCGTGGTTAATTCGGAAGTTTGTGTAGTCGGCTCTCGCCTACCATGGATATAAGGAAACTCACGAAAGATGAATTGCTGCTGTTGGCGGGTGAACTCGGTGTGGAAGTAAACCAGAAAATGCGAAAACCCGAGATCCGCTGCGCAATTCAGGAAATTGATTTCGAAGAGGACGAAATCGAAGAGGCATGGGATAAGATATGCCGTATTGAGAAAGAAAAGGCAGAAGCGAGAGAAAGGGTGGAACTGAGGGAGCAGAGACAAGCGGAGTTAGAGCTTGAGAGAGAACAGAGAAAATTGAGCTTGAATTGGAAAGGCTAAAGCTCGAGCAAGCAAGGTTAGCGTCGGGAGCGAGCGTCGCGGCCGCTCAGTCCGACAATGTAAAGATGACCAGTTTGCTTCAGCCGTTCAGTGTGGGCAATGACATAGGTCTCTACCTCGTAAATTTCGAACGTATGTGCGAGAGACACTCATTCACCCGTGACACATGGCCACAAAGATTGCTTGCGTTGCTTCCAGGGGAGGCATCACAAGTTGTAGCTCGTCTTAGCGCTGATGAGGCATGTGACTATGATCAGGTGAGGTCAAGCCTGCTCGCTAGGTACAAGCTCTCTACCGAAGAATTTAGGAGGAGGTTCAGAACAGGTAGAAAGAAAGTAAATGAAAGCTTCGTTGAATTTGCTTGCAGCCTTACCGATAACTTTGTGGAATGGGTAAAGGGCTCTGGAGCAAATGAACACTTCGGCAAGCTCTTGAACTTAATTTGTCTTGAGCAATTTTACGAGACCTTGCCGGATCATATTCGCCTTTGGGTGAGAGATAGACATGTTGGCGTCTCAGTAAGGAAGGCAGCGCAGCTGGCTGATGAATATGTGGCGAGCCGAGGCTTCAAGGAGCCGAACATAGCCAGTCAGGGATATAGAAAGCTGCAAGTTGGGCACAGCAGCATTCAAAGTACAAAGAGATGTGCGTGATAGAGAGGGAAGAAAGGAGCTCTATTCACCCCACCCAAGCGCTCAGGTGGGCAAAGCACAGGAGTTTAGAAAGTCAAGTAGCGAGACAGATGAATTGGAAAAGAGGAGGCCCATAATTTGTTACGTTTGCAAAGAGGAGGGCCACTTCGCCAGAAACTGCCGAAAGGAAAGGCCGGTGTTTGCAACCGTGAGCAACCACCCAGGCAATCATGAACTTCTTGCGCCATACACGAAAGACCTAGCTGTAAATGGCCAAACGTGTAAGGTGCTAAGAGATTCCGCTGCTACTATGGACGTAGTCCACCCGAATACGTGTCAAGCGAGGACTACGTGTCGGAGTGTGCTTGGATACGTCAGGCTGTTAGTGAAAATTCAGTGTGCCTACCAATGGCCAGAGTTGAAGTCGAGGGCCCCTTCGGCACGTTGAAAACTGTGGCGGCAGTATCGAAAGGGCTGCCGGAAGAATATCCGTATCTCTTTTCCAACAAATCTGAGTCTCTTTTGAACGAGCAGGGTAAATCGTTTGCAGACGTGGAGGCTCAGGTACTTGCTCTCACGCGGTCGAAAGCTCGACAGCTTTCAGCACAACTACGCTACGCGGACAAAGAGGAGGAACCTGATATGGATGAACCCGTGTGTGCGGAAAGTGGAGGAGAGCGCGTGGAAATTAGAGAACGTGAAAGTGGAGAGGAAAAGAAAAGCAGTACTGTCGGGGAACGTCGGCAGGAAGGCGCTGAGCGTAGTAGGCTAGCTATAACTCAGGATGAGAGCACCTTGGTAAGGGCACCTATAATTTCGGAGCCTTTCTCCAGCGTTTTAGATATTGTTAGACCCTTGCCGAAGACCAGGGATGGGTACAAATACATTTTGACCATGTTGTGGCCAGCAACTAAATTTCCCGAAGCGATACCGTTAAGAGACGCTACTTCAGTGCAGGTCGTGGATGCCTTACTGACAATATTCTCCCGTATGGGCTTCCCCGCAGAGATACAGTCAGACCAAGGCACGACTTTCACAAGTGCACAAGTTGAGGATTTACGGAGTGTTATTGAGGCGTTCTTGGAATTTAAGAGTGCTCTGTCGTCAGGACCAGTGTTGGCTTCGCCTGATTTCAGTCGCGGATTCATTCCCCAATGCGACGGCAGCAATCGTGGTCTTGGTGTCGTTATTTCCCAGCTAAACAAAAACGGTGAAGGACATCGCGTGCTGTACGTAAGTCGAAAATTAACGCCGAGAGAGGAAGATCACAGCACGACAGAAAAAGAAGGCCTGTGTGTTGTTTGGGCCGTTCAGAAACTTCGGTGCTATATTGAGGGGACTAAGATTACAGTAGAGACTGATCATTGCCCCTTGACATGGCTTAAAGCAAAGTGCAGAAAGAAAAGTGGGAAAAACGGCCGTCTTTTGAGATGGAGTCTTATGTTACAAGAGTTCAACTTCGAAATCAAATACAAAAAGGGCAGTGAAAACAAAAAACGCAAAACGGCTTAGCAGGAGATTCTAAGTAGCTGCGGGAAATTCTGCGCGACGACCGCCCACGTTTCCTGTACTTTCGCCCTACATATGTTCTGTGTGGTTTGCCGAGAGCCGAGTACACACTCGCGGAAAATAACTTTGGAAAAAAAGCAAAGATGTTTTAAGTAACTGTCTGGCAGCCAGGTCGTTCGGTGCTGCCAGTCCCGAGCGTTTTGCGAGTCCGTGATTGTGTTTGGTGCTTGTGTGGAGACCAGTGTTCGGCCAGGCGTGTTTCCTTCTTCCGACCCTGCCTCAGTGGAAGCAGCCTCGTCGAAGGACTTCATCGGGGGGGAGGAGTCTGTTGCGTGAGCATGGGCTTGCCCGATTCTCCCACAAGTGGCGGAACACCAGGCGCCTTGCCGGCGCATCGTTGTCCCGCGTTCCTGCCTGCGGAGATGGCCGTCTCAAGTGACACTGCGTGGCAGGAATGCGCAAACGCTCCTCTCCCGCCAATATTTACGAGCCGCGGGAGGTGCTTCCCTGTCAACAGAGACCGCGGGTTTCGGACCAGGCCTTCGAGTTTGGGCCACACGCGCTCGCTTCTTGGAAGACCGCCGGCCTGGTCACGTGACCACCTACGGAGAGGCCGCCTTCGAGGCGTCGAGAGGGGAGTCAACCCCGGGCAGCGGACGAGAGAAGCTGCGCCGGAGCCGCCTGCATCTTCAGAGGGGCCTGGGACACCATTCTTGATTCTGTTAAATAAACTAAGTCGTAACCCTTCAACAGGTCCGCAGTCTGATCACAAACTCCCCAACAATGCCTTGTTTCCATAGAGGAGCTCTTAGAAGCTGGCCGTGCGATGTCACCGCGAACACAGAAAACTTCGACAGTCCGGGACCATCGAGTTTCGCTGCCCAGGAGCGGCGAAAGAAAGCGGCGGTTGAAAGAGCAGATCGAGCAAGCCGTCGATCCGGGATCGGCAGTTGTGGCAGCGTCTCCGGGAGACAAGGCCATCGGACGCTCGTGGTGTTGGTGAACGCAGAAAACTTCGACGGTCCGGGACCATCGAATTTCGCGGCACAGGAGCGGCGAAAGAAAGCGGCGGTTGAAAGAGCAGATCGAGCAGCCGTCGATCCGGGATCGGCAGTTGTGGCAGCGTCTCCGGGAGACAAGGCCATCGGACGCTCGTGGTGTGGGTGAACGCAGGAAGCTTCGACGGTCCGGGACCATCGAACTTCGCTGCGCAGGAGCGGCGAAGAAGCGGCGGGAGCAGTCGTCGATCCGGGATCGGCAGTTGTGGCAGCGTCTCTCCGGAGACAAGGCCATCGCCCGCTCGTGGTATTGGTGAGTGCTGGAGCGACTTCACTGTTTGCCAGACGATTAGAACCGGGTTCTATCGGCATTATAGTTTTCGTTTGCCACCACAGGGTGCGTGGTTAATTCGGAAGTTTGTGTAGTCGGCTCTCGCCTACCATGGATATAAGGAAACTCACGAAAGATGAATTGCTGCTGTTGGCGGGTGAACTCGGTGTGAAGTAAACCAGAAAATGCGAAAACCCGAGATCCGCTGCGCAATTCAGGAAATTGATTTCGAAGAGGACGAAATCGAAGAGGCATGGATATATATGCCGTATTGAGAAAGAAAAGGCAGAAGCGAGAGAAAGGGTGGAACTGAGGGAGCAGAGACAAGCGGAGTTAGAGCTTGAGAGAGAACAGAGAAAAATTGAGCTTGAATTCGAAAGGCTAAAGCTCGAGCAAGCAAGGTTAGCGTCGGGAGCGAGCGTCGCGGCCGCTCAGTCCGACAATGTAAAGATGACCAGTTTGCTTCAGCCGTTCAGTGTGGGCAATGACATAGGTCTCTACCTCGTAAATTTCGAACGTATGTGCGAGAGACACTCATTCACCCGTGACACATGGCCACAAAGATTGCTTGCGTTGCTTCCAGGGGAGGCATCACAAGTTTAGCTCGTCTTAGCGCTGATGAGGCATGTGACTATGATCAGGTGAGGTCAAGCCTGCTCGCTAGGTACAAGCTCTCTACCGAAGAATTTAGGAGGAGGTTCAGAACAGTAGAAAGAAAGTAAATGAAAGCTTCGTTGAATTTGCTTGCAGCCTTACCGATAACTTTGTGGAATGGGTAAAGGGCTCTGGAGCAAATGAACACTTCGGCAAGCTCTTGAACTTAATTTGTCTTGAGCAATTTACGAGACCTTGCCGGATCATATTCGCCTTTGGGTGAAGATAGACATGTTGGCGTCTCAGTAAAAGCAGCGCAGCTGGCTGATGATATGTGGCGAGCCGAGGCTTCAAGGAGCCGAACATAGCCAGTCAGGGATATAGAAAGCTGCAAGTTGGGCAACAGCGCATTCAAAAGTACAAAGAGATGTGCGTGATAGAGAGGGAAGAAGGAGCTCTATTCACCCCACCCAAGCGCTCAGGTGGGCAAAGCACAGGAGTTTAGAAAGTCAAGTAGCGAGACAGATGAATTGGAAAGAGGAGGCCCATAATTTGTTACGTTTGCAAAGAGGAGGCCACTTCGCCAGAACTGCCGAAAGGAAAGGCCGGTGTTTGCAACCGTGAGCAACCACCCAGGCAATCATGAACTTCTTGCGCCATACACGAAGACCTAGCTGTAAATGGCCAAACGTGTAAGGTGCTAAGAGATTCCGCTGCTACTATGGACGTAGTCCACCCGAATACGTGTCAAGCGAGGACTACGTGTCGAGTGTGCTTGGATACGTCAGGCTGTTAGTGAAAATTCAGTGTGCCTACCAATGGCCAGAGTTGAAGTCGAGGGCCCCTTGGCACGTTGAAAACTGTGGCGGCAGTATCGAAAGGGCTGCCGGAAGAATATCCGTATCTCTTTTCCAACAAATCTGAGTCTCTTTTGAACGAGCAGGGTAAATCGTTTGCAGACGTGGAGGCTCAGGTACTTGCTCTCACGCGGTCGAAAGCTCGACAGCTTTCAGCACAACTACGCTACGCGGACAAAGAGGAGGAACCTGATATGGATGAACCTGTGTGCGGAAAGTGGAGGAGAGCGCGTGGAAATTAGAGAACGTGAAAGTGGAGAGGAAAAAAAGCAGTACTGTCGGGGAACGTCGGCAGGAAGGCGCTGAGCGTAGTAGGCTAGCTATAACTCAGGATGGAGCACCTTGGTAAGGGCACCTATAATTTCGGAGCCTTTCTCCAGCGTTTTAGATATTGTTAGACCCTTGCCGAAGACCAGGGATGGGTACAAATACATTTTGACCATGTTGTGGCCAGCAACTAAATTTCCCGAAGCGATACCGTTAAGAGACGCTACTTCAGTGCAGGTCGTGGATGCCTTACTGACAATATTCTCCCGTATGGGCTTCCCCGCAGAGATACAGTCAGACCAAGGCACGACTTTCACAAGTGCACAAGTTGAGGATTTACGGAGTGTTATTGAGGCGTTCTTGGAATTTAGAGTGCTCTGTCGTCAGACCAGTGTTGGCTTCGCCTGATTTCAGTCGCGGATTCATTCCCCAATGCGACGGCAGCAATCGTGGTCTTGGTGTCGTTATTTCCCAGCTAAACAAAAACGGTGAAGGACATCGCGTGCTGTACGTAAGTCGAAAATTAACGCCGAGAGAGGAAGATCACAGCACGACAGAAAAAGAAGCCTGTTTGTTGTTGGGCCCGTTCAGAAACTTCGGTGCTATATTGAGGGGACTAAGATTACAGTAGAGACTGATCATTGCCCTTGACATGGCTTAAGCAAAGTGCAGAAAGAAAAGTGGGAAAACGGCCGTCTTTTGAGATGGAGTCTTATGTTACAAGAGTTCAACTTCGAAATCAAATACAAAAGGGCAGTGAAAACAAAAAACGCAAACGGGCTTAGCAGGAGATTCTAAGTAGCTGCGGGAAATTCTTCGCGACGACCGCCCACGTTTCCTGTACTTTCGCCCTACATATTTTCTGTGTGGTTTTGCCGAGAGCCGAGTACACACTCGCGGAAAAATAACTTTGGAAAAAAGCAAAGATGTTTAAGTAACTGTCTGGCAGCCAGTCGTTTCGGTGCTGCCAGTCCCGAGCGTTTTGCGAGTCCGTGATTGTGTTTTGGTGCTTGTGTGGAGACCAGTGTTCGGCCAGGCGTGTTTCCTTCTTCCGACCCGGCCTCAGTGGAAGCAGCCTCGTCGAAGGACTTCATCGGGGGTGAGGAGTCTGTTGCGTGAGCATGGGCTTGCCCGATTCTCCCCACAAGTGGCTGAACACCAGGCGCCTTGCCGGCGCATCGTTGTCCCGCGTTCCTGCCTGCGGAGATGGCCGTCTCAGTGACACTGCGTGGCAGGAATGCGCAACGCTCCTCCTCCCGCCAATATTTACGAGCCGCGGGAGGTGCTTCCCTGTCAACAGAGACCGCGGGTTTCGGACCAGGCCTTCGATTTTGGGCCACACGCGCTCGCTTCTTGGAAGACGCCGGCCTGGTCACGTGACCACTACGGAGAGGCCGCCTTCGAGGCGTCGAGAGGGGAGTCAACCGGGCAGCGGACGAGAGAAGCTGCGCCGGAGCCGCCTGCATCTTCAGAGGGGCCTGGGGACCCCATTCTTGATTCTGTTAATAAACTAAGTCGTAACCCTTCAACAGGTCCGCAGTCTGATCACAAACTCCCCAACAATGCCTTGTTTCCATAGAGGAGCTCTTAAAGCTGGCCGTGCGATGTCAACCGCGAACACAAAAATATGGGCGGATCCTGGAGGCAGTGCACCCTCTGAGGCGCAGAAAACTTCAGAGGGCACTCGAAGTTGCGGGTCTGATCTCCGCCGGCGGGGCATTTCATGTGTGTCTTTCCTGCAGGTACCGTGTTTCATATACTAATTTAGTTGGTTCTTGATTGACATAGCGCCTATAAAAAATCACAGCATATCCACGGGGTGAATGATGATGAGTGGGCGAAGCTCCGGAGGGAATCATCGGTAAACCGTGAATCTTCCGTCAATTCGCCCAGTCGATCATCATGTAAAGACGTCTTATACGCAGACCTTACACAGGCCGGAACGCCCACCGCGTTTGCCGACGCCATCACATGACTGCTGAGAGAGTATAAGACGGAGAGGCCACAGTGTCTTACACCAGCTTCTTACGCTCGCCGTAACGCGCTAGCACAAACGCGTTAGAAACGCGCAGTCTTTCGTTAATGTTGGGTATTTAGTGTCATCGTGGTGCATGTATCTACGTGCGCTTGGTGGCGTAGTGGCTAGCGCCGTGCGTTCAGAAGCGAGGTGTCCCTGGTTCGATTCCGCGCTTCGGACACAACTTTCGGAATTTTTAGGGGCGAAGCTCCTTAAAGCGGCACCCGTTCGTCCCTCGTCGTAGTCGTAGTCGTAGTGCGTAACCAGTCTTACGCTTTGACCTCCAAGGTGTGCCGGGGGCGATTTCTCCTGTTGCGTTGTGGAACAATAAAAAAAATTCGCCGCGTGCGCGTTAACTAAAACCAATTTTCGTCTCTCATTCCCCATTAGCAGCCATTGGCATGTTCCAGTAGGAAACATGAGTAGAAGTAGAAGTGTTAAAAGCCGACTCTGCTGTCTCTCATTCCCAGTAGCAGCCATTGTTACCTCAAGGTAGTGCCTGGTGAGATTTCTCCTGTGCGTGATTAACAATAAAAATTTTGTTCAAACGCCGTTGATTGATGAAAAAACCAACGAAAGACGCAGATGTTTTCTAAAAGCAAAACGAAGAGACGCAGAGTTTCTAAAGCAAAACGAAAAGACGCCAGCTGCTTAACGAAAGACGCCAGGTAGAGCAATGGTTTTCATCTGCAACCAGTGCAAGAACACTTAGCTTACATTCACCGACCACAAAGCGGTCATAATGAAAGGACAACGGAAACAGAATAAAAGTTGATAAAACATTTAGTCAATCGTTTCACGTCATTTTTATCGGGCGAATTAACGGAAGAAATTTCACGGTTTAACCGATGATTACTTCCAGGACCTTCGCCCAATCTCATCATCATTCACCTCGTGGATCACAAGCGCTCTCCCTACCAGTGTTGGGAACTGACGCGGCTGATTTCCTCCTCGAAGAGGTCATACTTGATCACGGTGCTCCCCGACAACTGCGGCAGACCGAGGCCACTATTTCCTTTCACAGGTTGTCCAGACTTTTGGGTTCCTGCGCCTACGAAGCACAAATTTACAACTGCTTACCACCACCAGACCAAGGCCTCACAGAGCGGCTCAATAGAAACTATTACAGTCTTGCTTGCCATGTACGTTTCTGCTGATCACCGTGACTGGGATGCCGCTCTGCCTTTCATTGCATTTGCTTACAATACCTCCCGCCATGACTCTGCTGGTTTCCACCATTTTTCCTCTTGTATGGGCGAGACCCCATCCTCCCTTTTTACACACTCCTCCCCGCCGTTCTTGACACAACGTCGGAATACGGGCCTACCTCTTGAGCTGCTGAAGCGCGTGAAATTGCTCGCCTGTGGCTGACCACCCAGGAAAAGCGACGTCTCATCTATGACGCTCGCCACCGCGATGTGCACTTTAATCCTGGCGACCTTGTACTTCATTGGAAACCAGCACGGCAAGTTGGTCTATGTGCGAAGTTGATGTCCCGGTATTAAGGCCCGTACCGCAGCTTCGCCAGGTGACGTCGTGACGTACGAGATACGACCTCTCGATGCTCCCACGGCGCTATATCCTCTGACATCTCCACGTCACCCGCCTCAAGCGCTATCACTCGACCCTACGAGCGACGGTTCTGCGCCTTCACCGCGGGGGTCATGCAACGAGGCTATGCAGTGGGGAACGAAGCAGACACAACTGACGAAGACGACGCTTGCTGATTGTCTCGTGCTCGGGCTTCATCTTCTATGACCACGTT
>CM023485.1:107288919-107319356 GCA_013339685.2 Hyalomma asiaticum | reverse complement strand
GCGGCGTTGGCGGCGGTCGTATTTTCGATGGAGGCGAAAATGCCAGAGGCCCGTGTACTGTGCGTTGTCGGTGCACGTTAAAGAACCCCAGGTGGTCAAAATTTCCGGAGCCCTCTACTACGGCCTTTAAATCCTCTCTATCTCTTTCACTCCCCGGACGCTTAGCCGTGCTCTCTACATGGGCTCCAGAAATGAGCGTCCTTTCCTAACCGAACCACAATCACCATCATCATCGGCATTAGCGCAGCGGTACCCCGCCGCGTACCTTTCGTCGTGGCACAGGGGGCTGGGAGTTCGATTCCGAGCGCATAAACAGAAGCGTTTCTGAGTGTTTTTCTTTATTGTTATGTGTTCACTTTACTTCGTCATAACCTTTACGGTAGTGACGTATGGGGTCCTGGTGGACCCCGGCATGAAGCACTTTGGCAGATCCCACGTGCAGTGAGGAAATACCAAGCACGCATCAGGAACGTAAAATGGATTTGCATTGTTGTCTCGCTATAACGAGTTTGGTACATTAGAGGTTAACGAAACGGCCGCAACAGCACCATGACTGAGGCATGTAAACCATGCCGCTCATACACGCATGTCATGATTGTAACGTTATGACCTGTCATTTACGCTCGTCATGCAGTCGTGTTGTGCCATAGCAATTGTGGTATACATCCCATTAACGAAACGAGTGGCATGTAGACCATGCCGCTCATGGCATGCATGTCACGATTTTTATGTTATGACCTGTCATTTATGATCGCCATGCAGTCATGTTGTGCCAAACCAATTTTCGTATACATCCCATTAATGAAACGGCAGTACAGCGCCAGGACCACGGCATGTAAATCATGTCGGTCATGACACGCGTGCCATGAGTTTAATGTTATGACCTGTCATTTACGTTCGTCATGCTGTCATGTTGCGCCATAGCAATTTTGGTATACATCCCATTAACGAAACGCGTGACATGTAAATCATGTCGCTCATGACATGCATATCATGCTTGTCATGTTATGACCTGTCATTTACGTTCGTCATGTAGTCATGTTGTGGCATGCCAATTTTCCTATACATCCCATTAACGAAACGGCCAGGAAAGCACCAAGACCGTCGCATGTAAATCACGTCGCTCATGACATGCATGTGACGATTTTCATGTTATGACCTGTCATTTATCTTCGCCATGCAGTCATATTGTGGCATACCAATTTTTGTATACATCCCATTACCGAAACGGTTAGGAGAGTACCGAGACCGTCGCATGTAAATCATGTCACTCATGACATGCATATCATGATTTTTGTGTTATGACCTGTCATTTATGTTTGTCATGCAGTCATGTTGTGGCATGCCAATTTGCGTATACGTCACATTAACGAAACGCGTGGCATGTAAATCATATCGCTCATGACAAGCATGTCACGATTTTCATGTTATGACCTTTTATTTATGTTCGCCATGCAGTCATATTGTGGCACACCAATTTTTGTATACATCCCATTAACGAAACGACCATGAGAGCACCAAGACCGTGACATGTAAATCATGCCGCTCATGACATGCATATCATGATTTTCATGTTATGACCTGCCATTTATGTTCGTCAGGCAGTCATGTTGTGCCATACCAATTTCCGCATACATCCCGTTAGCGAAACTGCCAGGAGAGCACTAGGACCGTGGCATGTAAATCATGCCACTCATGAGATGCATATCATGATTTTCATGTTATGACCTGCCATTTATGTTCGTCAGGCAGCCATGTTGTGCCATACCAATTTTCGCATACATCCCATTAGCGAAACGGCCAGGAGAGCACCAAGACCGTGGCATGTAAATCATGCCGCTCATGACATGCATGTCATGATTTTCATGTTATGACAGGTCATTTATGTTCGCCATGTAGTCATGTTGTGGCATACCAATTTTCGTAAACATCCCATTAGCGAAACGGCCAGGAGAGCACAAAATCGTAGGCGGATAGATAGATAGATAGATAGATAGATAGATAGATAGATAGATAGATAGATAGATAGATAGATAGATAGATAGATAGATAGATATATAGATAGATAGATAGATAGATAGATAGATACGCTCAAACTCGCCGAAGTTCGCTAAGAAATGCTTCGCATTTAAAAGAGCCCGCCCATCATGAGGCTCGGTATGGTGTGAAGCAGCCAGGGAAGAAACTGCCTATGAATAATTGTTTGGACATCTGCAACCCAGCACCGCCTACCCTTCGCTCAACATGCTCTTACTTCAGGACAACGTTCTTTACCGCCGCAACGTGCACTCTGAAGGCGCAGAACTTCTGCTCGTTGTCCCGCATCATCTGCGCAGGTATCCCCTCACCCAATTTCACGACGCCCCCACTTGCGCTGGCGTCTCCAGAACTTATGACCGCATACGACGACGCTCCCTCTAGAAGGGTCTTTCTTGTTCCAGTCGACGCTACGCTACATTTTGTGGCCAGAGTCAGCGTCGTAGAAAACCAGCGGCTCAACCTGCTGGTTCCTTTCAACCAATTCATGTCCTAACAGACCCGTTTTATAAAGTGGAGCTGGACTTGCTTGCTCCGTTCCCAATTTCCGTGAAAAGCAACACATAGATTCTAGTCGCTACGGATTATTCTCGTATATACCGCGCGATATGCAATTACTCGATCGAGCATTGTCGACCGCTGGGCAACAGATGTAGCCTATTTCCTAACGTACGACGTCATCTTCCAGCATGTTGTTCCACATCACCTACTCACAGATTCTTGCCACTGCTTCTTGTCTCGTGTGGTTGATGATCTACCTCGATCAAGTGCTGCTTATCACAATTTCTCCGCCTCATATCACTCCCACACCAACGGACTCGCCGAACCCATCAACCGCAAGCTGACCGCCACGATTCGGACGACCACCACGATTATGACGTCGCCTTTGTCATTTGACACCTTCGCCTATGATTCGTGGGGTCACGAAGCTGCCGGCTGCTCACCCTTCTATCTTCTCTTTGGACGCGATCCCCTACTGCTGTTTGCCATATTGCTCCGTTGTGAACCGGCCTGTGTGCTAACGACTTCATATGCTCGTGATGCCATTAATCGGGCGCTCGTCGTGCGCACAGTATCCCGCGCTCGCCTCTCGTTATCCCAGCCTACACAAAATTCGACTGATAATCACTAACACAGAGATATCCATTCTCCCCGTGGCTCTCTCGCACTTTTCTGGCTCTTATCTCATTGTTTCTGCATCTGTGAAAAGTCAACTTCGCGAGACATCTGGCCCTACCACGCCCAGCGTCAGGTGGCCCCTGTCATTTATGGGATACCTTCAGTGATACCCAGATCATCGGTAGCCACACTGCGAAGTCACCTCGCGCATCTTTCCGGCATCAACCGTTAGAAAAGTGAGACGCACTTATGACCACCACTAGCACCGGTACCGTGCTGTATAGGCCGGTAGTAATCCCATCAGCGACGAAGAATACAAAGACGTGTTTGTGGGGCTGTGCTTAACGCCGCCTCGATAGACTGAAACCTGCGTGCTCCTCGTAGTCTTGACTAAACAAGTGTTAGCCTTCTATCACCTAATAGTCCTCCCAGTAACATAGTTGGTCTATAAAATTCAAACATGAACATGTAGCGCATACCCGCATACCGCGTAGCCGAGCCGGGAATCAGCTAAGCGTGATTGCAGCATTGCTAATCGTGACGTACACGACGAGCAGGTCGTGTTAGCAATACACAGACCAGTCATCCATGTTCCTGATACAGGTATGCCCTGCCTCCCAAATATTTCGGCATACCAGGCGAACGAGACGACGAAGACAGGACCGAGACGTAAGCGGATAGATAGATAGATAGATAGATAGATAGATAGATAGATAGATAGATAGATAGATAGATAGATAGATAGATAGATAGATAGATAGATAGAAACAGAGGAACAGCGGAGTGCGCATGAACGTCTGGCAGTCCGATCCTTAATGTTCACCAATCTGGAAATAATTGGAAAGGCTCGGACAGGCTCCTGATTCGTTAACGCTCATTTAGTAGTTACCGCCAAAACGGAAGATGATGGAAGGTGGAGAGAGCGAAAGCACTTGAAGTGTTTTGTTGAGTTCACTCGTTCATTGAAAACCGGATCAAACCACGTTGTCCCTACGCTACTGCAGTCGCTCCAGTGCGCTCCTTCCAGCACGCCCATGTGGTTGTAATCGATTCTTCTTTTGCTTCGTCGTTTGCTACTTATGCACGGAAGAACTCCAGTTCTTTTAAGTGACGTCCCCTGTTAGGACGAACAAGCGCCATTCTGGCGGTTTCACCCGACAGTCGCCACGTGACGGCGTTTCGCGACAGTCGGGACACGCCGTTAGTTGCAACACCTGTCGGCAGGGGCTATATATATATATATATATATATATGTGTGTGTGTGTGTGTGTGTGTGTGTGTGTGTGTGTGTGTGTGTGTGTGTGTGTGTGTGTGTGTGTGTGTGTGTGTGTGTGTGTGTGTGTGTGTGTGTGTGTGTGTGTGCCAAGCAGCACTCACGGCAGGTTATTCAGCTTTCTTGGCAGCGCACATGTGGAGCCTGTCTCAGGGGCGAACCCTGAGACAGCCTCCTCCAATGGAAGATAAAGGAAGCAATGGAAGCGGTGCTGAAAGAAGCCTCGACGTAATCTGAAGGGTCTGAAGGGTGCGCAGGAATCAGCGGTGCGTGGAGGCACTTGTAATTGCACGATTTACTTTTTAAAGGTATTTGCTGCTAATTGTCTTTGTTTGTTTTTGGCGCCACGCAATAAATATCTCCATTTTCGCTCAATTAGAACTAAGAGAAGGTCCAAGATGAGCGCCTGTAAAAGGTTGATGAACTCATAGAACGCGTGGTGGAGTGAAGCAAAGAATAAATTCAGTGGCTCCCGGCAGGACGTTTTTCTGTGGACTCTAAAAAAACCCTCAGAAAATCATACGAGCTGCTGAGGCACAGTAAATAGTCATCGAATAGGGTATGTTATGATTAAGCAATTTTCAATCGCCTGTTGCGTGTCGATCAGCTTCAAATGAAAATTTGAAAACTCGATATACACATGCCATCAGGCAACGTTATTTCAAGGTAGCAGATTTTCCATGCCTTTCCAAGCATGGAAATAGTGCGAGATTCATCCTATTTGATCTCTTCGAACATAAAGTATTTCTCATTATTGCGACAGTGTTATTAAGAGCGCACCACTCCTGCCGTGACCCTTTGAGGCGAACAGTATTTTCAATTCAATCAACGTACATTATTAAAAATGGAATGGCAGAAAATGATCTTCTTTAAAGAAAGAAGGTCGGGCAAGCTTAGTACCATCGCAAATACACAATTTCGTATGAACTGTAATTGACTTCACGTACAATACTTAGAAAAAATTAAATATCCTTCTTTGCTTCCTGCGGCCCTTATGTTCTTCAGAACAGAATCATACACAGTGTGCAGTCAACCACAAATATTTATCGGGCCACCTAGCGCTAGGCCGCCCACCCGCGACCGGAACACTCCACCGGAAATGAGTCCCCCTAGTGCTACTCGCTAGCATTTCAATTTTTCAGTGCCGTGCACCGCATTGTTAGTTTTCGCCACGTACAGCGCTCTTCAGCGGTGACCTAGCGGAAGCGTCGCGGTGAAGCTGTTGGCCTTGCGCTCGCATGGTCCGCAAACGCTTTTGGTTGCACAGACCTGAACTAAAGGGTGCGCGTAAGGAGCACACTAAACCATGAGCGTAATCCTGATGTACCGCCCATAACCATATAACTTTGCCCTTAGCATAGATGGCCCCACCACGATTTTTACTTGGCCAGTTACTATTCTAATGTATATCGATGAGCTTCGCAATCACGTTATCTCAATGATACGCCTATTCGCAGATGATTGCGTTATCGACGGGCCATTTGGCTCATTCGCAAACTCTCTCCATCCAAGTGGTGCCAAATTTGTTGCATGTTGCCGCGGGTGTAGTATCGACAAAATGAATGCGAGTTGCAATGATACTATTATGTTGTCTTTTACAAACAAGTAAACTTTCGCATTATTTATGTTTGCCAATATACATCACAAAGATATGGGAGTTAAGAAGAGTTTTCCCTTACAATTATCTAGGCTTCGTCTTCACGCCCGCTTTTTCGTCGTCTCAACCTATTAATTAAATCCGTAGTCAAGCACTGAAAACACTGCGTTACCTCCATCGGACGTTTTGCGCTTCTCTGAAGGGCGCTATGAAATTAGTGGCGTACGCTACGTTGAGACGGTCCATATTAAACTATGATAGAAACTTGACATGAACTTCGCGCCTCTAGCATTGTTCTCCCGCACGTCTGTTGCAATTCGATAATCGGACACAGGGAGAGAAAGATGTTTCTCTCAAATGGGATCTCAGTCCTGCCATCTCTTAGAAATCGTGCGAACTGTTCCGTACTGGCTTTCTTCGCGCGCCGCTAGAACACGCTTCGCTCCTAGAAGCAGTGAAATCCTTCTGTCGAGTTCATTGATCCAACTTGAGTGATTCGCGCGCCTGAGCACGGTGACTGCGAGGTATCATAGCCTGGAACGAGGTCTGTTACTTAAGAAGAGTGAGGTGTTGCGCAAGTTGGTTTGGGATATTTGCCCATGATAGCGCTGGAAATATACAGAAGGAAATCTGTGGACAGGTTAGACGAACCGCAATGATTCCTCGACACATTTTTGTATATTTCATGACTTTCACAAAGCAAGCGGCAATCAGAGGCCTTCTTCAGGTATTCCGGACTTAAGAATCATACACAAAATGAAATAAAACTTCAATTTAAAAAAAAAAAAAACGACGAGTAACCAATACGCCGCTTATAACAACAACTATGTAGCTAAAGGTGCCACAGATTGTCGGGACTATGGGTGCAGCGCGAGTTTACGCATGTCATGAACATACTTGCGCTTATGAACTACAGGGTACATGAGCTGTTTCTGACGCTTTTGCTCAGGAATATCTGAAGGACATTATTGTGAGCTATAACGAATAAAATACGCAGCTTTTCCAAAGTCGCCCAAATCCAGATGACAGCGAACCTGGCCCACAGTTCACTGAAACAGCTACTTTGATAGTTGTGGCTATTAGGGTTACAACGTCACGTTATATTTCATTACCTAATTTCATGATATCATGAAATAAGGTACGAACTATTCTGTCCGTACGCGCTTGCTCCGGTCCATTTTACATCTTCTCGAACCAGCACTACGAACGTGCGTTTGGCCCGTAAAACAAAATGCGAGCTCATGATTGGAATGCGTTAATCTAAAAGACATTCTGTATTCCGCGCGTTAAAATAAAGATCTGTGTGACTAACGGCTACCTATGATCGAACCCTAAATAGACACCTGTTCTACGCGTACTTTTTGTCTAATTACGCAGAACAGCATTTTACCACTGGCGCTACATAGCAGGTCAAGTATACGGCTTATATATATATATAACGGGCATGCAGTGGCGCCGCACCACGGGGGCGCGCCGAAACACCTTCGCGTGATCGTGGATTCCGCAATCGCTGGCCATTCGGACGGAAAGGATATAATTGCGAAAAGGGGCGTGGCCACCCCTCTCGGCGCACCGTGGCACGCGCAACCCAAGCCTCCTATGATTCGCTTTGCCTGGTGCGGGCTCCATGTCCTTATTAGCGACACTTTCCTTGTTTGCGCAGCACGTCCCGTTCGCATTACGAAAGTAAAGCATAAAAAAAAATTGGCAGATCCCCCGTCCAGTGGGAATCAAGGAAATGCGAAGCACGCATAAGGCACGTATAATGGATTTTCATTGTGGTCTCGCTATACCGAGTTTGGTGCATATGGAGGTAACAAATCGGCCGCAAGAGCACCAAGACTGTGGCATGTAAACCATGCCGCTCATACACGCATGTCATGATTCTAACGTTATGACTTGTCATTTACGTTCGTCATGCAGTCGTGTTGTGCCATAACAATTTTGGTATACATCCCTTTAGGGAAACGAGTGGCTTGTAGATCATGACGCTAATGACATGCATGTCACGATTTTCATGTTATGACCTGTCATTTATGGTCGTCATGCGGTCATGTTGTGCCAAACCAATTTTCGTATAGGCTCCGTGCAGTCGGGTTTTCAATGTGCGACATCAGCGCCAGAATGCACTGCCTGGCGCAAACAAGAAGCGAAATTCGGCAGACTGTGACAGGAAAATACGCGAACGCGATGCGCATGACCGCCCGTCCCACCTTGTTTCGTATTATTTCCTTTGAGACACGCGCTCCAAACCTGTGGCAAACTGTTCCAAAGGGCGACGCCGCGAGCGTTCGTGTGGTTCGCAGCACGCCCGGAAAGCAGTGAAGAAACGCGGGCGTCGCTGTCGCCTCGGTTTCGACCGTGCGCGCGCGTCTCATACGTGCGACCCACACGGCCAATGTCAGCGATACTGAGCCGTCCGACGAGAGCTACGTAGCGCCCTCTGGTCAGTAGACGGAGCCCATACTTCCCATTAACGAAACGGCAGTATAGCGCCAGGACAATCGCATGTAAATCATGCCGGTCATGACACGCGTGTCATGATTATAATGTTATGACCTGTCATTTACGTTCGTCATGCTGTCGTGTTGTGCCATAGCAATTTCGGTATACATCCCATTAGCGAGACGCCTGGCATGTAAATCATGCCGCCCATGACATGCATATTATGCTTTTCATCTTGTGACCTGTCATTTATGTTCGTCATGCAGTCATATTGTAGCATACCAATTTTGCTACACATCCCACTAACGAAACGGCCAAGAGAGCACCAAGACCGTGGCATGTAGACCATGTCGCTCATGACATGCATGTCATGATTTTCATGTTATGACCTGTCATTTACATTCGTAATGCAGTCATCTTGTGGCATGCCAATTTTCGTATACATCCCGTTAACGAAACGCGTGGCACGTAAATCATGTCGACCATGACATGCATATCAAGATTTTCATGTTGTGACCTGTCAGTAATGTTTGCCATGCAGTCATGTTGCGGCATACCAATTGTCGTATACATCCTATTAACGAAACGGCCAGGAGAGCACTAAGACCGTGGCATGTAAATCATGTCACTCATGACATGCATATTATGATTTTCATGTTATGACCTGTCATTTATGCTCGTCGTGTAGGCATGTTGTGGCATACCAGTTTTCGCATACATGGCATTAGCGAAACGTCCAGGAGGGCACCAAGACCGTGGCATGTAAATCATGACGCTCACGACATGCATGTCATGATTTTCATGTAATGTGCTGCCATTTATGTTCGTCAGGCAGTCATGTTGTGCCATACCAATTTTCGCATACATCCCATTAGCGAAACGGCCAGGACAGCACCAAGACCGTGGCATGTAAATCATGCCACTCATGACATGCATATCATGATTTTCGTGTTATGACCTGTCATTTATGCTCGTCATGTAGGCATGTTGTGGCATCCCAATTTTCATAAACATCCCATTAGCTAAACGGCCAGGAGAGCATCAAGACCGTGGCATGTAAATCATGCCGCTCATGACATGCATATCATGATTTTCATGTTATGACCTGCCATTTATGCTCGTCATGTAGGCATGTTGTGGCATACCAATTTTCATAAACATCCCATTAGCTAAACGGCCAGGAGAGCATCAAGACCGTGGCATGTAAATCATGCCGCTCATGACATGCATGTCATGATTTTCATGTTATGACCTGTCATTTATATTCGTCATATAGTCATGATGTGGCATACCAGTTTTCGTAAACATCCGATTAGCGAAACGGCCAGGAGAGCACAAAATCGTAGGCGAATAGATAGATACATAGATAGATAGATACGCTCAAACCCGCCGAAGTTCGCTAAGAAATGCTTCGCATTTAAAAAATATAAAATTCACAGAGGAGAAAATGTTCAGAGTTATATATCGCACGTCTTTTCTACAATAAAGAGGGACTTAATGCTCAGTATAATTACTGACAGTTATTTTTAAGATTACTTCTAACTTGAACCCAATGTTAGACCTACAAAATTAAGTATCAAGGAGAAAAATATGCAAGCTCTACCAAGGGCTTGTGGCAGACGCTTCGGCAGGGTGAAGCCTACCCTGTTAACTTATGGGGCAAGAGCAAATTTTTCGCCAACCTGCCTCTATGAAAGAGCTAGAACGTGCTAGGAGCTGTGTATAACATATAAAAGTTAGAGCTACGGTGTTTTATGCTAAATGGGTGTCTAAAAATCAGTGAGTACAATTAGTGAACGTTAATTTCCGTTTGTCTCTAAGGGAATTTACTAAACAAAAAACACTTAAAATGTGAAGTTCACAAACAAAGGCATGTTAAGGGTAGCACATAACAGATACGAGGGCGTAGGTTGTTTACACTGAAAGGCATGTAACCATCCGGACTGCCAATGGAAATTAATGAATAGTAAGATGGCGTATGGCTTATGCGCCTTTTAGATATACGGGCATTAGGCACACGTAAGAAAGAAATCATGAAATTACGTGCAGTTCATAAACATACCGGATATGCTATTAGCGTACGTAAATTGACACAAAGTCCTACCCCGCTGATGTGCGGGGGCCGCTAACAAACATTGAGGTCAAGGATTTTTAAAGGAATTTCAGTAGTGAGAGTGTTAACAAACGAAAAGGAATATTACTTAGGCGTTAACGAATATTAAGTACTGTCACTTTATCAGTGACAAAGTATTTCCGTCTCGACGTAGAGTACGTGCGTTGACAACTGTCATAGCATTCCATTAAAAGTTTGTATTGAGTATAGCATCTTTCTCTCTCTCTGCGCGCGCGCGCGGGTGTGTGTGTGTGTGTGCGTGACATTGCGTTATGCCACGTGACATTGTGTTATGCGATTTTGGCGGAAACATGTCACGTGACATTGCGTTACGTGATTTTGGCAGAAACATTTCACTTAACATTTTATTATGACACTTTGAACATGTCATTAGCAAATATCTCGTCCAGTACGCAGAAGACAATTTATTCTATCCCAAGCAACATGGTTTTCGCCAACGCTTATCAACCGTTACAAAACTCTTTGAGACAATACAGTATTTCGCAAATGCTATAAACCAGAAAGAGCAAGTTGATGTTATTGCCTTAGATGTTTCTAAGGCGTTTGATAAAGTCTGCCACGAGAAACTAATGCGAAAACTGAAAACGTACGGTCTATGTCCCATGATCGTAAAATGGATAGAGGCGTACCTGTGTAACAGGCGGCAGTTTGTGGATGTAGCCGATGAATACTTAGCTTCTTTGCCTGTGACCTCTGGGGTGCCCCAAGGTTCTGTGATAGGACCCTCTGTTATTTTTGCTTTACACCAATGATATTGCTGCTAATGTGGATCCACAGATTGAAGTTCGCCTCTTCGCAGACGACTGTCTGTTATTTTGTCGAGTAAAGAGTTCTCATGAACAATCTCTATTAAATGAATAATTAAACAAAATTTACGATTGGTGTGTAGCATATGACATTTATTTATTATTTTATTTATTTATGAATACTGCAACCCTAACATAGGGTTTTAGCAGGGTGGATACACATTTGCTAAGTTTACAAATCGGCAAACAAGCAAATATAAAACAGGTAAGGTATGTACACAAAAAGACAATGGTTTGCAATGAACAGGCATGAGGGCATATAATGAAATCAGCGCTACATTCAAGTTGATCACGAGTGGGGAATCGCTACAGTGATAGAAATAAAAAGCAGGATCAAATGTAATACGATTCAGAGACTCACTGCTGGAGCTGCGCAGCAAAAAGATTCAAGGAAGACTGGGAAACAACTTCATTACTAAGGTTATTCCATTCGGTGATTGTCCTAGGAAAAAACGAATATTTGAAGGTGTTATTACGGGTGGAGAATGGGGTTATTGTAAGGGTATGCCTCTGTCTTGTGGCATATCCCGTGGAGAAATGAAGTATGTGTGATAAGTCTAACTTATAATAACCTTTAACTAACTGAAAGAAAAATTTCAATCTTAATACTTTATTCCTTTGTGTAGGTGTTGGAAGATTGGCTTTTGATAATAAACGTGTTATTGAGGTACGGCCGAAACTGTTATAAATAAATCTAACAGCTCTCTTTTGAATTTTTTCCATTTCGCTAATATTTTTTCTAGTGTGAGGGTACCAGATTATGGAAGCATAATCTAAAGAAGGTTGAACAATTGCATTAAAAGCAATAAGGCGAACGGCGGAAGTCGAAAGCTTGAGAGCTCGTCTAAGATAAAATAGCTTGTAATTGCACGAGCTTATTACAGTATTAATATGTCTCGTCCAGTTTAGGTCATTAGAAATCCAAAGACCAAGGTACTTGTAGTGTTGCACCTCCTGCAAAAAAACATTATTGGCTGAATATGCAAAATGAAGAGGGGTACGTTTGTGGGAAATTTTCATGAAAACGGTCTTTTTAAAATTAACTGACATCTGCCATTTATCACACCAACGAATGACCTTTTGAAATGCGTCGTTTAAATGAATTTGGTCGGTATGGTTTTCAACTTCCGAGTATAGAATGCAGTCATCCGCATATAACTTGACTTTTACAGGTATATCATATGATATGTCATTTATAAACAACAAAAAGAGGAGAGGCCCAAGCACGGAGCCTTGGGGCACTCCCGAGTCAACCGGTACTGTACGAGAACAATGATCATTGAAAGAGACGTATTGTTTTCGATTCAAAAGATAGCCAGAAATCCAGTTTAGAAGCTCAGTATTTTTAAGAATTAAATCAAGTTTGAAGAGTAATTTATTGTGAGAGACCGTATCGAAAGCTTTAGCAAAATCCATAAAAATTGCATCTACTTGTTTTCCGGAATTTATAGATAGCGCAAAATCATGAACTGTTGTTACCAGCTGAGTACAAGTAGAAAATCCTTTCCTGAATCCGTGTTGTGAACCTGACAAAATATTGTGCTCATCTAAGAATTCTGAAATATGTTTATGCATTATATGCTCAATAGGTTTACAGGAAGTGGAAATTAATGAGATCGGCCGATAGTTAGTAACAGAATGGGGATCTCCACTCTTATGTAAGGGCTTGACTTTAGCAGTTACCCAGTCATCCGGAACTTGACCATCTTTCAGAGATTTAGAAAAGAGAATTGTTAGGTACTTTGAAACCCATTGTGCGTAGCGTTTTAAGAACTCATTCGGTATTCCATCCGGACCTGAAGATTTCTTAACATCAAGTTTTAAAAGCAAATTAAATACTCCCTCTTCACTTATGACAATATCCAATAGAGGTGGGTTTGCCACATCAAATGTTTCCAGGACACCGTTATCCCTCGTAAAAACAGATTTAAAATGATCATTGAAAGCGTTAGAAATAACAAAGGGATCACTAGTTTCAACACCATCAATTTCAAAAACATCAGTAGTCACAGTATTAGGCGAACTTAAACTCCAGAACCTCTCGGGAGACGAAGACATGAGACTCGGAAGTTGTTGGCCATAATAGCGTTCCTTATCAGACACAACATTTGCTTTCACTTGAGAAGCAAGTTCAGAAATTTTTTGCTGGAGGATACCTACGTCTTTAGAGTACCGTCTTTGATTTTTTAAACGTTTGAGTCGTCTTCGCAACTGCAACGTTTCCCGAGAAATCCAGGGGTTCTTTCCTTTCGATTTTTTTACAATACGAGGAACAAATCTATCAATACACTCATTTATAAGGTCCTTGAAACGCTTCCACAAATAATGAATATCAGCAGTGCAACACGAAAAAGAATCAAATTCAAATGATAGTAAATCCAATATTGACGTGTCATCGGCACGTGAAAAGTTTGGGAACGAGACCACCTTGCAATTTTTCTTTAAAACAACATCAGTAAGCGTAAGTATCACAGCGTGATGATCAGATATTCCAGGGAGAACAGAGCAGCTAGCTTGGGCAGAGATTGAGCCACTAATGAAAAAAAGATCTAGAATTGAACAAGAACTCGCGTGTATTCGAGTGCATTTATCAACGATTTGCATCAAGTCAAAAGAAAACGCTATATCGATCATTCTTTCACCAATTTTATAGTTAGGTTGTTGCAAAGAGAAAGATGACCAACTAACATGAGGCAAATTAAAATCTCCAGCTAGAATTATCCGATCCTCAGGTTTCACATGCGCGACGAGGTAGTTGTGTAGTTCATCCAGAACATCCATGGAGGAATTGGGTGGGCGATAAATAGCCCCAATAACGTACCTGGTCTTTCCGTAATATGCTTTGCAAAATATGCCCTCGACATTACGTATGTCATGCATTTTTGTAATTTGCAATGACTGTCTAAACAGGATCGCCACTCCACCACCTCTACTCCCACGGTCATTACGGTACACACGGTAGCCCCGCGGAACAAATTCACTATCAAATATGTTATCGTGCAACCATGTTTCGGTAAGGATAGCAATGTGGGGACTCTAGGCCAGGAGGGTTCCTTCTAATTCTAACATGGAAATTAACTTGGATAAATCAGTCTGCATGAGTGTCACAGCAAAGAAATCACCTTTGCAATTTACTTACAAAATCGGAAATACGGAAATCCGGCGAGCAATGAAGATGAAGTATTTAGGTGTTACTATGACGCATAACTTAAGTTGGAGTGAGCATGTTGCCAACATTTGTGGATCGGCTCAGCGAAAGCTGGGAATGCTACGACGTAAATTGAAGCAAGCACATCCTGATATAAAGCTGAAGGCTTACACTACAGTTGTTCGACCCACCCTGGAGTACGCGGCTATTGTGTGGGAATCCTACCGATTAACTCTAATAAAGCAGATCGAGCGAGTTCAGCGTCTTGCTGCACGCTTTATTTTTTCGAAGTACAAAAGGACTGAATCTATCACTGCGCTGATTGATAAGGCAAACCTTCCAAGTTTATCCACCCGCAGGAAAATAGCCAGGCTAAATTTTTTTTTATCAACTGTATAATGGTATGCTAAACATTGATCCCGGGCTCTACCTACGGCCTCCAGGCAGAGTGTCACCCCGGTCCTCCCACCCGCACGTTGTTAGACCTATTGTGTATAGAGTTGATGTTTACAAGCATTCTCTGCTGGTCAAAACAATTGAAGAATGGAACTAAGCCCTGAAATGTTTGAAGGTGTGAATTCGCTCGCGAGTTTCGAAGAAAAGCTTCAGTCACTCGGTGTCTAATTTTGAGATTCTTATTGTTATGTATATTGGCACAACATCATTCCTATGCTGCAGTTTTGTATTTTCTTATGCGCTGTTTATATATTTGTTTTTGAATTCGCATTGTGCTGTTTGTACATTTTATATGCTGTTTGCATATATTTATTTATTTATTTATTTATTTATTTGTTTGTTTGTTTGTTTGTTTGTTTGTTTGTTTGTTTGTTTGTTTGTTTGTTTGTTTGTTTGTTTGTTTGTTTGTTTGTTTGTTTGTTTGTTACATACTGCCGGTGTTCCATGAAGGCCCTAGGCAGGAGTGGGGCATAAATAATTAACACAAAACAAGCTCGGCAAAAGAAAAAGATACATGATGTAATATTTACAAACAACTACATGAAGTGATATTTTGCGAAATAGTGACATTGGCAAATATGCAAAAACCACAAAATGAAACAAAATCTGTGGCAGTAAGCGCTCACAAAGCCCAAACCGCCCATATAACAAATACCCACACAGCATAAAGCACATACAAGCACTGATCCCGTACTCACATAGCACAAAAAAAAAGTTTCAGCATCCATTCGAACACCGCAAAGCAAGGATATACATGACGTCACATGACGCCCCACCAAGCGCAGTAGCGCCTACGGAGCCATATCTTTTATCGCATGCAGAAAAGAATCAATGTTGTGGCGTTCTACCGCATCAGGAGGTAAAGCGTTCCATTCGACGATTGTCCGAGGAAAGAAAGAGTACAGAAAAGTGTTCGTTCTGCACCCTGTAACACCCTGTTCTGCACCCTGTAACAGCCCGAAAGGGCTCACAGTATTGAAAATAAATAAATAAATAAAAATTGTGTTCTTTTGGCAGGAACATGTCACATGATCACCCAAAATGACTTAACCCAATATCACGTGGCATTTTCCCGCCAGACTCACCTAATGCAATGTCACGTGAGATGATTCCGCAACATGACGTAACGAAATGTCACCTGGCACGTTCTCGAGCTGCCTTCCGCCGAAGAGGCCCTGCTTACACGCAGTTTAGCAGGAGGGGCTGCGATGCCCTCTGCGGCGAACCGAATACATTGCGTGGGCCGGCGACGGACTTCCTACAATATCTTTCTACTGCTTAGCACTGTCTAGATCCTGTGGTTTGTTCCAGGTCCCTCGTGTACCGTCGCAACCCCGGCGTTGCTCTTGCCACATAGCGTTCACGCGAATGTGTCTGCGGGTGCCGGAAGGAACGCGGTTGCTTGCGGTCGCTGTGCTGCGCGAAGTTTATCGGCGGTGCACAGTGGGCAAAGTTCACACTGCTTAGCGAGGTGGCACGGTGCGAAGCGCATGCAGAATAAATCAAAACATGACTTAGCTCGCAGCTCCGCTGGGACGTTTTCTCTGCCGCTCCATGACATGGTACTTTACGCCATCATGCCACCGTGTTTCATCAGAACGCTTGCCGAGGAGCTCCAGCAAAATGCCACTCGCGCTGAAGCAAGGCGCGTTTTTAATGATTGCAACACTGTCATTCAAAGCACATTCGAGCCCGCATCTGCGCCAACTACTCGCAAATGTGCGTCCGGCTGCGCTTCCACAGTTGCATGCAGTGTGATCTAGTGTTGCCCGCATGGTGGCCATACGAGATCGACAGCGAGCCGAGTCCGCTCCTCGTGTTCTACCTTTACATATGTAGAATTGTTGAAATCTGGGTCAGTTGGTACATACTGTTGAACGTGCAAACTAGCCCCAAAGGACGACGAACGGATGAGGGAAGTGACACACACAACGGCTGGACCAACAACTGTGCTTTATTAACAAAAACCATCTTGAGGGAAACCAGATGAGCATGCGCCGACCAAACAACCAAACAACGAACTCAGAAGCTAATGTAATCGCGATAAGAAGCTAAGTTCTTTGTGCAACAACGACAGTGAAGCAGTGCTGACACAATTGACACCTCGCCTGCTAATGTGATACGCCTCGAGAATTTCGCGCTCTAGTTTACCCTTACCTCTACCAACTTTCCTAGTATTGGAAAGAAGCGGGAACAACCACACTGCCGACAATGACGGAACACATTAGCCCCCTACGAAGGGCTCAATGAGCAGTCGTGCTCGCGCAGCCTATTGTTAACGCATATGCCAGTCTGGCCGATGTAAACCTTTCCACAGGTCAGCGGAAGCTCGTACACAACACGTGTGGCGCAAGATCTTATAATATTATAACATGTTTTGCTATCGCATTCATTTCTTCACCCTTCTGGCGAAACTGTGACTTTTTTAAGTAACGAGAAGCTTTCATGCGCCGCCGACTCTTCTCATTGGTCGGCGTTGCTTTTGGCAGCATGCTCGTCGTAATGTTGTTCTCCCCAGCCACTTGAATGCTCCTGCGAGAGAATGTCCAGAGGAAGTTGTGCGCGAGAAGCAGAAAGTCCACGGACTCCATAGAAAACGTAGTACCACCGGCAAGGTTCTCGCAGTTAGGACGAGTTAGTCAAGTTGTTGAGTTAGTCAAGCCACTGCCGAGAAAGCAAGGCGTCGAGCGCGCTACCTGCGTCCACCCTGTGGCTCGTTCAGTTGGGAGTTTCCCGCTGCGGAAACGTTTCTCCCATTAAGCGTCTCATCAGCGTGAAACGTGCTGCTTCAATTTGCGCTTCGGTTGCTGCTTCAGTTTGCAAGAAAAGATCTTTCAAATCAAACTTGTCCAGGGGCGCGTTTTGATCTCTCACTGTCATATATATTGCTTACTATGCAGTCATATTCGCGGTATCATTTTTTTTTAATTACGACGTCATATTTATTTGCAGGCACCCAGGATCAGTAGACAGTAATAATTCAAAGCTAGCCTTCTGCCATGACTTTTTTCTTGAGAGTGATATAATATGAGGAGAAAAAATAGCGCGGCGCGCTGAGCTTCGATAAACCAGAGGCGTGGATAGCGCATTTTCGACGTGCTTGATATATGGGCAGCGAATGCGGCAGGTATCGTAAATCCGACTGCTGTTTTCACACACTATCTTTTTATTTAGGCCCGCACACTACGCATTAGGCTCGCTTGTCTTGCCTGGTGCTGTACGGCGAAGGAATTGCATAACGTTGCTGTACGACGCATTCTAATACAACCACATATACAGCAATAAGTACGACTATTACCAGCCTAAGTATAGTTGCACTAATTGAGCTGCAAGCCTGTCGATGTAGGTTATAGATTAATGAGGTCATTAATATAGCTGGGGTGACTGCACCTACGCAGTACTGACCGCCATTGAAGTTGTAGACTTGAGCGCTGTCGTCTTCAGTTGACATTTTTTCGCAGCTTTCGGGATCATCCTGAACCAGCGCCTGTTTGACGCGTTTGCGCAAAGGTCTTGGACCTTCTGCTAGCTACTCCTTCAGAGAGCTTGCCATCTTGCTTTTCTCATGTATGCTGGACCACAAAATTCTTCGTAGAGCGTTACACTAGACCGGGCGGAAATGGAGATAGGGTGTGGCAACACTCGCTCTCCTGGCCACACTGGCTCCTTTGGTGCGCCTTAAAACGCCCACGTATTGTGCGCCGTCCAGGCCGCCCACCTCTGATTGGCTGGAGCTCGAGAACGGGCGGTAACTAAATGATCCGATGCCTTCCGCTGTACCCGACAGTCTGCCAGTCTGCATAACCCTGACCAGCGAAACAGGACAAGGAGCGAGAAAGATCAGACACATATACAGAGCTCAAGCTTTCGAATAGATGCTTTATTAGCGATCGGCCGTGCTATTTATACAATAATGGTGGATCGATAAGAAAGCCGAGGCGGCAACACATTGTGAACAGTACACAACACGTACATGTCATCAGTGAATATTGACGAATCTTCACCGGCTATCCTGGCAACGTTCCGTGGAGAATGGCTACATAAAGGGGAGGAACGGAACATGCGCCTAACGCGTCATGCACAGATTACCCACATTCACTATGCGTTACTCGAATCTCGAAGACCATGTAAACGTCCAACTTTTTTTGTTATAATGTGAGGGAGTACACATGTCTACTAGGTCGACAGTTGCAGAACAGCTCCTCATGTGTTCCGGGAGGGAAAGTACTATCGTTCTCACCAGCGTCTCTTTGCGTTTGCCTCGCCAGAGCGAGCCCTCGTTCGCGTTTGAAACTCACCTCGGCCATCGCTATCAAGGCAATATTTGTAAAGAAAGATAATATTTTAAAGGAAAGTATAAGAAATCGCCGGACAACCGCGCTGCTAACTACGAATACTTTTCCCACGCTGCAAGTGCTCTTCAGGAATAAAGTTTCGAATTTTGGACAGTTTTAATTCACCTTCGTTATGTACAAGAAACCAGACAAAGCAAAAATGTCGAGGGGACATTCATATTTGTCCTCTCGTGTAGTTGACCCCAGCTTTCTCTTTCAAATAGCTGCCTTCCGGTTGAAAACACTAACGTTAATTACCAAGGGCTTTTTTTTTTCTGTGGGATTCTAAATGTAATGTTAGCAATGGCAGCACCCTGTCGCAGAGTTAGTCCGCGAAGCACACTGGCGCGTTGTTCAAATCGAACTTTTATAATATACTTCTTTTTTGCCCAAGAAAACCCCGTAACGCATGAACCGCGTTAGCCAATATAAGTCAATATTCACAAGTGCTGGTAGTGTAGGGAGCACTTGTGGTTGTTTAGGGCGCATGACCTTGCGAGAAAGTGTAAGACTGCACGGCCTCATGTCATAGTCACTCTAAGCCATGTCCTTCGTGAAGCGCTAGGTATAGCCAGGAAATTGGAATTTTTTTCGTGTAATTTCCTTAGTGTAGGTGCAGTTTATCCGCGATTTTATTAAGAGCATAAGGTCACAACTGAGGATCAATTATTCATGCAAAGAACAGCCGTAAATAATAATAGCACGCGGCAAACCCCATGAGCCGCTGAATGATTTGTTACGAGAAAGAAGCGTTGGCGCTCGCAGCTTCCGTAAATTACTCGTGCAGTTCTTCTCCGTATTCAATGCTAGATGACTGACAAGAGTGACAGACATCGTAAATCGAGCTCTCGCCTTTTCTTTTCCGATTTATTATGCCTACGGGTATTTCGAGCCTGCAAGTGCGCAGTGGCCGCGGTTGCCTTCACCAGTACGCTTAGACAACGAGGGTCACCAAAGCAAGCAGTTGAACGGTAAACGCAGAAGCGTATACATACGGTTTTTGCCAAGGTAAGACTAACTCCGTGATCTAAAAGGAACTCTAAGCACATTAACGAAGTTCATCCGTTTATCCAGGTTCTTCTGGAACACAGAGGAAACGTTTGATAATCTGATCAGCCTTTCTCGAGCAAGTAATAATAATTGCGCTAGGCCTAAGCAAATGGTGCTATAGGCAGGTTGCACCCGCCAGGAGCCTCCACCATCGCATAGCCCACCAGCGCCACTGTGGCCAGTTTTTCATTAGCGTCGGGGGAGCTTCCGCGGGCTGCCCTCGATACTCCGAGGCGACTGAAGGTGGTGCGCGCGTTGAACGCCGTGTCGTGTGCCATAATAGCAGTTTGTTAAAACGGAATTCAACACGTATTTGGAACACGTACGATGTTCGTTCTCGTTCGTATAGAGCGTGTAAAAAAAATGTGAAGAGCTAGCGAAGGACGAGAACGTAACGTAGAGAGACGCAACATGAGTGCTCGCGTTACTGCCCTTAGTCTTTTCATAGATAGCTGAACATTTGTAACCTTTTCTTAGGTATAAGTACTAGGAACGATAAGCTGCTGGATCAGGCAGGCTGTACGCATGATGTAAAAGATGAATTAAAGCAGCTGGCGCGTAAACCACGCGCCTTCGCGTTCCTCAAACTGAGGATGAAAACTCTCTCGAAAAACACGCACTTGGCTGCCGGGTGGAAATTTAGTGAACCATTTGCTAAAAAATCAGTGCAATAGCACTTGTGTTGCTGGTTAGTTCAGGATTTAATTGCGAGGTCAACGAAGAGAAACCGCGCTAAGTTGATAGCTCGCCTCTGAGAAGCCGTTCCTCAGTTCGACTGTTTGACCTGGCGTGTTCATTGTCGCCTGTTCAAGCAGTTATTCCTGGCGATTGAAGAAGCAGTTGGCGTCAAATGTATCCACAAAGCCTCCATCACGGGTACATATGCAAACGCGAACGACCCATCGCGGTCGCTGTGTTTTAACAGCGAAGCTGTTTGAGGTAAGGAATCCGCAGAAGACTCCGTCGAGTCGCGCATTGCCATAGCAACCATGCCCATGCAGGTAATTGTATATTCAAATAAGCTAAGCATATATGGGGCTAATTAACGCGAGCCTAATTAATATGCCAGCATATGTAATTCTTGCAAACACAAAGTTCTCTTTAATGAAATAATCTGGCACAGTTGACAACTCGCGGCTATGTAAAAATTACTAGCGCGTTGGGAAGCTCTGAAACTTCTTCCACGGCGAGTTGCTGTAAATATAGAATGTTCGATTCCACAACGCTACAGTTTGACTTCTGCAAAGAATCATTCCGATACACTAAGCCTACAAAAACTTATTTAAAAAAAATTTAATGCTGTCCAAGGCGACAAGGCAGCCGCTTAACTGACGCAGTCAACAGGGCAAGCAGGCGCGACCGCTCTCCGCTCCCCCGACGGTGACGAGCCCGCCGCCGCAACGGCGCTAGTGTCGTCGGCGGAGTTAGATGTGCAACGTGCCTATATTCTGCAGCCTATATGGCCGTCATCGTGGTCTCATGACCATGGTACTCGGCTGTTGATATGAATGTCGCGGGATCGAATCCCGGCCGCAGCGGCCGCATTTCGAAGGGGGCGAAATCCTAGAGGCCAGTGTAGTGGGCGGTATCAGCTCACATTAAAGAAGTCCAGATGACCCAAATATCCGGAGTACTCCAGTGTGGCGCCTCTCATAGTCATGTCATATTGCTTTTGGGATGCACTAACACAGAAATTGTTATTGCTATTACTGTGCAGCCCTTGTCGGGAGCATGGCTCAGCGTTCGCGGGGGAAAGGGAAATGAAAGTCTGGAAAGGAAAGCCGTGCTGGAGGGCTCTGGAAACTTTTACCACCTGAGGCTCTTTAACGTGCACTGGCATTGCACAGTACGCGAGCCCCGCGTCCATGGAAAATGCGACAGCCGCGGCCGGAATTCGGGTTCGCGTCTTTTGGAGGCGCATTCGAGGACCGTAAGCAGTACTCCACCGCGACGGACACAGGGAAATATTGGCTGCGCTAGTAGCATGTTCATGTGAGTTCCGCTTACTCTCTCCAAAACTCGGAGGACGTGAAGAGACAGCTTGTAAAAAAGAAAGAAACAAACTCAATCCGGCTCCCCGCCGTAAAAATCGGGCAGATCACACATATCGCGGAAATTGCCATCATGCGATGCAGTCAGTGCGAAAAATGTCCATGTGTTACGCCAAGTGTTACGAGTGGGAACACTGCCATTGTACGAATTACTGGATGTGCTCGCCACGTGGGTTTACTTGACTAGGGCCGGTTAACGCAAACCCCGACAGCAAGTGACGTTAGACAAGCAACACCAGCAAAACCGGCAATGCGACCAGTTCACTAGCAATGTCTACCACGTGGCAAGCGCAGCGGTGGGCGAGTAGTAGCATGCTTGCTTAGCACCCTGCTGGCCCAGGTTCGATCCCTACCTTCGGTCATTACAGCATGCCTGTCTTCACTGTCTGTTTGTTACGTCTGCACTCCAATTGGAAGCTGAGAGAAACGGTAGCTCTCTCCCCCGTTTAGCGAACACAAAGTGTGCTATCAACAAGTTTCCAATGTTCAGTTTTGTTTGTCCTTGAATGGACATAAGCTGTACTGTCAGCATGGAATCATTTGTAGCGCATACGCGCATTCCGCGGGTATAGAACATCGGATATGAGCCACGCGTGATAGCAACATCGTTAATTGTGACGTGTATGACAAGTACATGTCGTTAGTGATCTAAAGATGAATCAGTTATGTTCGTAATGCGTTCATGCCCTGTCATGCCAGTTTTAGGGTATACCAAGTGAACGGGACGGCGAAGAGAGCAGCAAGACCTAAGCGGCTAGAGAGACCGATACTCTCAAAGTTGCTGAAGTTTGCCAAGAAATGTATCGCATTTAAAACCATGGGAACAACAGGGCGATTTTTTTATCGTCAATTGTGAAGTCGCTGTCAAGGGTGTGAAGCGGTGCCTCCGCGACTCCGGCGATTGAACCCGCAAGTCACTATCGCTATGACTATCGCAGTTAACTATCGCTATCGCATAGCACTGTCAATATCACTGTCACGTAGTAGTGAGCTCAGAAAAAGGGAGTGGGTAGTGAGTCGAGGGCAAGCCGGGTTCGCTTTTGCGTTCTCTAGACCCCAGACCTTCCAATTTTAGATGCGAAGCAGCTTATGGTCGGGGCTGTGTCACTCCCTCCCTCCATCCATCCATCCGCCGTGGGGCGTCCACATCCACACTGCGCATGCGCATCCTCCTCCCCCTCCTCTCCTCGTCTCATCTCCTCTCCTCTCCGAACGGCGCGCGTTGACTTGGAAACGCTCTTTCTTTGATGAACGCTTTACCCGCTCGCAAGGAACGAGAACACGCCCTCGTCCGCGAGAGACAACGCTGACGCAGGCAGTGTCTGCTAGCGTCAAACCGATGCAAACGCGGTGTGCACCCCCCGTGCTGCTTCGCATCCCCTCATGGTCCCCTTTAGCGGGAGATGGTGTAATTTTTTTTCCATTTCTTTTCAGCTTTGTTTTCTTTTTTTTTCCTTATCTCTTTCTATTCATTGATTTTCATAACTACCATGTAGCAGTGTGCTGAGGGCAACTGCGTGTGTTGTGGGTCAATGGCAGCGATGTGTTTGCTTTTCTTTTCTTCGGACTTTTTGGACATCAGTGACATCGTACATGGCAGAACCCCGAACAACTTCGCTGTTAATACCCTTAAATGTTCTGTCGTCTTCCGAATATTTCCTTAAAACGCCTACCTCGGGGAGGCAGTGCATTGAACCAGTGAATAAGACACACCTCTTTATTTTCGTAAAAGTTTGCGAATATTCTAAAAGTTTGAATACTGTATCGAATATCGTGCGCCGTAGTACTCAACTTTGGGAAAGAGCAGCCGCAATTTGTAAACCAAAATATTTATGTCCTAAACTACCCTGGGCTTTCTCACCCTGCTATAAACACTTTAGCCAAAGAGCTCCTCCACGCAGGTGTCTGAAACATTGCAACCGCCTGCGAACAGGGTGAATTCACGAGTGCATTGCAGGTAAGACATCTGTCCCCTGAAACGCGCTATGTAAACACGGAAGTCCAAGAGTATGCGTTTAAAATAGCTAACGCCAGTTGTTCTACGAAAGAAAAAATTCAGTTCTTGGGCTTCAATGCACACGCACATGCGCGTTGCACTACAATAAAATACGGATGGTTCGACAACAGCAAGACTAGAGACGATTTTCAACGAGATTTAACAGTTATTTCTCCGGCGTTACGCGACAAAACCACAATAAAAAATCACAGTTTCGCTGCAAGGGCGAAGCAGTGAATGCGATAGCAAGAAACTGTAATGCTATACGAAATGCGCCTCGCAGCTTCAGGAGCAATATTAATTGTAGTAAACATGCACTTGCTAAGTGAGTGCCTCCCGTGGGCAGCGCGTGCTGGTACGAAGGGCTTTATACGTTGTGTGTCACAAAGCTACACATTCAAAGCTAGGAGAGGCCGCTAAATGAACAAACAGAAGATGAGCGCGAACTATCAAGTGAAGCACGCACGAAACGGACTCACAGATATACACCGAACGAGCGCGAATAAGCTGTCACAATGGGTGCTATCAGTTTGAACAGCGCTCCTGTTGAAAAGGCAGCGAAGGAAACTAGCGTGCTTCAAGCGTCGAGCTGTGACACTTGATAGTTCGCGCTCAGCTTCTGTTTGTTCGTTTAGCGGCGCCCCTTGAGCTCGAGTGACTTTCGTACGCTCCCGTAACATCAGCGCGGACGCGGACATCACGGTGAAAGTTCGAAACATCCCTGTTCCTCTCACCACGAGACAACCGCGCGAGCAGACAGCGGAAGGGCCCTGAGCAAATATTAGAAGCGAGCGAGCTGGGCCGACGACATTTAAAGGCGCCTGTGGCGCTCCTGGCGCTCCTGGCGCCATCTTGCTGGTAATGAAGAAACGCTTATAAGCGTCTGCCGTCTCCGAGTCCTGCCAGCGGTAAAGAGTGTGTATATAAGGCTCGCCGTTAGCTCCCTGAAGGATCTGCTCTTTGTGGCGTAGTGGTTAGCGCCACGGGTTGCGGAGCAAGAGGTTCCTGGTTCGATTCCGCGCTTCCGCAGCATTTCTCTCAATTATTTTTCTTTCGGACTTTTATATATATATGCATACTTATGCATATACGGTTCATGACGGCGGCGACGGGGACGGCAAAAACCAGCCGACACTGTTCACATAATTACTATCGCAATAATACGATGAGATACGCCGTTGTGGAGGGCTCCTGAAGTTCCGACCACCTGAGCTCCTATAATGGGAACTGACATCGCAGGACCTACATGTGCCACATTTGGCCTCCATTGAAATGCAGCCGCTACGGCCGGGATTCAATCCCGTGACCTCCAGATCACCAACCGACTGCAATAACCACTAGAGCACCATGGCACAGCCCTTCGTCATAGTCGGCACCTGAGATAATGTCTTTCCCTAGGTAGCAATCTTCTCTCATGGCGCTCAGCGACTTGTCCGCGATAGTACGCAACACATCCAGCACACTGGAAATACCGTATGACACTCATGTATACCATAATAAACTAATCTGAATATGTATACTCGGCAAGTTGCGCGAGCAAGGGGCAGCATGATTTGCTGGCCCACTGACGACAAGTTAAACACATCTAATACGAATGAATAATAGACGCGAACCATTTATCGAAGACGGAACTTCCTCAGGAAGTGCGGTTGTTCGGAGGATCACGCGTGGAAAGTAATGTTAATCGATGCTCCATGTAAATTTCACTTCCGTTCATAGGAGACTCCATTCACCCAGCGCCGCTGATGTAATCCGACGCCGGCTTCCATGAACGGTAGCACACAGCTACTTTTGCGTGCGCCCTCGATTGTCACAATCGCCTTGCCATGCTGCTCGAGTAGCTATGGCACTCCGCTGCTGATCCGAAGATGGCGAGATCGAATCCCAGCCGCGGCGCTATATTTCGATGGAGGCGAAATGTTGGGGCCCGTGTGCTGTGCGATGTCAGGGCACGTTAAAGAACCCCAGGTGGACGAAATTTCCGGAGAACTCCACTACAACGTCTCTCATAATCAAGCTGATTTTGGGACGTTAAACCCAACAAATCAAATCATGAATTGTGACAATCGTTAAAGAGGAACTTCCAACTCACATGACCAAAGCCTACGAAGGTTCCCAGGCAGTGCGTAAGAAACAACCGCCGGTGCCTGACACAGTGAGCGTGTGAGACATTGTCTTGCTGCAATGCCATTTTCCAGGAATCTTTCCTTTTCTAGTACAGAGATAACGCTGACGTAGAATTCTTGTCTTTGCCGATGAGATAAAAATGTTGAAATTCCCATCGCCAAAACAGGTACGAGATCTAACAGGCATTGAATGCGCCCAAATAAACTGCCACATGCGGACGTGTACTATCTCAGTGTAAAGTGCAAGGCTGCGCTTTGTTTTGTTCGAAACGCACAAAAGAGCTCTGTAAACTACAAGCACGCCACAGTAGAAGAAACGATACCAAAACACAGTGAAGCTTTAAAGAAGAGGTCTACAACAATACCCTTTAATAAAGTGAGAAGTCAACTTACAAGCGTGCTTTCCGTGACACGGTAGAAGAGATGGATGGATGGATGGATGGATGGATGGATGGATGGATGGATGGATGGATGGATGGATGGATGGATGGATGGATGGATGGATGGCTGCAAGGAAGCAACTTTATTGTAGTCCCGAAGATCGTTGTTCACCACGAAGCGGGCCGCTTCCGCGTACGCACCGACAGGCATAGCATCGATAACTTTAACTTTAGTACACGTAAAATCTGCAGGCTCTCTCTGTTCAGGGAGCGACCACGACCCAGGCCGCCAATTTGCCATCCGCTTGATAAACATCTGTCACCCACCCACTTTCTAAAAACAAAAATCTATCGCTTCCCTATATTGGGAACCGCTGCTTTTATATACATTGCTATCATTTATTCGCTTGCTACATCAGTTTTCTTCTCTGCGCAGCTCCATTGCGAAGGTTCAAGCATAAAGGATCCACACAATGGCTTTCCAGCCGCATAAGGGCAGGTCGATCAAGGAACTCGCGCACTACCTTGACGTCTGTAGCAAGAACGGCTATCATTGCTCATTTCAGGTAAGAATTCTTGCCTCTTTGCTCCTAAAGCACGTTCGTCCTGAACGAACGAGCTCTCACAGCTTCTATAGTGCCCGAGGTTACCCATACAGCCCAGCTTCGAGCGTGCTTATGTGGCCATACAAATCATTACTTGCAACTCCGACGATCCAAGGCTAAGAGGTTCACAGGCAACACGTGACAGCTAACCGCAGCTGGTCATTAGAATATTTTTTGGGGGGAAGAACTGGGAGCGGTGGTACTTTTATGTTAGAAACCAAACTTGGTTTTTTTTTAAGTTCGTAATATGATTTTATAGTCTCTGGTATTTAGTGCAAGAAGTCAATATTTTGTGATGTTGATGCAACGGCGTTCGTTCACTGTTGGTTTCAACTTCCTCTGGGAGAGGTGTGTTGTGCTGTGTGCAAAAGTTACAACGCTTTTCTCACCTGGGCCGTGCTTCGGATATTCTGGTTCGTTACATTTTGCAAACACAGAAAACGGCGCCCACTGCGTACCGGTGAAAGTGAGACAGAAACACAAACGAAAAGCTTTTGGAAATTGTTGCGAAAGTTTCCTCGCTCTTGGCATAACAATGGCATTTTTGATAAAAGTGCTCTTTCAGCTAGCTTTGATCTTCTTTTTTTTTTTGTGCTGCTTGTAGGAAGTCAAGTTTTCTTGCACAGACGCTGCCAAGACGACCTTCTACATTTAGTATCTCTTTCGAGCTTTTCTGTTAAATAAAGAATTAGCTGTGGTGCATCAATGCTACAACACTTTTGTGACTTGAGTCCTGTCTTGGTGGTCTTCTTACTTTTTTTTTTCTTGATGCATGGTATATGACGCATGGCAATAACTTGTGAAGCGTGCTAAATCTACGTAAAAGGATTTATATAAAAGTTTCTTTAGCAAAACGGCTAGCCGGCCTAGTTGGAACGATTTCATGGTGGTACTGCGCGAAACAAACGGGGACGAAGGAAGGAG
Organism: Hyalomma asiaticum; assembly: GCA_013339685.2. Taxonomy (NCBI): domain Eukaryota; kingdom Metazoa; phylum Arthropoda; class Arachnida; order Ixodida; family Ixodidae; genus Hyalomma; species Hyalomma asiaticum. Next base: position 107,290,875 of record CM023485.1, on the reverse strand, counting down.
ACACACAGACAAGCGCAATCTAACAACTGATTTATTTTTGAAAGAACAATTGCTTAAAAACCCAACTTGGTCTGCGCCATTCCTCCAGAGATCACACCATCCGCGCATATAATCACTGTATACTAGATTCCCTCAGGTCATCGCGTCCACACGCGCTTACACACACTCACAAAAAAAAGGAAAAGAGAGAGAGAGAGAGAGAGAGAAAGAAATACCATCCGCACACCATTCGCGCATATAATCACTGAGAAACACGTCAAATGCACAACCACTGACAAAATGAAAAGAACACGTCATTGAAGATGAGCAGACAGCATCGAAATCTCCTCATCTAATAAGGCTACCGAAGGATGGCTGATGCACTTGTCCTTTAGTCTATGAATCCAAAAGGCTTCTACTATTTCCCTCGCGGTTTTGTTGCGGTGTTTAAACAATAAGCCAGTGCCTCCAGGCTGAGGTGTGCACCCACATTCTTTACAATGCATGGCCAAATGCGTACTAGGGCGACCTTTCAGGCTGGACAGATGTTCCCTTAGTCTAGTGTTACAGCAACGTCCAGTCTGCCCCACGTACGCATGGCCACACGTCATAGGAATGTTATACACTGCATTAGTAGCACATTCCACAAACCGGTTCTTCTTCGGATGTTTGATACTACATTCTTTCTTGGTTTCCTCCTTGCTTTCGATCATCTTTTTCACCTTGGAGCACACCTTTCCTATATTGTTATGGGCTTGAAAACACCACTTTCACTCCGTAATTTTCGGCTACCTTTTTCAGTCTGTGTGAAACGCCATGCACGTACGGAATCACTGAAACCCTGGAATTTGTATCTTTTTTTTTCTGGGAATAGTACCACAAAAGTCCACTTCCTGTTTTAATTTCCTGATAAGCCTAGTGCATGAAGCTTGCATCACGGTGAGGGGATACCCTGCCTCTCGCGAACGATCAACTTGCCGTAGAAACACAGACTTCACAGCATGAAAACAAGACTTTCTTAACGCTGATATGAAACAAGACATGACAATACCATTCTTCACAATTCTGGAATGATTAGATGCGAAATTCAGAAGCGGCTTCCCTGCTCTAGGTGAGAATTGCCAGCAAACATGCCCCTGTCCAAATTCTAACTTAATGTCAAGAAACTGCAACTTGCTTCCTACAGGTACCTCAGACGTAAATGTCAAGCCTTTCCCCCGAGAATTGAAGGCCTCAACTACCCTATTCTTGAACCCTTCCTTGTCCTCTTGTCTGCCCAAAATCAAATAGTCATCAACATACCTGTATATGTTGTATGTTATGCCTTCTAATTCCTCATCAAGCTCTCTATCAATACTTCCCAGAAAAATGGTGCTGAGGATAGGAGCCACCTTTGATCCAATGCACACCCCCTTGGCCTGTATGTAAGTTTCATCACAAAATCCTACATGCGTATTCTGCAAATAGAAAAGTAAAATTTCCAGGAAGGATTCAACTGTCATCCCACACAAGTTGCGGAAGGCAACCTCATCGTTGTCCTTTGTGATGCAGTCGTTAACTGCTTTCATGAGGGGACCTTGCGGCAATGAATAGAAGAGGTCCTGAACATCTATGCTAAATCCCCAGTTGCAACCACTTACACGATCTGATGCCAAAAACTTATTTGCCAAAAAACTATTTGATTTTGGGCAGACAAGAGGACAAGGAAGGGTTCAAGAATAGGGTAGTTGAGGCCTTCAATTCTCGGGGGAAAGGCTTGACATTTACGTCTGAGGTACCTGTAGGAAGCAAGTTGCAGTTTCTTGACATTAAGTTAGAATTTGGACAGGGGCATGTTTGCTGGCAATTCTCACCTAGAGCAGGGAAGCCGCTTCTGAATTTCGCATCTAATCATTCCAGAATTGTGAAGAATGGTATTGTCATGTCTTGTTTCATATCAGCGTTAAGAAAGTCTTGTTTTCATGCTGTGAAGTCTGT
>CM023485.1:107162671-107288819 GCA_013339685.2 Hyalomma asiaticum | reverse complement strand
GACAAAGCAGTCAGACAATACGAGAGAGACGGACATGCGGCTACAAAACTCCGTATTGTGTTCTACCGCTACAAGACTCCGTATTGTGTTCGACGCCTCCTCATGTGGAGCGGGAGAGTCTTCTCTGATTGACCACCTCGAGAAAGGACCAAACCTCAGCGCCGACCTCTTCAAGATGCTAATCTTATTCCGTCTGGACGTCTTTGGAATAACCGCTGACGTACAGAAGGCGTTCGTGCACATTTATATACGACCGGATGACAGAGACGCATTTCGGTTTCTTTGGTTCGAAGAGATTCCGTCTGAGGAAAAGCGCCTTCCGAAAATAGAAGAAATCAGAATGACTCGCGTACGTTTCGGAACCACTTCGAGTCTTTTCCTTGAAGTCGCTGCTATGCAGTACCACTTCAGCCACGTCGAACCGCCTTACCAAAAAAAAAAAAACAGCTGCAAAGCTGAAGAGAAGTTTTTGGTGCTCATACCGCTGAGGAAGCCCTGAATTTGTACCAGCAGACGAACTAGGTTAATGGAACTAACTGGTATGAAGATGCGGAAATCGGCGACGAACTGCAGGTTGCTTCAAAGCGTTCTAGAGCAAAATAACGAAACGGTGGCAGTTGGGTCTAACCTGAATAAAGTACTTAGGCTGTGCGGGGACAGCAAAGACGATAAGATTAGTGTTAACTTAAGCACAGTCTTGAAGAAGGATATCACTGAGAATAACACCGAACGAGTCGTACTGCATACCACATCTCGAATTTTCGACCCTTTGGGTTTCTTGGCATCATTCTCCACACGAGCCAAAATACTTTTTCAACGGATCTGGACTGAAGGTGTCGAATGGGACGCATCGCTGTCTTGGCCACCTATCCAAGAGTGGCGCAAATGGCTCTCAGAAATTGGATATCTCAAGAATCTTTTTTAATCAGTCGGCAATCCCTAAAGCATGATCTCAAAGGTGATGACACCCGATACCAACTACATCTGTTCACTGACGCAAGCCCCCATGCCTAGGGTTCTGTGGCGTATTTGAAAGTTGAAGATGCTTGTGGTAAAATTAGTATCCAGCAACCCCTGGTGAAGGCAAGAGTCGCTCGCTTAAAGCTTCTGACGCTGTCACGACTTGAATTGGTTGCAGCTTGCGTCGGGGCCAGGTTAACCGCATTTCTAAGAGACGCTGCCACAGAGATGCGGACATATGCATATGCATATGCATATTACTGTTGGACCGATTCCACTATCTCTCTCTATTGGATTCAATCTACAGCCACTAGATGTAAACCATTTGTTTGGAAGCGAGTTGCAGAAATTCAAAGCCACACGGGGCCGTCGTGTTGGGGCCACTGTACCAACCTGGCAGACCTGCTGACACGAGGACTGTCAGTCCGCATGTTAGGAGATAGTAAATTATGGTGGTATGGACCCGATCAGCTTGCTGATCCCTCAGAAACATGGCCAAAGAACGAAAAGGGAGCCGATAATTTGAACGACTCGTTGCTTGAAGAGAGAAACCCGACGGAAAAGGTTCTGGTGTCGAAGTGCACGATTTTGGAGCCCATATTAGACGCAAGCAAGTGCAGTAGCTGGGAGAAAATCGTTAGGGTAACGGTATAGATAAGAAAATTTATTCATAATTGTCGAAGGAGCGATCACCCTCACCGGGAAGGCCCCCTTTGTGCTCGAGATATGCGAGCGAACGAAAAACTGAGGATTATGCAGTTTCAAGCATTTTATGAAGACATTGTCGCACTGTCTGACGGCAAGAAACTAGAGACAACATCGCACATTCCGGGCCTTCAACATTTCTCAGACAATGAGGGTATCCTCGCATAAGAACTCGCCTCGACAATGGAACGTGTTCGGACGACGTGAAGTGTCCCGCCCTGCTACCCCCATATCAACCTGGCACCTACCTTATTGTGAACGACAGTCATCGACGCATTCTTCATGGTGGTGTTAGTGCTACTCTCACTAAATGGAGACTTAAAGGGCGTCAGTTTGTTAAGAAAGTGCTTGTGCAGAGTGTGTGTTCGCTTCTGGTTGAAAGCTGCTACAACGACAACAGCACCACTCCCTAAGGACAGAATCTCCGGAGTGGAGCCATTCCAAGTCAGCGGCGTTGACTTTGCTGGGCCTGTGAAGGGAGACTTTACAAAGAAAGCGCACATTGTTGTCTTTAGATGCGCCGTAGTCAGAGTAGTGCTGCTAGAGCTATGCAGTGATTCATTTTTAATGGCGTTCCGCCGTCTTGTGGCGCGTCGTGGTGTACCGAGTGTTATATATGTTCCGACAATGCTCTAACGTTTACAGCAGCCAGTCGCGAACTCAGGTCCATATAACGCATTCTTCAATGCACACAAAGTGCATAACAGAAGTGCGACGAGCCATATTACGTGGAAATTTATCGCGGAACGTGCTTCCTGGTGGGGAGGCTTCTGGGAGAGGTTGATCCGGACGGTAAAAGACTGCCTTAGTAAAACGTTAGGCAAAGGTAGCTTCAACTTAGATCACTACGTTTTTAGCGGAGGTCGAAACAGTCGCATATTCTAGGCCACTAACACATGTTTCTGCCGATTCTTCTGAACTTGAAGTTCTTACTCCTGCTCACGATTTACTGCCCTTCCTCACCATGAAGCTCCTCAAACTCCAGGGCATCGCACTGATACACTGTGCCTTTGGAGGGACCGAAAACGAAGGCTAACTGCCTTTTGGAACCGCTGGTACAAGGACTACATGTTGACTCTTAGAAGTGAATTCCACAGGAAAGGCGTATCGAATAAAGAATAAAAGTGACTTCAAAGTCGATGACATCACACTCGCGCGCGACGACAAAGTGCCGATAACATTATGGAAAATGGGTAGGAAATGAGATTACGAGGCCCATCCAGCTTCTGTCGCCACTAGAAATAGGCGACTGAATTTGTCGGAGGGGGAGGGGGGGAGGGAGGAGATGCTGAATATCGTGCGCGGCGCGGTGAGGACGACGAAGAGTAGGGGAGTGTAGTGGGTATACAGCTTGGGTGCCTTAGTTTTGTCTCGGACGCCACGTTCGGACGAAATGTAAAGGATCATCATCATCATCATCATCATCATCATCATATCATCATCATCAGCAGCAGCAGCAGCAGCAGCATCGCGCCCTGCGCCAATAAAGGCTGCAGGAAGGACTTTTCCACATCGTCTGTCATTCATTTCTGTTAGTTGTTCTTAGAACCTGCCTTGCTGACCCTTTTATTTTTGTGACGACAGACGTTGGTGAAGAATAACGGTTTGCTTGGCTTTTGAAAGGAAATTGTAGACTCTACACAAATTTGAAAAGCTAGACTCACTTTAGAGTACTTGTGCACGTTGAAAGAACAACGCTAACTGATGCACTTGTGAACACCCTGTTCTCTGAACTTGTGTAACGACTGCAACATTTGTCCTTATATGAACATGATGTATTTTTCAGTGTACATAGGTAAAACGTGCATATCGCCACCTGACAATGCCCCGCCACGGTGGCCTAGTGGTTGTGGTACTCGGCTGCTGACCCGAAGGTCGCGGGATCGAATCCCGGCCGCGGCGGCTGCGTTTCGCCGGAAGCGAAATGCTGAGGCGCAGTGTGCTGTGCGATGCAGCATCTACGAGGTGCACGTAAAGAATCCCAGGTAGTCGAAATTTGCGGAGCCCTCCAATAAGGCGTATTTCGTAATCGCATCGTGGTTTCGGGATGTAATACCTCATAAAGCAATCAATCAGCTGAGAAAACGTCTTTCTTCAAGCTACATACAGGTACTTTACCTGTGAACAGCTGGCTTAACGAAACAAACCCGTGTGAACCCAGCAGTGAAGCAGTTGCACTTAACGAGAAAACTGTAGGAAGCGGAGCAGTGATTCGCCTGTGTTTCCCTTGTGTAATGCTTGTGTTATGTCGTGCTTATGGTGCGTTGTTATGGTGTGGATATATTGTTATAAGGTGCGTTTGATTTTTCTTATGCTTACGTGTTGTGGTCTTATAGTCTATATATATATATATATATATATATATATATATATATATATATATATATATATATATATATATATATATATTCTTCTATTTATGTTGTGTTAGGCTGTGGCACGCCCTGCTACACTGTTCTGCAAGTAAGGCATATGTTTTTCTATCTTGATTCTAGCTAGGGATTGGCAATGTTATGCTAATTATTCGTCGCTATTGTCTTGTAAATGTTATTACCTTTTATTTTTATCTGTTCTTGCCTTGTGTTTATTTTTTTCTTGTGACTGTGTAACACGCGGCAGTGGGCTGATTTCAAGGGTTGTGTCGAGGGCAATAGCGGGTACGGTTCCCTTCTCATTAACCAGAGACAGGAGACGGGCGACGAGGCCTTTCTTTCTTTCTTTCTTTCTTTCTTTCTTTCTTTCTTTCTTTCTTTCTTTCTTTCTTTCTTTCTTTCTTTCTTTCTCTTTCTTTCTTTCTTTCTTTCTTTCTTTCTTTTTTCTTTCTTTCTTCTCTTCGCATACCCACTCTAATATGCTGTGAGGCTGAGGCCAGGAGTGCGTGTAGCGGGCCGAGGGCGGGCCGTGAGCACGACGACTTGACACACCACATCACCGCCAGCCCGGACCTCTTCTCCGCACTTGAAAGGAATACACATGCTTTGGTCAGTAGGGTGTAGACTTTGCGAGCGGCCTCAGACAATGGAACATTGTTTTCTCCTTTGTTCCGATACTTTGCACTGCTGGGTAATCTTAAGCGACCCATCTGAAAAGAACTTCCCATCACAGCTAAATAATATTGATAATAATTATTGGTGGTGCATTATGTGCCTAAACAAGCTGTGCCTACGAGGCACGCCCTGTAATGGAGGGCTCTGCAGTAACGCATCATACTTAACGGAATTAGGTTCCTCCTGTTCAAAAAGAACGCCAGTAATATGCTGTATGATCTGTTGATGCTGTTGGGACTCCACTCTGAAGGAGCCGCATGATTGACAGACATGCCGAACCACCTCGCTCGACGAAGTGTGTGTTTGGAGAAGAGGTTGCTAAAGTGCGGAGTGTAGTTGAAATCTTTGACCCTGTTGCGGAATTGATTTCACTCCTGGAACAGGGAAGTTCATAACAGCACAGATCTTGCCTGGGTCTGGTTGTACTCCGCCAGCATATACGAGGTGCCCAAGTGCGACAATCTGGCTGAGGCCTAAGTGGAACTTAGACGAATTAGTAAGGTCCAAGCGGTTAGTTGTGCAGGTGCATTCGTAAAGGTTGAGCCACTTTTCAACGTCTTGCCCACTGATTCTAGAGAAAATTCGAAGTTCACGAGTAGGGTAGCTCTTATTGGCAGCAGGTGTTGGGGCCGAGAATGCATCAGCTGTGGACGAGGTATCTTCTGAAGCGAAGATGGTAGGCTCGAGGAAGCATCCACTGCGAAGCTTCGTGTCGGGGAGGCATACCTAGCACCTCCACCAAAATGTTACGTGGAAAGACACAGGAAGCAGAAGCCCAAGCCAACCTTTCCAAACGTCGTCGTCTCCACTTGATTCACTTAATGGCTATCAATGAAGAGATCGCTAAAAACGATGGAGGACAGGGAATGTCACTGGAGCCGTTTCGACAAGTGGACTTGTCTTCGTCAGGACAGGCAACTGCCTTCTCGAGTGTTCGTTTCTGTACGAATCGCACGCTCTCCCCCGTCTACAGAAGGAGAGGAGGAGAAGAGCAGCATTTTGCGAAGTAAAAAATAACAGGGAGGGGAGGGAGTTGAGTGACAATTGTTAGCGTGGCTGACATGAATGAAAAGCGTGAAAACTTCCAGAAGGATCCGCTCGTGGGCTGGTTGGTACATACCTTAAAAATATCTTTTTCCTTTGTCATTTTTTTTTCGAACGCTCGAGAAGGCAGTTGCCGTCCTGACGAATACAAGTCCACTTGTCGAAACGTTGGCTCTAGCGTCATTCCCTACTCTCCGCCGTTTTTAGTGATCACTTGATCTATTCAACCTTCCGCCTTCGCGTGAGCTTCTCTTCTAGGTCAGTCATACCGGTAAGTAGCAATATCATTTCTAATCTACTAATATACGCCAAAGATTTCGCGATAGAAAGCAAACAAGAACAAAATATCTTTTTGTTAGAGGCAATCTTTTCAGTCACTGTAATCATTGTGGTTGTCGTCCCCTGTTTAAAAAATGTGAAATTCTAGCAAAAAGCCCCGCCCAGTTGACGCGTGAAATTACAGAGGCACATATGATCGCTTCGCTGGAAGCGTGTAAGCACCCCGTGTGTCGCTCTCTTAGACAAAGAGATTGCCTATCTTTCGCTTACAAGCCATAGATTACCGTTTTAGAAATGTGCACACAGCATTTTGTGGTGTTGACATTCGCATGTTACATGTTTATTTCTTCTGTGTTGCATTTAGTGTTCAGATGGAAGATTCCTGCAAGAGAAAAAGGAAAAGATACTTAACGCCATGACATCGATGTCGTATATATACTGGATGACTGGATGCGTTCAGAGATTGCCCTCACTATTCGCCACGGGCATCAAGACATGGATATTCTACGGCAATGCAGAAAAACAAAGAACAATAAGTACACTGACATAATTCTTCTGCACTGATGCGCCCAAATATAAGAGCGTGCTTGGAACTTGACAACACGATTATACAGGAAAGAATAAAAGGAGTGTTACGTATCTATCTATCTATCTATCTATCTATCTATCTATCTATCTATCTATCTATCTATCTATCTATCTATCTATCTATCTATCTATCTATCTATCTATCTATCTATCTATCTATCTATCTATCTATCTATCTATGCAGGCCTTTAAATAAAGGCAAACAGGTGGACGTAATCTACGAAGGCTTCTTTAATTGCATGCTGGTCACTAGCTAGTTTACCGGAATACTATATTTAGGCTATTTCGTTGCCTCGCGCATATGTTTCCTCGGCCGAGAGTGCCCGTTTTGTTGGCGTTTCTCCGACTATACTTTTTCAGACCTAGCATGAACCATTGCGCCCGTGTATTTTTAGAGCTCGATAGCTTCTAATTTTATTTTTGTTTCTCTTATTTCGTTAATGAATGACCCAGGACTACCTGGCTCTTCTACTACCAAAGTATCGAGATGGGAGCGTAACCATCTTTCTTCTCATCGCATAAAATATCTTATTTGGCATCCTCTTTCTATTGCTTGCATTTTAATATTTTCTTTGAAGCTCTCCCATTCCAAAGTAACAGTGAAATTACTTGCCAATCTTCCCGACCCGGCCTACGACGCACTCCTTGCGTACATAAACACAATCTGGCTTGGTGGGACACCCCTCCCAATCGAATGGAAGACCGCCCTGGTCACTTTCATTCCAAAAGCCGGCAAAGCCATAAACACGGACAACCTTCGCGCCATTTCTCTCACGTCTTGTGCAGGAAAGCTGATGGAGACTATGGTGCGGGATCGGCTATCCGAGTTTTTGGAGAACCAACACGTACTTGCAGCACCATGTTCGGGTTCCGCCCGCACCGGTCCGCACAGGATGTCTTGCTTCAGTTAGACCGCGAAATTCTAAATCCCGTCGAATATACCCCCTTAATGACAAGGCAGTACTCGCCCTCGACTTGAAGGGAGCTTTCGACAACGTCACACATGACATCATTCTGACGCACCTTTCCCAAACCGACTGTGGACACAACACGTTTCGATACATTAGACAATTCCTCTCTGACCGACAGTCATATATCCGAATACAAAATGAAGAACACGGCCCCTACCAATTAGGCACGAGAGGTACCCCACAGGGCGCAGTCCTCTCACCCCTACTGTTTAATCTGGCTATGATGAACCTACCGGCTCAGCTGGAGAATGCTGGAGGCATACAGCACGCACTTTATGCCGACGACATTACCATATGGGCTAAACACGGATCGGTAGGAGACATAGAAGCCAACCTGCAGCAAGCGGCGGAGATCGTGGACGCCTACGCCCGCCGCTGCGGCCTTCAATGCTCCCCGACCAAATCGGAATTTGTGCACATCCGCTCCTCGCCAAAGTGCACTACCAAAATTGAACTGTCCTTGCAAAGCGGACCCATCCCAGAGCACGATGAGATCAGAGTACTGGGTCTGTTTATTCATAAACATCGCCGAGTCGATACAACATTGACAAAACTGCGTAAGGTGGGAGACCAGGTGGGCCGTATGGTCCGCCGGGTTTCCAACAAGCGCGGGGCGTTACGTTGCAGAGAAGCCTTGCGGCTGGCGCATGCATTCGTAACCAGTCGAGTCCTCTACTCGGCTCCTTACCTCCACCTGCGCAAGTTCGACGAGAACGCCCTTGAGGTGATTCTCTGGAAGATGTACAGGCGTGCCCTCGATCTCCCAATAAACACGTCTAACCAGCGCCTTATGGGCCTGGGGATGGTAAACACTTTAGCAGAGCTCCGGGAGGCACACTTGACCAATCAATACACGAGACTTTCAAAGACTCCGTCGGGTCGCCGCCTATTAGCCCGACTACACATCCACCATCTAACAGAGACGGAGGACCGCGTACGCATCCCAGAAGTCTGGAGATACGCCCTGCACGTGCGCCCTCTTCCGACCAACATGACACGTGACGACCACAGTGGCAGGCGCCTTGCGCGGGCAGAGGCACTGGACCGCCACTATGGGAACAAACACGGCATCTTTTACGTGGACGCCTCCGGCCCTCACCATGGGGGATCGTACACGGCTGCAGTCGTCCACCAAAACGTCGCGGTGAATGGCCTCACAATCAGAGCACAGGAGGAAGTGCGGAGGAAGTCGTACACATGCGGAGGAAGTCGCCATCGCGCTAGCTGCCGCAGACCTGGACTCGCGCGTCATCATTACAGACTCGAGAGGGGCCTGCAGAAATATTCAACGCGGGTATGTCCCACACCTGGCGTACCACATCTTACACAACAGCAATTACGTCGGGGCCCCCGCGTCCCGAAGGATCATATGGGCTCCAGCTCACATGGGCCTCGAAGGCAATGAAACGGCTGACGCCGCCGCCCGCGCGCTCTCTCCGGGTAACGCCTTCAGACCCTTCCGAAATGGATCTCGAACCTAATCCGGCCTTAACATATCGAGAAATTACTGAATTCTACCGATTCGGCCACTCAATTTATCCTAAACCCTGTAAGGGCCTTACAAAGGCGGAGGAGCGTTTACTCCTCCGCCTTTACACCAAAACACTGCTGTGCCCGGCAGTTTTTAAATATCTCGATCCTGCCTGTACAGGAAAATGCCCGCACTGTGCGGATAATTCTTCGGACATCTTCCACATGATGTGGCCATGCCAGTCAACCCCTCGCCTCGCCCCAAAACCGAACACCACCCGGGAGAACCGGGAGGCAGCCCTGCTCGGCTGCTCCGACCTGGCGAGCCAGAAGGCCCTGGTCAACCGAGCCCGAGTCGCGTTGGACGCCAATGGGCTTCTGCAATGAGGAGCCCACCTAGTGTTTGTGAGGGGTGGCTCGCACCGGGCCACCTCCCACCTACTCCCTGTATATAGATAGAATAAAGTTTTTTTTTCTCTCTCTGAAAATTGGTATGCAACAATATGACTGTATGACGAACATGACTGCATGATAACATGAAAAGCGTAGCATGCTTGTCATGGGCGACATGATTTACATGCCAGGCGTTTCGTTAATGGGATGTATACCAAAATTGCTATGGCACAACACGAGAGCATGACGAACATAAATGACAGGTCACAACATTAGAATCATGACACGCGTGTCATGACCGGCATGATTTACATGCCATGGTCCTGGCGCTATACTGCCGTTTCGTTAATGGGATGTATGGGCTCCGTCTACTGACCAGAGGGCGCTACGTAGCTCTCGTTGGACGGCTCAGTCGCGCACGGTGGAAACCGAGGCGACAGCGACGCGTGCTTTTCTTCGCTGCTTTCCGGGCGTGCTGCGAACCACACGAACGCTTGCGGCGCCGCCCTTTGGAACAGTTTGCCGCAGGTTTGGAGCGCGCGTCTCAAGGGAAATAAAACGAAAGAAGGTGGGACGGGCGGTCGCTGCTGCTATAGAGTTGGAGACGCGCATCGATTAGACGCTGCGCCGTGCTCCCAGTTTGGGCTGCAGAAATACGCGTTTTTTCCTTACCATAATCACTACCACGCGCATCGCGTTCGCGTATTTCCCTGTCACAGTCTGCCCAATTTTGCTTCTCCCCGCCAGGCAGTGCATTCTGGCGCTGATGTTGCACATGGAAAACTCGACTGCACGGAGCCTATACGAAAATTGGTTTGGCGCAACATGACTGCATGACGATCATAAATGAGAGGTCATATCATGAAAATCGTGACATGCATGTCATTAGCGGCCTGATCTACATGCCACTCGTTTGCTTAAAGGGATGTATACCAAAATTGCTATGTCACAACACGACTGCATGACGAACTAAATGACAAGTCATAACGTTAGAATCATGACATGCGTGTATGAGCGGCATGGTTTACATGCCACAGTCTTGGTGCTCTTGCGGCCGTTTCGTTAACTTCATATGCACCGAACTCGGTATAGCGAGACAACAATGCAAATGCATTTTTTTTTTCATGGTTTCATCCGACGGTAATGTCGGCAGAAGGAACTAAAGTCCCTAGATCTTTTTTACGGAAGAAAGATCTAGGGACTTTAGGAGAAACTTGTAGCCCGTGGGCAGGCTACAACCTCGCACACCGCGACCAGACGCGGCCGCTGAAACGATATCCACGGAGCAAGCCATGACGCGTCCGCACACCAGACTGTCATCCGTGGTACGACGAAAGGTGTTGGAAACTCTACCAATACATCACAGCAGCATTGGTCTTATAGGGAACGGAAAGGCCATACATCTTCACTGCCGTGCTTTGTATACATGTTGCACCTAACTGTCGTTCTGTTAAAGTAAGAGTGTTTAGTAGAGTGAACGATAGTGTTTAACAAGCAAAATTACTCTTAAATTAACATCGCCTCCCTTCCACTGCAGTCTTGGTTTGCTTAGGTTAGGTGAGGTAGACTACACGCACGCGCGCATGTAGGCTCCCTAGGTTCGCTGCGGTGGTCCCGCCATCCAGGAACTAAGAGCGAAGCAGATTGTCGCGCGTGCTGATGCGCGCCGGCAGTCAGCGCTTCGGTGGTCTTCACGCCCCGATCGCCGCGGGTGTGGCGGCGTCGTGCCCGCGCGTTCCTCGGGCAAAGAGCAAAGTACGAAAGCGGCCGCTGCAAAATTTGTCTTGCGTGGCCAGCTGTGCTGAATTGCCACGCGCACTTCTCCAGGAACGAAAAGACGGCCACGTACAAGCCACGACCGCTCAATAGAAAACTCTTTTCTGTTGAGCGGCCGTGGACAAGCGAGCGATTGGCCTTTCGCTGCAGTGGACTGTCCACAAAACGATGCGCTGACAACCCGTTCGGTTTCGCTTGCAAGGTGTCATCGTTTGCGGACGCTCCTTGTTTATGGCATGTTTGCGCAGGGCTCTGGCGCGTGAGATCCAGTTTCCTGAGCAATATGACTCATTGGTCCAGGAACTCTCGCTTCTGTACGACTGTCATGGATGCCTGTGCCGTGTCGAGGTTCCCCTGAAGTTTACACGTAATGTGTTAGCATGTCCACAACTATCAATCCATATCCCGCCCCTCGATTCGCCAGATTGCCGCCTATGCATTCCACAGCTCCGCGAAGACAGGCGTCACTTTAGTTTTATACCGATTCCAAATGACAGAGGGGGGGGGGGGGTGCTGTCAACCATATTTTAGGGGCGAAGCTCTTTAGGGTCGCTGCTTGTCTCCCGTTGTGTGCCGTAGCAACGCTCGCTCTCGACGCGTGCCTTCAGGCGAGCGATCTCTCTTTCTTCGACAGCGGCAGTCATAAGTGCAGTCAGACGGTGTGTGTGCATGTGTGGGCCGATCCCGGAGGCTGTGAATTAAGACAGTGCCACCTGCTGTCTTGAGAGAGAGCGAACGGCTCGTGTTCGAAGCATTCATCGAAGAAAGAGATTTTCGAAACTCTCTTTCTTGGATGAATGCTTTATAGAATGCTTTACGACCTCGCAAGGAACGAGAACGCGCCCTCGCCCGCGAGAGAACGCTGACGTAGGCAGCGTCTGCTAGCGAAGAAGAAGAAGAAGAAAAACTTTATTTCCGCAAGGTAAGTTTCCAGGCGTAGGAGGAGCCCTCAGTCCAGGGCCCCTGTGGCCTTTGCCATCTTGCCAGCTCTGTCTTTCAAAAAGCGAGGAAGTTATGTGGAGAAAGTTACAAACAGGGGTGTTTCCGAACCCACAATTGTTGAGCAAGTGGCATCCCTCGGTGTATAGCCCTCGGTGTATAGGCATTGCGATGGTAGAGCGGACTTAGTCCACATGGTTTGGAGCTGTCCTAACTTTGATGAGCCAGATAGATGCAGAGAATCTTGAGAGTCCTTGCTACTCAACGAAGAGGAAAATGCTCAACGGCAAGTCATCGGTCTCGCCCTGACCGCCGCCGCTTCCCAAGGGATCCTGGTCGACGGTTAGGGAGGATGAGTGTGGGTTTAGGCTGACGCCTCTACCCCGTCATCTATTTGACGGGTGCCAATAAAGTTACTTCTCTCTCTCTGGCAGATCCCACGTGCAGTGGGAATCAAGGAAATGCGAAGCACGCATAAGGAACGTAAAAGGGATTTGCATTGTTGTCTCCCTATACCGAGTTTGGTACATATGAAGTTAACGAAGCGGCCGCAAGAGCACCATGACTAAGGCATGTAAACCATGCCCCTCATACACGCGTGTCATGATTCTAACGTTATTACCTGTCATTAACGTTCTTCATGCAGTCGTGTTGTGCCATAGCAATTTTGGTATACATCCCATTAAGGAAACGAGTGGCATGTAGATCATGCCTCTCATGTCATGCATGTCACGATTTTCATGTTATGACCTGTCATTTATGTTCTTCATGCAGTCATGTTGTGCCAAACCAATTTTCGTATACATCCCATTAACGAAATGGCAGTATAGCGCCAGGACCATGGCATGTGAATTATGCCGGTCAGTGACACGCGTGTCATGATTGTAATGTTATGACCTATCATTTACGTTCGTCATGCTGTCGCGTTGTGCCATAGCAATTTTGGTATACATGCCCATTAACGAAACGCCTGGCATGTAAATCATGCCGCCCATGACATGCATGCTATACTTTTCATGTTAGGACCTGTCATTTATGTTCGTAATGCAGGCATATTGTTGCATACCAATTTTCCTATACATCCCACTAACGAAATGGCCAAGAGAGCACCAAGACCGTGGCATGTAAGTCATGTCGCTCATGACATGCATGTCACGATTTTCATGTTATGACCTGTCATTTACGATCGTGATGCAGTCATCTTGTGGCATACCAATTTTCGTATACATCCCGTTAACGAATTGCGTGGCATGTAAATCATGTCGCTCATGACATGCATATCGCGATTTTCATGTTATGACTTGCCATTTATGTTCGTCAGGCAGTCATGTTGTGCCTTACCAATTTTCGCATACATCCCATTAGCGAAACGGCTAGGAGAGCACCAAGACCGTGGCATGTAAATCATGCCACTCATGACATGCATATCATGGTTTTCACGTTATGGCCTGCCATTTATGTTCGTCAGGCAGTCATGTTGTGCCATACGAATTTTCGCATACATCCCATTAACGAAACGGCCAGGAGAGCACCAAGACCGTGGCATGAAAATCATGCCGCCCATGACATGCATGTCATGATTTTCATGTTATGACCTGCCATTTATGTTCGTCAGGCAGTCATGTTGTGCCATACAAATTTTTGCATACATCCCATTAGCGAAACGGCTAGGAGAGCACTAAGACCGTGGCATGTAAATCATGCCACTCATGACATGCATATCATGATTTTCATGTTATGACCGGCCATTTATGTTCGTCAGGCAGTCATGTTGTTGCGTACGAATTTTCGCATACATCCCATTAACGAAACAGCCAGGAGAGCACCAAGACCGTGGCATGAAAATCATGACGCCCATGACATGCATGTCATGATTTTCATGTTATGACCTGTCATTTATGTTCGTCATGTAGTCATGATGTGGCATACCGATTTTCGTAAACATCCGATTAGCGAAACTGCCAGGAGAGCACAAAACCGTAGGCGGCTAGATAGATAGATAGATAGATAGATAGATAGATAGATAGATAGATAGATAGATAGATAGATAGATACGCTCAAACTTGCCGAAGTTCGCTATGAAATGCTTCGCATTTAAAAACCGACTGCTCGCGTGACACAACCGTTCACCGGCCACCCTATATATATAGGCACTGGATCTCGGCCTGCAATGCAGTGCCGGTGGGAGATTTATCTTGTGCGTAGTTGAACCATAAGGATTCGCAGCGTGCACGTTAACTAAATTAATCCGGAACTCGGAACGATGTGGCAGCGCAGGAATCTCGTAAAGACCAGGAGCATAAAGGACAACGCGTGCATAAATATACACACGCGTTGTCACTCATTTACATGCATGAGTGGGCAAGGTCACGGGTGATTTATGGTAAAACAGAACGATCCCCAGCTTGGCCCACTCGTCATGGTTCACTTCGTGGAGATGCGTGGAGTTGTTTTTGTATACCCGTAAGTAAAAATGAGTTGTCTTATTCTTCAATAGTGAATATTCACTGCAACGCGGATAACGCGTCCAAGCCGAAAGTGTCTTCGAAGCGTCTTAGCGAGCTGTTGGAGGACTTTGGCAGTGCGAAACCGACACATCCCAGCATTCCCGTGCAAACAGCGTCCGAGTACTAGTTTTTGTTCGAGGTATAATATTAAGAAACTGCACGTATCTAACTAGAGTCGGCATGATTGAGGCTTGTAACAGAGAAATGCATGTGCATGGTTACCTGCTATAGTACGGCAGAACCGCCCGGAGCATTTCTCATGTTGGCTCCAAGCTTGTTATTCGTGCAACAGTGCCATCCACTTTTGCCTTCGCGTTTTCTTCGTGCGTCGGGCTCAACTGCGCCAACAATGTAGCCCACAGCGTACTTACCATGTAAATTCTCACGACGTCTGCGTTTGGTGATGAAAACATAATATTGACTCCCGGATAGCCACGGCCGACGACTTTTTGATTTCCCTGAACATTATCGTGCACGATCCAACCAATCTGTACGATGCGAACGTATATCAAGAATACGGTTCCAGCTTTCATCGATCCTAATTGGCTGGACTGCTGGGCAGTTCCCTGTGGATCGCCTATAGTAAAATTGATGCTGAAACAAGAATCAGAAAACATGGAAGGCGTACGCTACTACATTCGTAGTTATCACAGAATTTCCAGCAATATTCCTTTTGAAAATATGCGTGCTTGTAAAAAGACCGGCTACTAATAAAGTGAGAGAAGGTGATCATTTTCTGCGGCGGCATAGAGGTAGAGTATCCATGGTGCATGCAAGATTACCGTGGTTCGATTCCCGGCAGCAAGCAATTCTTCACTGGACTTTGTTTCATTTTCATACTCTCAGGGCGGCGGGCTCTTCGGAATGAAGAATTGCACATGTTTTTGAGAAGTCTTGGCGTGCAACCTGATCCCGGGGGCGCACTCTCTGACCAGATGCAATGCCCACCCTTGTGCAGTATGGGCCACGACTTCCCATGAATACACGAATTAATCCTCGGCCCGGAGCCCTCAAGCTGCTGCGAAGCAAATGACCACGGCGGTGGTTAGACCTGTAACGCAGCAGAGGTCGCTAAATATCACTGTATCCGTAGAGGCCGCCATTGGAATCTGACTCTGCTGACGTTTAACGTTCGAACAGTTTGATTTTACGCTCTGGTAAAACTCACTTCATGCTGCTTAAAACGTATCAAAAAGCGCTTCCTTGCTTGCCCCCATGTGTTCATTGAGAATTATATAGTACCCGCAGCTAATTTTGTAGTGTTTCTTAGTGCAAAGTTAGACCTTAGTTGGAAGTTCGCTAATAGTATTGCTTATATTAAACGAAAAACAGCTTTTGGCATAATAGCTCTAACTAAATGAGGGCCAGTTTTTTAGGGGCGAAGCTCCTTAAAGCGGCACCCGTTCGTCCCTCGTCGTAGTCGTAGTGCGTAACCAGTCTTACGCTTTGACCTGCAAGGTGGTGCCGGTGGGAGATTTCTGCTGTGCGTTGTTGAACAATAAAAAATTCGCAGCGTGCGCGTTAACTAAAAGCCGAATTCTTCTGTCTCTCATTCCCCATTAGCAGCCATTGGCATGTTCCGGTAGGAAACGTTAGTAGAAGTAGAAGTGTAAGTGTTAGCTAAAAGCCGACTTCTGCTGTCTCTCATTCCCAGTAGCAGCCATTGTTTACCTCCAAGGTAGTGCCTGGTGAGATTTCTCCTGTGCGTGATTAATGTTCAAAACGCCGTTGATTGATGAAATAAACCAACGAAAGACGCCAGATGTTTTCTAAAAGCAAAACGAAAAGACGCCACATGTTTCTAAAGCAAAACGAAAAGACGCCAGGTGTTTTCTAAAGCAACGGTTTTTGGGTGGCAGCCGAGTACCGTAACCACTACACCACCGCGGAACGCTGTACCAGATCGCAAAGAAGGAGAACGCGCTCTCACCCGCGAGAGACAACGTTGGCGCAGGCAGCGTCTCCTAGCGAGTTTCTTGATTGAGAAATACCGACTGCTCGCGTTGGAGAAGCGTTCACCGGAACCCATATATATATATATATATATATATATATATATATATATATATATATATATATAGGCAGTGGATCTTGACTTGCAATGAAGTGCCGGTGGGAGATTTGTGCATAGTTGAACCATGAGGATTCGTAGCGTGCGCGTTAACTAAATTAATCCGGAACTCGGCACGATCTACGATGAACATCCCGAGCTTCGCCCACTCATCATCATTCACTCCGTGGATATGCTGTAACTTTTTTAGGGGCGAAGCTCCTTAAGGTTTGGGTCTGTCCGTCCGTTGTAGTAATGCGTTACCTACTAGGACGCTATACTAGGAGGGCGCGTGTGGGATGCGCGCCCTCTGCGCGTGCCTCCCAGCGCGCGAGCTCTCTCACTCTTCCATCTGCTGTCTTGTGAGACAGAGAGAGACAGAGAGAGCGAAAGGCGTGCGTTGACTATGGAAACGCTCTTTCTTCGATGAACGCGCTACTAGCTCGCAAAGAAGGAGAACGCGTCCTCACCCGCGAGAGACAAGCTTGGCGCAGGCAGCGTCTTCTAGCGAGTTTCTTGATTGAGAAATACCGACTGCTCGCGCTGGAGAACCGTTCACCGGCCACCCATATATATATATATATATATATATATATATATATATATATATATAATATATATATATATATATATATTGCAACAATATATATATTGTTACGAGGAAAGACGCAAGAGGCGAAGCTATGTACAGATGTATTAGAAAGGAACGCTGAGGCGCTTGGCCATGAACAAGCAGCCCGAGCAAGCCTCGCTAAAAACGTCCTCCTCGTCGTCTTTCTCTCTTCGCCTCTTGACGGTCGGTGGCACGGGTCCGTAGCACTACCCCCCGGCGTCAAAAGCGCCGTCCCGGCGTGTGGACGATCATGGCTCCGAAACAGTGTGGTAGGCCTTGAGCCTGCTGATGTGCACTGTGTCGCAGGACCCGACAGGAGAGGGCGAGGAGGCATTGACCGGGGCAATCTCGTAGGTTACGGGCGTCACTTGGCGGAGCACGCGGTAAGGCCCTGTGTACTTAGAAAGGAGCTTCTCGGACAGTCCCACATGGCGAGAAGGTGACCAAAGGAGTACGAGGTCGCCAGGCGAGAAGTGCGCGTCGCGGTGCCGGACATCGTAGTGGTGGCGCTGCGCGGTTTGAGAAGCATTCAGCCTAGTACGGGCGATCTGGCGTGCATGGTCGGCGAGAGCAATGGCATCGCGCGCGTACTCGGTCGCTGAGGTGGCCGCCAGAGGAACAGTGGTGTCAAGGGGCAGGGTCGGCTCGCGTCCATACAACAGATAAAATGGAGAAAATCCGGCAGTGTCGTGACGGGAAGAATTGTACGCGAACGTGACATAAGGCAGAGCAACGTCCCAGTCATGGTGGTCTTTCGAGACGTACATTGACAGCATGTCTGTGAGCGTTCGGTTCAAGCGTTCCGTCAAACCGTTTGTTTGAGGATGGTAGGAGGTGGTCAGTTTATGTTTCGTGGAGCAGGAACGTAATAAGTCGTCGATAGCTTTGGAGAGGAAGTTGCGGCCACGGTCAGTGAGCAGCTGTCGCGGAGCGCCGTGGAGCAAGATGATGTCACGCAGTACAAAATCTGCGACATCGGTGGCACAACTGGTCGGAAGAGCCCGCGTGATGGCATAACGGGTGGCGTAATCCGTTGCGACGGCTATCCATTTGTTCCCGGAGGATGATATTGGGAATGGGCCAAGGAGATCAAGCCCAACGCGGAAGAACGGCTCCACTGGAATGTCTATCGGCTGGAGATAACCAGCAGGTAGCACTTGAGGAGTTTTTCGACGCTGACAGGAATCACAGGCAGCAACGTAGCGTCGGACTGATCGAGCGAGGCCGGGCCAGTAAAAGCGACGGCGGATGCGGTCGTACGTGCGCGATACACCTAGATGTCCTGCATTGGGTGCGTCGTGAAGTTCGAAGAGAACAGTGCGACGTAGCTGTCTGGGGACCGCTAGAAGTAGTTCGGGCCCGTCTGAGTGGAAGTTACGGTGGTATAGAACGCCGTCCTTGAGGACGTACGTACCGGCGCACAGAAGCGCCATTCGGCGATGCTTGCAGGCGGTCGATGAGTGCTCGAAGAGAGAGATCTCGGTGCTGTTCGTCTGCGGTGTTAGTAAAGGCAGAGACAGAAAAAATGCTACTGACATCGCCGGAGGTACCGTCGGGCCTGTCGACCGGGTAACGAGACAAGCAATCGGCGTCCCTGTGCAGCTGGCCGGACTTGTATATCACGGAATAGGAATATTCTTGGAGCCGCAGAGCCCATCGGCCAAGTCGTCCTGTAGGGTCTTTCAGGGAGGCCAACCAGCAGAGCGCGTGATGGTCTGTGATGACTGAAAAGGATCGTCCGTATAAGTATGGGCGGAATTTGGCTACTGCCCAAACGAGCGCCAGGCACTCGCGCTCAGTAATGGAGTAGTTGCCTTCTGCCGGTGAGAGAAGCCTGCTTGCGTAAGCGATAACGCGGTCGCTGCCGCGCTGCCGTTGGGCTAATACTGCACCGATACCATGGCCACTGGCGTCGGTACGAACTTCGGTTGGCGCAGAAGGGTCGAAATGGGCCAATATGGGCCGCGTTGTAAGTAGGCGTATGAGCTGAGCGAACGCCGAAGCCTGTGGTTCGCCCCACACAAAAGGAGCATCCTTCTTCAAGAGCTCAGTAAGTGGCCGGGCTATTATCGCAAAATTCTTCACAAAGCGGCGGAAATACGAACATAGCCCGACGAAGCTACGTACATCCTTGGCACACTGGGGAACAGGGAAGTTCGTAACAGCAGAGATTTTGCCTGGGTCCGGTTGTACCCCGCTGGCATCTACGAGGTGCCCAAGCACGGTGATCTGGCGACGGCCAAAGTGGCACTTTGACGAATTAAGTTGCAGACCGGCTCGGCGAAAAACGTCCAGGATTGCTGACAGGCGCTCGAGGTGAGTCGTGAAGGTCGAGGAGAATACTATAACGTCGTCCAAATAACACAGACATGTGGACCATTTGAATCCTTGAAGGAGTGAGTCCATCATGCGTTCAAATGTAGCTGGCGCGTTGCAAAGACCGAATGGCATCACCTTGAATTGAAATAAACCGTCAGGTGTGACAAATGCAGTTTTTTCGCGGTCTAAGTCGTCCACAGCAATCTGCCAGTAGCCGGAGCGAAGGTCAATAGATGAGAAGTAGCGAGCACCATGGAGGCAATCAAGGGCGTCGTCAATACGTGGTAACTGGTACACGTCCTTTTTTGTAACCTTGTTGAGGTGCCGATAGTCCACGCAAAAACGCCAAGAGCCATCTTTCTTTTTGACCAATACGACGGGTGAGGCCCATGGACTGCATGACGGTTCAATGATGTTCTTGGTAAGCATCTTCTTAACTTCAGCTTGAATGACTTGACGCTCGGCAGCAGACACCCGATATGGACGTCTATGAATAGGAGAGGCGTCGCCAGTATCTATTCGATGTTTCACGGCTGTAGTTTGGGCCAAAGGACGCTCATTAAGGTCGAAAATATCGCGGTAGGCAAAAAGAACGCGGCACACTTGGTCAGCATGCGCTGGGGAGAGGTCGGGAGCTATCATTTTTTTGAGATCTGGCAGTACACTAGTCGCAAATGGCGAAGATGCGCTCGGGTCAGTTGCATCATCCTCGATTGCGATAGCTGATATAGAACAATCATCAAATGCGCTTATCTGCGCCAGACACATCCCTCGTGGCAGTACTTGTGTCGTCAAGCCAAAGTTGACCACAGGCATGCAGGCGCTTTCGAAGTTACAGATAAAACAGTGCGCGGGACGGTAATACCTCGACTGAGGAGGACCTCGTTCACAGGGGTAGCGATGTAGTCGCCATCAGGGACAGGTGGGTCTGAGATCAACTCAAGGTAAGTCATAGTCGAAGGGGGTAAGCGAACGAAATCCGCCGAACTGAGACGACTGGGGGGCGGCTCTACAGGGTCCAGGTGAGGCAGGTCAAGTCGGAGGGTACCAGTTGAGCAGTCTATTAGGGCGGAATGCGCAGACAGAAAGTCCAGGCCAAGAATGACGTCGTGAGGGCAGCGGGCGAGTACGGTGAAAAGGACGATGGTAGAACGATCAGCGATGCAGACTCGGGCGGTGCACATACCAATTACAGGAGCTGTCGCGCCGTCCGCGACACGGACAGCTTGCGTCGCGGCAGGGGTTAGAAGTTTCTTGAGCCGTTTTCGAAGATCGGAGCTCATCACAGATATATGGGCGCCCGTGTCGATGAGAGCGCGGACAGGAACGCCGTCCACTTGTACATCAAGCAAGTTCATATTGGTCGGGATCGTCAGTAGAGGCTTTTGGGGCGTAGAGAGCAATGCAGCGGCACCTCCGGGCGCTGCACTGTCTAGTTTTCCTGTTGAGAGCGTGCGAGGGAACTTGGCGAATATGAGCGGCGGGGCTGAGGCGAGCGAGACTGACGGCGTTGGGGCGAAGGTGATCGTGAGTATGGGCGGCTGGATTCAGAAGGTTGAGCGGCAGTGTAATCGGCGCGAGCTGCATAGGAACGGTAATAGCTGTTTGGTCGAGAGTACCCAGGATACATGTTCGGTTCAGGTGAGTTCCAGCGACTTCGGCAATACCGGGATATATGCCCAATCCCACGACAGACAAAGCATATCGGCTTGTCGTCAGCAGTGCGCCACTCCGGTGAATTGCGAAAAGGTGGCTGATAATAAGGTCGTGAACGAAGCGGCGTACTCCCGCGACATGCGCGGGTGTCAGGGTGATGCGTGGAGCAGACCGAGTGAAGTCCCATGTTGGCAAACTCCTGGCGGACAACTGCTTGGATCATAGAGATCGGGACTGACGGTGTGGAGGAGGGGCTGCGCTCGAAGGTCGCCGGACAAGCGGCCTCAATTTCTCGTCGCACAATCCGAGTCACGTTGCACGCTGTCTCGTTGGAACTAGGAACATCGGCACAGGATGACGTCGCGGCGGTGTTGGGCAAGCGGGCAAATTGTTGAGGGATTCGCCGGCTTTTTGCGAGTTCAAGGCGCCGGCATTCCTTGATCGCTGCATCAACCGTCGACACGTTGTTAAACACAAGCAGGTTGAAGGCGTCATCTGCGATTCCCTTGAGGATATGGGCAACCTTCTCTTGTTCCGTCATGTGCGCGTCAGCTTTCTGGCAGAGGGCCAAAACGTCCTGAATGTACATCACGTAAGGCTCGCTTGACGTCTGTACACGGGTGGATAACGCCTGTTTCGCGGCAAGTTGGTCACCGTGAGAGTTGCCGAACAGCTCCCGAATCTTGTCCTTGAACGCATCCCAACTAGTAAGCTCCACGTCGTGCGTTTCGAACCAGACACGAGGGGTGCCGCCGAGGTAAAATATAACGTTCGCGAGCATGATGGTAGGGTCCCACCGGTTCGTTGTGCCGATACGCTCGTAGAGGTTGAGCCACTTCTCGACATCTTGCCCATTGGTGCCAGAGAAAATGCCAGGGTCACGAGGAGGGGCGACAGTGATGTAGGTCGTATTGGCAGCAGGTGTTCGGGTGGGCGCTGCATCCCCTGTGGACGAGGTATCTTCTGGAGCCATGAAGGTAGGCTCGAGAAAGCGTCCACTGCGAAGCTCCGTGTCGAGAAGGTTACCCAGCACTTCCACCAAAGATGTTACGAGGAAAGACGCAAGAGGCGAAGCTATGTACAGATGTATTAGAAAGGAACGCTGAGGCGCTTGGATTAATCCGGAACTCGGCACGATCTACGATGAACATCCGGAGCTTCGCCCACTCATCATCATTCACTCCGTGGATATGCCGTGGATTTTTTTTTTTTCAGTTCACGCGTTATTACCTTTGTACTCTGCGTTCATACAAGTGCTATCGCCTATGGCATTACATACTGGGGAAATACATACGTACAATTGTCACCTTTCTTCTCTTTAGCACATTCAGAACCAGGCTATTGGCATTATTACCAACAGTTCTTTTCGCTCCGATACTTTGCCACTCGTTCAGGCTAACTTAATTTTTCTGTATCTGATTTGTTTAGATATCATTTACCTATTGTTTTCTATAAAGTGAGTAACAAACAGCTTGCTTATGAATTGATTGAAGCTAGGTTGCTTTTCAGTACTAACTGCACTAGGTCTGCCCGTAATATTAATCTTTTATTTTCTAAACGTAACACAAGTTGTGGAAAAATGACAATATTGTTTTATGCGATGAAAGCATGGAATGGCTTGCCATGTTCACTTAAATCAACGTCTAGGCCTTATACATAAAAACACGATGAAGATTTATTAACCTTCATGTATTTTGTTGTATATGTTTTGCATGTTCCTGTGCAATGTCAATTATGTACATCCTCTGTAAAAAGGTTTGTCTTTTCCATCACACACACACACACACACACACACACACATATATATATATATATATATATATATATATATATATATATATATATATATATATATATATATATATATAGCAGTCATGGTGGTGAATAGGCCGGAGGCGTGAAGGCAGAGATGAGTAGTAGACCCTCGGAATTGGCAGCAAAAATGCGGAAAGCGTTTATTCAACGTTTCAGCCGGAGACTGGCCTTCATCAGGAGATCAGCGGGAGATCAGCCGGAGACTCATCATCATCAGCCGGAGACCGGCCTCCTGATGAAGGCCGGTCTCCGGCTGAAACGTTGAATAAACGCTTTCCGCATTTTTGCTGCCAATTCCGAGGGTCTACTACTCATCTCTATATATATATATATATATATATATATGTTGAAGGGGGTTTTATTGGCGTCGAGTAGCAGCGGTTAGTAGCTCGTCCAGAAGCAGCGTCCGGTAGCAGCGGTCAGTCTCGGCACCAACAGCTCGCGCTCTGCGCTCGTACCTCATGGCTAGGCAGCATCCCACTACCTTTTGTGGGTTCGTTCCTCCCCACTACAATACCCCGGCGGCGAAGGGGAGCCATCCTGGCGACTCAAGGGGACGTTAGAATGAGGGGGTCATGATACGGCTTGAGGCGGCTCACGTGGACCACCTGGCGACCCAGGCGGCCCTTTTCCGGGGAAGGATTCACAGGCTCAATGACCTACGTGGCGGGGGATGGGGGCTCAATGACGCGATAAGGTCCGTGGTAGTTTGGCGCAAACTTGGGACTAAGACCAGGTGAGTGGAACGGTAGTCGGAACCACACGTGGGATCCAGCTGCGAAAGTCTGCACCGAGAGATCGCGGTCATGGCGACACTTCTGAAGGGCTTGGTCGTCCGAAGTGAACGAGCGAGCCAGCTGACGGCAATCTTCGGCATACTGGGCGATTTCGGAAACATGGCTGAATTCGGAAGGGTCCGGTCGATAAGGCAAAATGGTGTCGAGTGGTGTGGAGGGTTCCCGGCCATATAGAAGAAAGAATGGAGAAAAGCCTGTGGTAGGACTGTGTCGCGGTGTTATAGGCGTATGTGACGAAGGGAAGAATGACGTCCCAGTTGGAGTGGTCGGAATTGATGTACATTGCCATCATGTCTCCCAGCGTTCGATTGAAGCGCTCCGTTAGACCATTTGTCTGGGGGTGGTAGGCAGTAGAGGTTCGGTGAACAGTACGGCATGAACGAAGGAGCTCTTGAACGACGTCGGATAGGAACACACGCCCCCTGTCACTGAGTAGTTCGCGTGGCGCGCCATGGCGGAGAACGAAATGGCGTAAAATGAAGTTGGCGACGTCAGCGAGCACCGGCGGAAGGAAGGGCGGCTGTCTCCGCGTACCTGGTTAGATGGTCCACAGCGACGATTACCCATCTGTTGCCAGACACAGAGCTCGGGAGCGGTCCGTAAAGATCAATTCCGACCCGGTCGAAGGGACGTGCAGGACACGGTAGAGGTTGTAGGAGTCCGGGCGAATGAGGAAACGCCTTGCGTTGTTGGCAGGATGGGCAAGATCGAATGTATTTGCACACAAATGTGTACATTCCACGCCTAATAAAACGTTGACGGAGCCGCTGATAGGTTTCAAAGTGGTGGAAGTGCTGGGTCCTCAAATCTGGAACTCCGAAGTCGGAAGCTGCCCATCATCTCAACCATGCTTGCAGAGAACATCCAGCAAGCCCAGCCGACCCAGCAATCCATGGCCCAATATCCGCCCGTCATCGTAACTGGCTCGCTGCGCCAGCGCGATCCCCCTTTCTTCAGCGGGCGGATGACGAGGACGTCGAAGATTGGTTGTCCAAGTTCGAAAAGGTGAGCGGACACAATAAGTGGGTCGACCCTTCAAAACTGCAGAATGTCCCCTTCTATCTTAAAAACGTTGCCGACCTTTGGTTCCACAACCATGAATCCGAGTTCACCACCTGGACCGCTTTTAAGAAGCGCTTTGCCGAGGTCTTCGACCGTCCCGCAGTACGCAAGCTCTGTGCTGAACACCGCCTGCGCGGACGTGCGCAGCAACAGGGCGAAACTTTCACGAGTTACATCGAAGACGTCATCGACCTATGCAAGCGCCTCAACCCTTCCATGACTGAACAGGAGAAAGTCAGACACATACTGAAAGGCATAGACGACGATGCCTTTCAAATGTTGTTGGCGAAAGACCCACGAACTGTATCTGAGCTGACAACCCTCTGCCAGAGCTTCGACGAACTGCGCAAACAACGCGTCTTGGCTCGGCGGCAGGCAACCACAGAGGATACTCTCGCCTCTTTGACTGTCGGCGGAGACACGCTACTGTCGCAAATCAAGGAGTATGTGCGTGAAGAGGTGGCGCGGCAGTTATCATGTTTATCGCATTTGCCACCCACGGAAACGCCTACGCATTGCTTGACGCCGAGTATACGACAGGTAATTCAGCACCAAGTCTCCGAAGCTTTGCCACCCAACCCTCAGCCGACACCTGTCGCCGCGCCCCTGACGTATGCGGCTGCTGCTGCAAAGCCACCGCGTCAAATGCCAGTGCCGCCCGCTCAACCTGTTCGACGTCCGACAACGCCATTTACTGGTGGGCAGCCGTACTACGGAAATCCCTGGCGCACACCTGACAACAAACCAATTTGTTACGCTTGCGGAATTCCAGGTCATGTTGCACGCCTCTGCTGTCGGCGACTCGCGGCGACCCCGAGCACCTGGACCTACCCCGACTATCCTTTCCGGCCGCCATACCACATGGAACGCGACCCGCCACCAGAAGTGCACACCCGCGACCCTCAGACTTCTTCCGATTTTCAACCCTTCGCTTCCCGTCGTTCACACTCACCACGACGCCGATCACTGTCCCCCATGCTTCGCCGACCCACTGCCACTGAGACGGAAAACTGACTGCCGCAGCTCCGGAGGCACGAGCTGCGTCGTCGTCCACCCGTGTAAGTCCTCGCCTGTCTCCAGCCAATGTTACCGAAGCATTCGTCGAAGGTGTACGAACTCTTGCGCTTGTCGATACTGGTGCCGCTATATCCGTGATAAGTCAAAGTCTTTGCCGTTCTATTCGTAAAGTGACGACGCCACCTTCGGGATTCTCTCTCAGTACTGCAAGCGCACACCGAATTCGACCCGTTGCAGCATGTACGGCCAAAGTTTTCATTCGAGACGTACTGTACCACATCGAGTTTCTTGTGCTCGCTTCGTGTTCCCACGACGTCATCCTCGGGTGGGATTTCTTGTCGCGCCATCACGCTGTTATCGACTGCGCTCGCGCTCAGGTGGAACTTTCCTCATGTTCCGATACGCCCTCTGCTGATGCAGCCGTACCTGGTGTGTACAAGCTTGTCGTTGCTAGTGACACCGACGTCCCTCCTCTCAGCGCCGTCATGGTTCCTGTTTTAAGTGCTGCACCTTCTAACGCTATTGTTTTGTTCACGCCCTCCGACCTGTTTATTCGTCGCCACCACACGTCACTGCCATTCGCCGTGCTAGCACTTGATCGGAATGACGCTGGAATACTTGTTTGTAACACGAATCCCTGCCCTCTTACCTTGCGTCGTAATGAGACACTTGGCCACGTTCATTCTGTGGACGGTGATGTAATCGTGCCCGTCGATTCCGGTGAGACCAGCCCAACCCCTCATCTCAACGCGCTGACTTCTCACCGTGCTTCAGATGACGTGTCCTCGGATGCACTTCACCGTTCAATCGACAGTGGCCTCGCTCCCGATCAACGGGCGCAGCTTATCAGCCTTCTCAACGAGTTCAGAACCTCATTCGATTTCCCCCATGCGTCCTTAGGCCGAACGAACACCACTGTGCATAAAATTGACACTGGGACTAACCCGCCCTTCCGGCAGCGCCCATACCGTGTATCAGCAACGGAACGTCGCATCATTACGGACCAAGTTAACGAGATGCTTCAGCGAGGAGTGATCGAGCCTTCTTGTAGCCATTGGTCTTCCCCTGTTGTGCTCGCAAAGAAAAAAGACGGCTCCATTCGATTTTGTGTGGACTACCGACGTCTCAACAAAATTACTACAAAGGATGTCTACCCTCTTCCTCGAATAGACGACGCTCTCGATTGTCTGCAAGGCGCCGAGTTCTTTTCTTCCTTAGACTTGCGATCGGGTTACTGGCATGTTCCGGTAGCCGAGACTGATCGACCAAAAACAGCGTTCGTCACACCGGATGGCCTCTACGAATTCACAGTCATGCCCTTTGGTCTCTGCAACGCGCCGGCAACATTCGAGCGAATGATGGACAGCATTTTACGCGATTTAAAATGGCACATATGTTTATGCTATCTTGATGATATCGTCGTTTTCTCCACCGATTTCGCCACGCACATCGACCGTCTTCGCACAATTCTAACACGTCTTACAAATGCAGGCCTTCAGCTTAACCTGAAGAAATGTCGCTTCGGAGCTACCCAGCTAACCATACTTGGCCACGTTGTATCGAAAGACGGAATTCTTCCAGATCCTGATAAACTCCGCGCTGTCGCCGAGTTTCCAAAGCCCACCATGGTCAAACAACTACGCAGCTTCGTGGGCTTGCGCTCTTACTTCCGTCGGTTTGTCCGGAACTTCGCCTCAATCATAGCACCGCTGACGAAACTACTTGCTGGTTCTGGAACTCTCTCAAATTGGACACCAGCCTGCGAAGAAGCCTTCATCAAACTGCAGCAAGTACTTACATCGCCACCTGTATTGCGGCACTACGACCCGACGGCGCCTATCGAAGTTCACACAGACGCTAGTGGCGTGGGACTTGGCGCAGTACTCTCGCAACGTAAGCCCGGCTTTTCTGAATATGTTGTCGCATATGCTAGCCGGGCCCTCACGAAAGCGGAAGCAAATTACACTGTCGCTGAAAAAGAGTGTCTGGCAATCGTCTGGGCGATAAACAAATTTCGTCCTTATTTATACGGCCAGTCTTTCGACATAGTGACCGACCATCACGCTCTTTGTTGGTTGGCATCCCTTAAAGGGGCCCTGCGACACTTTTTCAACTGCCGTCTACAGTACTGCAGTGTGTGTAGGATCAAATGCTGAGATGAACGCAAAAAGAATTATGCAAATCGGTGGTCTAGAACTGGAGTTATTAGCCTTCGAAGTTCAAAACACGAGCAGACAGCATGAAACCAACATTTCCTTTCGTATTTCGCTCTCCCGCTGACGTTAGTGGAGGCGTCCAATAGCAACGCGCGTCTTATAGAGCGACACCGGAAGACGCCGGGAGCAGAGCGCGCGCGCGCAGATAGCGTCCGGCCGTCAACACACCTGGTGTCGTTTTGCAAGTAATGTCAGATACTTTCTCTCTATCTTACGAAGCATAAAATCTATTTTAGTACATTTAGGTACTGAATAGCGTGATCAAGCAGACGCCACACGTGTGTAACAAGCACCTGGAAGCGTCAAGCCAATCAGAACGCCCGGCCTGGCCCCTCCTATGTCGTCACTCTATGTCACTTCCTGTAACAAAAATCTCCGTTATGTGTCGCCTCAGTTCAAACAGAAGGCGCTTTTGGGCGGTTTGTTCGCTGAAATAAAATTATAAATACTCTGCTTTCGGCGTTTCTACTCTCGCTGCGACATCCCCGCGTGCAACACTTCTAGAATCAGTGATAAAAACGGCCTACTCAATATGTGTCGCAGGGCCCCTTTAAGGACCTGTCTGGTCGTCTTGGACGTTGGGCTCTTCGCCTGCAGGACTTTCGCGTCGTGTACCGATCAGGCCGAAAACACTCTGACGTTGATGCATTGTCTCGATCACCACTGAACTCAAGGGACGAGTCACTCTCTTCTGGTGACGTTTCCTTAGCTGCACTTACCGTCACAGACATGCCATCTGAACAGCGGAAGGACTCCTGGATTGCCTCTCTCCTGGATCTTCTTTCCGGCTCCTCAACTTCTGCACACACACACGTGCTCTTCGCCGCCAGGCCACGCATTTCGCGGTACGGGACGGACTATTATATCGTCGAAATCATCAAGCGGATGGTCGCAAATGGCTGCTGGTCATTCCTCGCCACATGAGGTCCGACGTTTGCGACTACTTTTACGCTGATCCTCAGCATGCTCACGCCGGTGCTCTAAAAACCTATCAGCGGCTCCGTCAACGTTATTATTGGCGTGGAATGTACACGTTCTTGCGCAAATACATTCGATCTTGCCCATCCTGCCAACAACGCAAGGCGTTTCCTCATTCGCCCGGACTCCTACAACCTCTACCGTGTCCTGCACGTCCCTTCGACCGGGTTGGACTTGATCTTTACGGACCGCTCCCGAGCTCTGTGTCTGGCAACAGATGGGTAATCGTCGCTGTGGACCATCTAACCAAGTACGCGGAGACAGCCGCCCTTCCTTCCGCCGGTGCTCGTGACGTCGCCAACTTCATTTTACGCCATTTCGTTCTCCGCCATGGCGCGCCACGCGAACTACTCAGTGACAGGGGGCGTGTGTTCCTATCCGACGTCGTTCAAGAGCTCCTTCGTTCATGCCGTACTGTTCACCGAACCTCTACTGCCTACCACCCCCATACAAATGGTCTAACGGAGCGGTTCAATCGAACGCTGGAAGACATGATGGCCATGTACATCAATTCCGACCACTCCAACTGGGACGTCATTCTTCCCTTCGTCACATACGCCTATAACACCGCGACACCGTCTACCACAGGCTTTTCTCCATTCTTTCTTCTATATGGCCGGGAACCCTCCACACCACTCGACACCATTTTGCCTTATCGACCGGACCCTTCCGAATTCAGCCATGCTTCCGAGATCGCCCAGTATGCCGAAGATTGCCTTCAGCAGGCTCTCTCGTTCACTTCGGACGACCAAGCCCTTCAGAAGTGTCGCGATGACCGCGATCTCTCGGTGCAGACTTTCGCAGCTGGATCCCACGTGTGGCTCCGACTACCGTTCCACTCACCTGGTCTTAGTCCCAAGTTTGCGCGAAAGTACCACGGACCTTATCGCGTCATTGAGCCCTCATCCCCCGTCACGTACGTCATTGAGCCTGTGAATCCTTCCCCGGAAAAGCGCCGCCTGGGTCGCCAGGTGGTCCACGTGAGCAGCCTCAAGCCGTATCATGACCCCCTTATTCTAGCTTCCCCTTGAGTCGCCAGGATGGCTCTCCTTCGCCACCTGGGTATTCTATTGGGGAGGAACGAACCCACAAAATGTAGTGGCATGCTGCCTAGCCAAGAGGTGCGAGCACAGAGCGCGAGCTGTTGGTGCCGAGACTGACCGCTGCTACCGGACGCTGCTTCTGGGCGCGCTACTAACCGCTGCTACTCGACGCCAATAAAACCCCTCTTCACTAAGAACAGGAGCAACTTTGGAACCTATACATAACCCCCTGCGTTGCAAAAACAACATGTTATCCCACCCTACGATAGTGGACTTGCAATACATCGATAACACTTTCAAAAGAGACTCAATAGAAATAACACAGTCGTTCCTGAATCCAGATTCATCATTCTCATAAATACAGGATTTAACACATTCCATCAACTGGTTATGGGGTAATGAGTAGCATAAGTCCGTCACATCGATACTCAAGGCCAAATGTTCCCGGAAATCTTGTTTCTTCAACACTTTAACAACGGCTTCAGACCACGGAATGGGTCTTCAAACTTCAATGTCGACAGATGTGCCTGAAGATATTCAGACAAGACAAGCTGCCAGGTGCTAGCCTCTGCAACAACAGTCCTAAACGGAATGCCTGGTTTATGTGTTTTTTTCAGAAAAGAAAACTAATTGTAGCTTCTTGGCGTCAAATGTTCGAAATTCAGGCTTTCAAGCAGCTTGAGGCCTCTTCGCTTAAGAGACAAAGCCTTGTCCTTAATCGGCGCAAAGTTCTCTTCAATAGCTTCAAAGCCTTTCTGCGGAAACATATCGCCTGGCATAATCACGAAGCACCCTTCTTTATCCAACACCACAGCTCTTAAATCCTCAGACACCAAATAGTCTACTGCAGGTTTCAACTTGCCTTGAACTCTCGGTTTACACGCAGTCCTGGTGATACAGTCAACGCACTCGCCCAGACACATGGACCGTTCGTCTTCTGCGACGCATCTGGCGACCACCCTCGCTACTCCTAGTTTCTCGGCGGGCGACAACCTCGGCTCGTATCCGTACTTGGGTCCTCGTGCCAACACTTTCTTGATGTGGTCGGGAATGGGTTTGTCGCCAAGCACATAAAAGCTTGTCCGTTCGTGAGGGTCGTGGTTTTCCGTTCTCTTCTTCTTGGGCAACGAAGGCAGGACACTTGACCACAAGCATTCCGTGATGTCTTCAGTGGTTCTTCTCCATCCTTTGAAGGTTCCTATCTGGCGCCGCCCTCCTCTGTTCCACTCGCACGTAACACGCAGATTATCCCTATGTAGTCTTGCCCGTTGATACCACTCAAACGATAAAATCTTGCAGATTCTTTTGGCGTGCCCCGGGGAAGGAATCACTCCGCCAAACATCGCGCACACATCAGCCGGGCACATACCTTGCCGAACGTGCCATGAAGCACTTCGAGCCCTGCATACGCACACCGCAATTAGTGCAGCCAAGGAGGCTGGATTCGAAGAGACAGGAAAGTTAGCACACGGAAAAAATTATCACACGGAAATTGAAGTTTGAAGACCCATTCCTGGTCCCAAACTCTGAAGCCGGTGTTAAAGTTGTTGCGACTGGGAGACGATTGCTGTGGGATGTCTAAGCCACCACGAAGGCGGTGGAGTCATGAGTGGGGTCGATGTTCAGGACGGTCGAGCGAAGAGAAATACAAACTGTTTTTACATAGTATATTACAATATATACAGGTTTGTACAAAAAAGGTCCAATAGACTTTGGAGGATCTTCTCTCTCGGGATCCCAGTCGGCGTCTCCCCTCGATGTGCCCCCGTAGCCCCCGACGGAAACTTGCCTCCCCTGCCACAGGTTGAAGACAGGAAGGAGGAGGGGAAGGAGGCCCGCAGTCATCTGACGCTTGTCAACCAATCAATGCCTCTCCGAACTCCACCACCGTGACTGCACCTGTGGTCCCCCGCTCTGGCCGGCTGCACGTCGTCGCCTCCTTTCCGTTTCCCGCAACGCTGGCTTGCCCCGCGGTCATCAACAGGGCTAATGGGGGGACAGACAATGTCCAGCAGCACCGCGGGAGTCTTCAACGGCAGGCCGAGGCGCCCCAACCCCGGGAAACAAGGGTGGTCCGGCAGGTAGGCCTGAAGGTGCCGGCCAGGCTGCGCCCCCCCCCCCCCTCTTCTCCTGCTGGGGCAGCATCAGGCTATGGTATCTCGTCGGCGAGCCACGAACACAGTCGACAGGCCGGACTGATGGCGCCGGTGAGGCCGCGCTGCAGCTGCATCAGCCGCAGGGACCTTGTGGAAGAACCACGATCACAACAAAGTGTTGAAGAAACAAGATTTCCGGGAAAATTTGGCCTTAAGTATAGATGTGACGGACTTATACTACTCATTACCCCATAACCAGTTGATGGAATGTGTTAAATCCTGTATTTATGAGAATGATGAATCTGGATTCAGGAACGACTGTGGTATTTCTAGTGAGTCTTTTTTGGAAGTGTTATCGATGTATTGCAAGTCCACTATCGTAGGGTGGGATAACATGCTTTTGCAACGCAGGGGGTTATGTATAGGTTCCAAAGCTGCTCCTGTTCTTAGCAACATTTTTCTTAGTTTTGTAGATAGGGCTGTGAGTGAAAGGTTACGGAATGTGGTCAGTTTAATTTGCGGGTATGTATATGACTACTTGGTTGTAGTAAAAAGTCATAACTTTGCACAGTTGGCCGGATCGGTTCTGAAGGTTTCGGAGAACGTGGTTATGGTTTAAAATTCACTATGGAATTGCCTTGTGAGAATAAACTACAATTTTTAGATTTGAAATTAAAGTTTGAAGGTAATCATGTGTGTTGGCGGTATAACCCTAGGACAGGGAAGCCTCTCCTTGATTACGGGTCTGGCCACTCGAAGTTAATCAACAATGGTGTGGCCTTCGCTTGCTTGCGCGCTGCCTTGTCACGCTCGTGCCGCGAGACAATGTTAGATAGTTTTCTGGATCAGGTTGACAGATTAAGGAAGGCAAGGTATCCAGATTCCGTGCTCATGATGACCGCCAAAAAACTCATTACGTGGGTGAAGTCTTAAGAGAAAGGGAAAGATGTAGACAATGGTGACAGAAGTACTCAAGAAAAAGTTGCAGTGATTCCTTGTGTCCAGAAGATGTCTCATGGTCTTAAGAAGGTAGCAAGGCGTTTTGGGGTTAAGGTGGCATTTTCTGCGCCCGTCAAGACTGGTATCACATGTGCAGCTGTGCAGAAGAAGGTTGAGAGCATAAGTAACAATAAACAAGGAGGATGTGGGATTAAACATGACGAAGTGTGCCGTTCCTTGTGCCACTGAGGTAGTTTGCAATATTCCATTGTCCTGTGGTGCAGCTTACATCAAGGTGTCGGAACGAAATGTTTTTCGTTCCGGTTTTCGTTTCGTTCCGCAGAAAAATGTTCCGTTCCGTTTTCGTTCCGGAACGAAAAATAAACGTTCCGTAACGGTTCATAACGTTATTTTTTTCAATAATAAGAACGAACAAAATACTTAATATTAAAAGTACCTTTTAAAAACAGCAAAAGTTACTGAACTAATACATAAAAATGCGATAATAATTGTTGGGATTTTACGTCATAAGGCCACGGTGTGACTATGAGGGAAGTCGCAAAAAGTTTCGAAGCAAGGACACAACAAAAACTTGGTATTCATTTTTCCTCAAGTTTGAATCCCGAATTTTCGTCAAAGGGGGCACACGATTTTGAGAAGCAGCAGGTCATCAAGTGTACTCGCCGATAAGCGAGGCAGCTGCTCTGACAAAACGAAAGTGAGCGCCGAAAATGCCCTCTCAACGCTGACTTGTGTGGCTGGCACACCAAGGGCCACTTGCGCTAACATGTACAGCTCCGGTTGCCGATCTTTGCGCTCGTCTCAAAATTTCAACACGTAAGCGACGACAACGCCCTCTCCACGACGGCCTGTGTGAGAGGCACGCGAAACTCCGCTTGAATTTAATACAAACAGCTATGGTTGCCCCTTTCTTGGTTTCCTGCATTATTTCAACGCATCTTTCCTTTGAAACACCTGCCCGAGATGCGTGCTGACGTTGAACCCAGAGTTATGCATCATTGCTCACGTTGCATGACCTCGGTTGTTCCGGATCGTAAAGTCTTCCCGTGAACCGAAAAACGATAAAAAATATTTCGTTTTTGCTCCGGAACGAAATAATAAATAACGTTCCGGTTACGTTTTCGTTCCGGTCAAAAATATCGTTTTTTTCGTTTTTCGTTTTCGTTTTTCGTTCCGTTCCGACACTCTGGCTTACATCGGCCAAACAGGCCGATGTCTGAACACGATATTAAATGAGCACAGGTCAGCAGTGAACAAAAAAGAGATGCTCGCTCGGCCACCCATTGCAAGAAATGTGATTGTAATCCCATCTTTACTAACACTTCTGTTCTTTTCAGACAAAAATCGCACCATAAGGGAGATTGTGGAAGCCTTTCTTATAATCAAAGGGGGAGAGAATTGCGTTAGTCGAGTGTCGCTTAATCTCCTAGATAAAGAGATAAGGTTTTTGGAAGGCATATAAGGTACAATCAGCCTTGTTGTGCTTATCCGCTTTTTATGTCATGACCATTATGTTCACGTGCTGTTTCTTCCTTTATATATGTGCTATCTTTTCAACAAAATTTAAGTTGTTAGTCAGCGCTCGTGTCGTCTACTACTCCTCTTCGGTCCTTGTTTGTGCGCGCTGTTCCACCATGACAGTATACCAACTCGTCCAACTTGCTGCCTTGCTTCTGTTAAAAACTACTCCTAGAGTCTAGCCTTGAGAAGCAACTGCACGCCATTTAACAAGCCAAGGAGGAAACGGCCTGGCACATCCCCACAGGTATCCGTATGGGAATATTGTCTCTGCGAGCAAGACTGCCTCTATGCAGGCATGCACCGCGTGTTATGGGACATACACATTTGTGTACCTCTTCGTACAAGGCGCGTGGTTTTTTTTTTTTGTACCACTCGGATAGATGCGGCGTGCTTTTCTAAGTGTGTTCAACGACCTTGAAAAGGTGGTTTCGCGATGACACTAATCTTTCTGAGCGATGCAGAATGTGGGGAGATTGTAAGTTTAGTGGCATGATGCGTTGCTTCTGCGCGCCCTACCATCTTGAACATAGAACAGAGCAGTTCATCCTAGAAATGTTTCTTTGCCGTGTTACTTTGAATGCGAGGAATGGAAGTCTATATGTAATCATAAAATGCAGTACTTACCCGTCCCAGTCTCGGTTGAGCCTCACGGAAAATAGACCGTAACTCCCGATTGGGAAAGGAATGGTATTTAGAAGAAAAAATACGCCCTAATTAGAAAAAGAAACAAAAATGTAAGTTGGCATTCAGTGGCACATTCGAATAATCTGAACGGAATAAGCTGAAAGCTAAATGTACACTTCATGCCGGACACCTATTGTTTTTAGGAACGCGTTTGTGGCGTTTGATACACTTACTTCATTGGGAGATATCCTATTGAAACTTATCACACACCGACACCGACATATTCGTCTATACGGCACAGGTCGTGCCAACAGAAACAGCCCCACATTGATGGTAGCAGAGTTTGCATCGCTTCGTACCGGACTCTACAGTCAGCGTTAAGCTACGGTCTGCGTGAAAAGCAGATATTCCAGATGGCAGACTTGATACCAATTCACTCGAGAAATGACACGAAACTTTTGCAGATGTCCTTCGCTAAACGCAGAAACCAAGAGCGCTGGTAGTCGAACACGGAACCTCGGGATTCGAGCGCAGATGTCATTGCCTTGAATGGAGTGGGTCAATCTCATAACGTCGCTTCGTGAGTTTGAATCGTCTTTGCTGAGTCATTGCGACCTTTGCCGAGTCATGTTCGTGGCCATGGCATTCTACTACCATACTTTAGCGTTTCCTTAACTTACTATCCACGTCTGAACCTGTTTCATTGCTTTTTTGTCGGAATGTTTCGCTGACTCATAGTAATTTTCTCTGTAGTCATGCTCATAACTATGACTGTTACCCCATTCTTTTCTGTGTCCATAGTATGACCATTTGAACCTATTTCAATGCTGTCTAAATATTATTTTTTTTTGCGAGGCACTGTCATTTTTTTGAGCCGTGCTCATGGTTGTTTTCTGCCATCGCCCTTCAGCGTTCCCTTGGTTCGCACATTCTAGCCCATTTCAACGGTTTGCGAGCGTTAATATTTTTCTGTTGAGTACGTCATTCTTGGTGAATCATGCTTATGATTACGACTTGTACCATGATCCTTTAGCATTTCTATCCTTTCAGATTTTCACCGAAATGCGAGAAGCATAAGAAACGGCGAAGTAGATGACATTTTCATCGAAATGCGAGAAGCATAAGAAACCAATTTGATGAAATAGATCTATTGTCTGAAGCTAATTACGTATTTGATTTAATTTGCTTTACAGAAAGTTGGTTCCCGTCAGATGATGATTGGATTAAGATGAAGGGTTATGATTGCATCCCTGCATGTTGATCACGAAAATGTGGTGATGGCATCTGTGGGTATGTGCTCGTGCAAGCCTTCCGTTTAGAGTAGTTCATGACATTAACAATCATGCAATAGCTACGGATGTATAGCACTAGAGTGTTCAGATGTATTATTTTCTGTGTCTATCGCCCACCTGCTCGTTCGATGGAGCGTTTTATGACCTTTATTGAGAAACTTTTCGAAAGGCTTGCCTGGAAACTATTAGGCTGTTTTTTGTCACTAGACAACCCCTGTTTTGATCTCCTCATAAGGCTGTAAAAAGTAAATAATGCACCTGCAAGAACAACAGGTACATCTAGGACAGCGTTAGATGCATGCATCGCTAGCTTCTTTCATAATGATGTGAAAGCAGGTGTCAATGTTTGACATCAGTTATCACTTTCCAGTACACTGCTTTTTAGCTGGCGATAGTGTAACACAAAATACGGATGAAACACTACTGATAATTTACTCAGACCATAATGTA
Source organism: Hyalomma asiaticum (assembly GCA_013339685.2). Lineage (NCBI taxonomy): Eukaryota > Metazoa > Arthropoda > Arachnida > Ixodida > Ixodidae > Hyalomma > Hyalomma asiaticum. The sequence continues at coordinate 107,251,631 of CM023485.1, read as the reverse complement.
AAACGTTTTAAGAAGCGTATCACGTGGTGTTAAATGGAGCCCGATCATCGAAGAAACTGCTCTCAAAAAGTGGTGCAACCATAGTTAATTTCCTTTCCCTATTCTCTACTAGCTTCAACACTAGCTAGGCAGGGAAGGTGTTACAGTGTGCTGGGAATGTGTGCTTGTGCATGTGTGTGAGCATGCGCGAGCAGATGTGCGGAGTGCGGCAGAGACAGGGACCGCGGGAGAGAAGATAAGAAAGCAGCGCCGTCTCCCGCTGTGAAGCAGAGGCCGCGCACGGGTGGGGGAAAAACAAGGCAATAAGCGCTCCCCGCCTCCGGGGTACACGAGTAAGCGACGAGTGCAGTCTCCTTTTCTCGGCTCTTCCGCGGCATCTTCTATGCGGGCACGCTAGTGCGCCCTTTTCTTCCTTCGAGTCGCAACAACAGGGGCTCGTAACATTGTGGCGACGAGGAGAAAATTTCCGGCATCAGCTACGTTTGTGCAATCATGCCGACCTACGGAGTGTTGGAGACGTTTCACGGCGAAGGAGCGGCCTGGACTGAGTACCTGGAACGTGTGAAGCTCTTCTTCGAGGCCAACAGCGTTCCTGAGGAAAAGAAAAAAGTCCGTCTTCCTCACGTGCTGCGGCGCCGGCACCTACTCCCTTCTTCGGAGCCTGCTGACTCCATGGGCTCCCGACCAGGTGTCCATGGAGGACATCTTCGGCGTCCTGACCAGCCCCTTCGTGCCGAGGCCATCTGTGGTCGTGTCAGGCTTCAAGTTCAACAGCTGCTCTCGCCAAGTGGGGGAGGCTGTCAGCGACTATACGTAGCCGCCTTGAAGAAGCTTGCCTCAGACTGTGAGTACGGAACCTTCTTACCTGACATGCTTCGTGACAGACTAGTCCTGTGGCATTAACGACGCGTCAATGCAGCGCCGCCTACTCGAAGAGTCCACACTGACGTGCGATTCAGCTGTCAAGATTTTGCTTGCAATGGAGACTGCCCAAAACGATTCCTGCATGTTAATGCGGCCGCAGAGCATGACCGGCTCGGAAGCCATTCACATCGCAAAGAATGTGGACCAGAATCAGACGATAAGTTGTGATCGCTGTGGTGATCAGCACTACGCCAATGCATGTCGATACGCAAAGTCACGATGCAGTGCATGCAAGAAGATCGGGCACTTGGCCAGAGTGTGCCGCTCAAGTGCACGCATAAATTCAGATGCGAACAGAAACGCCCATAAGCCGAAGAAAAAAGTGCAAGAACCAGTGCGTACGGTGACGCGAACTAGCGCAGGGGATACGAGTCAGCCACCGACTTACGAAACGTGGACTGTAACGGGCAATGAGACCGTTCTGCCGTTCGTCGCAGTTTTGCACGTGGCAGGGAAACCGCTGAAAATGGAGCTATATACTGGTGCAAGCGTCTCCATAATCGGAGAAACCGCATTCAGGCAGAGATATCCTGAGCTAAACCTAGAGCCGTCAGATGTGATGCTAAAAAGCTACTGCGGTAGTCTCACAGCTGTGCGACGGAAAGTGATGGTCACAGTCCTTTCGGGAAGAGAGAGGCCACCTTGCCTTTATTCGTTGCACCAGACAAATGTCCGACACTGCTCGGAAGAGATTGGATAAGTGCTCTTGAACTGGATTTTTCTGACATCAGGGCTGTCGACTCCAGCTATAACTTCGCAGAGATTCTGCGCGAGTATGAGGATGTTTTTTCCGAAGAACTCGGGAAGTTCAAAGGGGTGAAAGCGAAATTATTCCTCAGTGAAGGTGCTACTCCCAAATTTTTCAAGCCCCGCGCAGTCCCATTTGCACTCCAAGATAAAGTGTCAGAAGAGTTGCAAAGATTGCAAAGGGAAGGCGTAATAACGCCAGTGAGAACATCTGATTGGGCAGCTCCAATTGTTCCCGTGTTAAAGCAAGATGGCCGTGTGCGCATTTGCGGTGATTTTAAGGTCACAATTAATCCGAACACGGTACTAGAAAAGTACCCCGTTCCAAGAGTTGAAGACCTCTGGGCTAAACTATCCGGTGGCCAAAAGTTCACAAGGCTAGACCTGAAAGATGCCTACCAGCAAGTGGAGCTTGAGGTCGAGTCTCAGAAGCTGGTCACGATCAGCACACAACAGGGCTTGTTTCAATACACCCGACTACCTTTCGGGGTTTGGAATATTGCTGCTCCAGCAATATTCCAAAGAGAAATTGAGAACTTGCTGAGGGACATGCATCACGTCGCCGTGTACTTCGATGACATCCTAGTTACTGGTCGGAACGATGATGATCACGGCAAAAACGTCCGGCGCGTTCTACAACGTCTCATGGACGCAGGACTCAAACTAAAACTCGAGAAATGTTCCTTTCTCGCAAAAGAAGTTGAGTACTTGGGTCACGTCCTCGACGCCGAGGGACTTAGACCAACACCTAAGAAAGTGGAAGCTGTGAGCGATGCTCCAAGTCCCGAGGACGTCAAGCAGCTTCAAAGCTACTTGGGCCTAATTAACTTCTATAGGCGTTTCCTGCCGAACTTGGCGACAGTGCTTCGACCTCTCTACCTCCTCCTCCTGGCGAAGGGAGCTACCTGGAAATGGGGTATGCTCGAGGAAGAGGCTTTTCAGAAAAGCAAGGAACTGCTTACATGTGCCCCTGTTTTAAAACATTTCGACCCGTCCAAACGACTGATTCTCAGTTGCGATGCGTCACCATATGGGCTAGGAGCTGTTCTAGCGCAGCGATTTGAAACAGGCGAGCACCCCATTGCGTTTGCATCACGAAGTCCTCTTCCAGCAGAGAAAAACTGTAGCCAGCTGGAGAAGGAAGCACTCGCCTTGCTCTTCGGAATTTACAAATACCATCAGTACTTGTGCGGCCCCAAATTTGAAGTGGTCACCGATAATAAGCCTTTGTTGGGCCATCTTGGACAGGAGACTCCGATTCCAGAGAGCTCCTCGCCGAGAATGATACGCTGGGCAATCACGCTTTCAGCATACAAGTACAAGCTTATCTACCGACCGGGAAAGAGCATTGGAAATGCTGATGCCCTTAGCCGCTTGCCGCTACAGGCAGATAACTTCGTTGTGCCAAAGCCGGCAGATATTTTCATGCTCGAGTGCTCATACCCCAGTCTACTGTCCCCTGCAGCAATAGCCAAGGATACTGCACCCGACCCAGTGTTATCGCGTCCATACAGAGCACTAGTGACAGGAGATCAACTTCCCCGCCAGAAAGAATGGTCCGCATTTCATAAAAACACCCCTGAATTCAGTGTCCATGAAGGCGGCGTCTTTCGGGGAGTACGAGTGGTCACTGCGGCGTCACTACAATCAAGCGTGCTCAGCCTGCTGCATGAAACCCACCCTGGCATTGAAAAAATGAAATCTATCGCAAGAAGCCATGTCTGGTGGGATGGCATTGATGATGCCATAGCATCAAAGGTGACCAATTGCAAAGCATGCCAAGAATATCAACGCATAGGGAGAAAATTGCAGTCCGCTCCATGAACATTTCCCAAGAAGCCGTGGTCACGGTTGCATGTTGATTTTGGCGGCCCTTTCAAAGGCCATTACTTTTTTGTAGTGGTCGACGCCTATTCCAAGTGGGTAGAAGCGGTGCCCGTTAATACTCTATCAGCGGAAGCAACAATTCGATGCCTTCGGAAAATATTTTCCACTCGCGGAATCCCTGATGTGATTGTTTCGGACAACGGGTCTGCTTTTACGAGTGAGATGTACGCCGAGTTCTTGGCGCGTGGCGCCATTCATCGCATCCTGGTTCCGCCTTATCACCCGGCATCTGACGGCGCCGCGGAACGCGCCGTGCAAACCATCAAGAGCAAGCTTAAGAAAGCGGCACCGGGAGATTTTCAAACAAACATCGACAGAATTCTTCTGGCTTACAGGACGACAAGGCACTCTCTCACGGGTTCTACCCCAGCGGAGCTCCTTATGGGTCGACAGCTGCAGACACCCATGGATCGGTTGCACCCCAACATGCGAACGGAAGTGCAATATAAGCAATTGAAGCAGAAGCTGTTTTGTGACGCATTGGCAAGAAAAGATCCGCTGCCACAGCCAGGGGACCGTGTTTTCACACGAAACTTTCGCCCGGGGCCTGCTTGGCTTGCTGGAACTGTCACAAAACCGACAAGCTCGTCATCTGTTCAAGTACAGCTTGAAAATGGGGATCTCTGCAACCGACACGGAGACCACATTCGGCACGCAGCAAACAGCACGCCCGCAGCGTGCAGTGCATCAAAGAGCGAACCGCCTACAGCTGCCATCGCGCGGGAAGCCAACGAGCACGACAGTGAAGCCGACGTAGAGCCTCCGCCCCCTTTCGTATTGTCTCCCCAACAGCCGGCCTTCGTTCCTCCGATACAAGAGGAGGAGCAATCTTCCATGGTGCCGAATTTCGGCACCCTCGCCTGGGGACGTTGCTGGCCCACATCTACTACGCTCAACACGCTCGAGGAAGCCAGTGATCTTCTACGGAACTTAAATGAAATGTCGTCTTCTGTCGTGAGAGATCGAACGGCGCGCGTTGACTATGGAACCGCTCTTTCTGCGATGAACCCTTTACCAGCTCGCAAGGAACGAGAACGCGCCCTCGCCCGCGAGAGAGAACGCTGACGCTGGGAGCGCCTGCTAGCGAGTTTCCTTGATTGAAAAAACCGACTGCTCGCGCTGCACAACCGTTCACCGGCCACCCCACATATATAGGCGCTTGATCTTGAGCTGCAATGCAGTGCCGGAGGGAGATTTCTCTTGCGCGTAGTTGAACCATAAGGATTCGCAGCGTGCGCGTTAACTAAAAGTAATCCGGAACTCTGCACGATCTACGACGTGGGAGCGCAGGAATACACACGCGTTGTCACTCATTTACATGCATGAGTGGGCAATGTCAGGAGTGATGTACAGCAACACCGAACGATCCCCAGTGCTTCGCCACTCGTCATGGTTCACTTCGTGGAGATGCGTGAATTTTAACGCGATAGCGTTAGAGAGCTCGTTTCGTAGAAACTCCGCCGTCGGTGTCGGCGTCGCTTGTGAGCGAAAAATCGTCCATAACCAAAAAATCGGGAAAGATGCAAATAAAATACAGAATAAAAATTTTCGGCCCCATTGATCGAGGATCGAACCCGGGCCGTTTGCGTGGCAAGCAGGTTTATTGACACAACACAAACAGCAGGTAACAGACAGTTTTTTTTCTTTAACAGCAATGCAGACTACGCAGACTACTACAGTAGTCTCGATGGTGGTATTCTTAAAATTCCTTTAGGTAAACCAGAGGCTGAACCCTGGCTACCCACTCCGGAAGAAACTCTTGATCTTTTAGTACATCAATATACTGGCCAATGCATTCTCGAAAGAGCACATGTGCTGGTCGCCTGTCCGGGTCGCAGTGAAACCCGGCCATTCGAGCTCGCCATAAGCAATGGAGGCCAAGCAGCATTATCAGGTCGAAAGGGAGCCCATTATCGTTTTCAACAGTTAAAAACCGAATTCCAACTGGATGTAGAGGCAAATCTTTCTTCAGCGTCCTTTGTAGCACATCCCAGAAATAGACCCCTTCCCAACAGTGAAAGAAAACATGATCTATTGTCTCTGGTTTTCTACAAATAAAACAACGGGATCCCCATGGCAAATAAAAACCTCGCTCTTCCAAAATGGTCCGCACTGGCAAAGTACCAGAGTGTAACTTAAAAGAGAAGGTTTTCGCACTTGACGGAATTTGCATTTTCTTAACTCGTTTGAGTACGTCATGGCCCTCGCCTCCACTGTTTATGGCTCTATACAGAGGTACTGGGAAAGTCATGTCACAAATGTCTTTATATAATTTCTTTCAATTAACCGAAAACAGATATTCATTCGAAAACCTGACAGACAGGAAACGGACGCTGTCCACAATTTCCTTAAAGTAGCCTCGTGTAGATCCAGGCATACTTGCGGTGCTAACAACAAAATTAGGTAAAGCGCGACAGAGGCGTAGCTGGCATACAGTTCGCAAAAAGGGATCTTGAACATCCCGAAAGAAAAGGAAACGATTAACTAGTTTGCGCACGAATAGATGCGACAAACCGAGTCCTCCAGCTTTAACTCGTCGGAACAGATTCGTCCTACTGCACCTTTCCCAAGTGGAACCCCACACAAAGATGGCGAATATCCTATGAAGCTTTTGTACGTTCACACGCTTACAACAGAACACTTGCATCACATACCATAGCTTGCTCATGAGAAATACGTTACATACAGCAGCTCTAGAAAACAATGAGAGACAAGTGGTATTGAACCGCATTGTTTTTTTCCCGAATTTGTTTCACTTGATTAACCCAGTATTCATCGGTGCTTTTATAGTGCTCGAAGGGTACGCCTAAGTATTTTCCTGGACTTTTTAACCACCGTATGTTAGCACAAGTATCCGGGGCTTGTGACCATTCACCGTGCCATAGCCCCAGACTCTTTCCCCAGTTTACTAAAGTTCCTGTAATTTGTCCAAATTCCCTAACAACCGGAACTGTCTCTTGCACACTTTCTTTTGTAATACAACACACTGCTACATCATCAGCATATGCCAGAACTTTAACTTCGGCTTCGAGGAGCCTAAAACCGCGGATTCTTTCGTTGCGTAAGATTGCTAAACATAAACTCTCAATATACAGCGCAAACAACAGTGGGCTTGCTGGGCGGCCCTGGCGGACATAACGTTCTAGCTTAATAGGATCTTCCGGCATCTTGTTGATAATTAGTCTAGTAGTACAGTTCTGATACGCCAGGGCTACACCGTCTCTAATTACCGATCCAACATTAACATGCTCAAGCATAGCAAATAGCGCATCATGCGGTACGCGGTCAAAAGCCTTTTCTAAGTCGAGCTGCAGAATGGCTACACCACATTGAAGAGCATCGCTGCACTCAAGGACACACCGCATCGTGTGTGTGTTGGTCAAAATGGAACGCCCCTTGATTCCACATGTTTGGTGCTCGTCAACTATTTCTGTAATCATAGACTGTAATCGCCCTGCCAAAACTTTCACAAAAATTTTATAGTCAGTATTAGTAAGCGAAATGGGCCTATACGACAGTAAATAACTTCAGTTTTTCTTTTTCCTCTGTCTTTCGAATAAGAATAGTATGTGTCTCAGCAAATGAAGGCGGTAATGCTTTGGCTGTATAAGATGGGAAACTTCCTTTTTAAACGCTTCATGAAAGGTCGCACCCAAACCATCTGGTCCAGGTGACTTCCCAGGAGTGAGACTGTCAATTACTGTTTCAATTTCTGAGCATCTTAGAGGCGACTCTAAAGCCTCTGTTGTCTCGCTAGATAACTGTGGCATCCGGCTTAGGAACGCGCCTTTGAAGTTTTCAATATCCACTGTTTCAAATGAAACATACGAACAGGAACGCTACCGAGGTGCACTCATTCGTGCAAGAGCAGAGGCGTGGGCGATGGGTGAGACGCCCACGAAACGCGCACTTGGAATAGAGAAGGCTCATATGCGTCGGAATCACATCGAAGTAATAAAAGAAAATGATATCGAACTAACTACTAACCGTGCTATAGCAAACGCCTTTCTTCGCTACTACCAGTGTCTTTACGCTGCTGCACAAAGCCACGATATTACTTGCAACAACATTGGTCCGCCGCGGTGGTGTAGTGGTTACGGTATTCGGCTGCCACCCAAAATACGCGGGTTCGATCCCGGCCGCGGCGGTCGCATTTTCGATGGAGGCGAAAATGCCAGAGGCCCGTGTACTGTGCGTTGTCAGTGCACGTTAAAGAACCCCAGGTGGTCTAAATTTCCGGAGCCCTCCACTACGGCCTTTCTATCCTCTCTTTTCTTTCACTCCCTTTCCCCCACCCCCACGGACGCTTAGCCGTGCTCCCTACATGGGCTGCAGAAATTAGCGTCCTTTCCTAACCGAACCACAATCAACAGCTTCGGAAAAAAACAATACATAAATGTCATGTAGTGGAAGGAGTATCCTTAACGCATTTTGTTCGGCAAGTGTCACGAAGAAAATGAGCCCATTCGGCGATTTGTAGGCTCATTCGGCGATTTGTAGGAGGAATAAACTTTACTGAACATGTCAAACAAACATTAGATAATGTGCTGCCATCTGTGAGACATTGCGAAAAACATGTCTCGACTACCATCGCCTCCGAGACGGCGGCGCGCCCGCCATCTCGGAGGCCATGCGACTACAGCAGAGCCTATATGGCTCTGCCGTTCTAGGACAGGGAACATCATATCCAGCAAACAGCAAATATTATTAGACAACGTGCTGTTTGCCATTTCACCGACCATAAGGCGATGCTCGTTGCGGTTGGCCGGAAGAGGCCTTTAGAAGAACAAATCGAACAGCTGCCAGATAGTTAACGCAGAAGGACGACAGAATGTGACCATTTACGAATAAAAGTGTCACGCCTACGCGCAGTTCATAATACAGGACCATGTGACTACATCACTGCACAATATTTTCATGAAGTTGATATAAAAGTGCTGTTAAATAGATTGAAAACCTCTACCATTACTATAGATACGTCGCGCGCTCGCGCGCTGTGTGTGTGTGTGTGTAACAACACATATTAATAAGTATGCACTGAGTAGTTGAAGTGCACACTAGGGGCCGGATTTCGCTATCGCGTTCAACTCTTAAAGGCGAAGCTCAAGGGTCCCCCATTTTTTTTAAACGATATCGGCAGCCCGAGCTACCGTAGCAAGCTGCATTGTTGGGTACGTAGACGACAGCAGGACCTCTCGGTCCTCCCAACATGAGATATCACGCTGTCCCTGCGGGGGAGGATCAGCGGGAAGCCGCAAATGATGTGGGAAAGTTTGGTGTGAGGTCCGCCACATAGGGTGCATGTAGGGGAAGTGCCACAGTAGTGGGACAGCAGTTGCGGGGAAGAGAGTGTGTGGGTCTCGAGGCATCTCCGTAGGACTTGTTGGGAAAGGCTAAGGGTGGGGATTGGAGGAGGGTAAGTCCGGTGGTTCAAACGGGGTATTTACGTGAGCTCTGCAAAAGTGTGCGCCCGCTCCTTCGAGAAACCCAAATCGAGGTTGTCCTGGGCCCGGCAAATCAAACCTCGGGCCACTTTATCGGCAGCCTCGTTTCGAGGATTCCCTGAATGAGCCGGCACTCGCTGGAGCTTTACCATGCGTGGTAAGTTTCGCGTGGGGGATTTCAGCAACTACCAGGCTGGGGAGTGTATCCTGCCCGTGGCAGAGTTGTGCAGAGCTATTTTCGAATCACTAAAAATGTGCTGTATGCCTGCTTATGCAAGGGCTAAGGCGGGATCCTCTGTTTCCTAAGGTGTAGAGCCTGAGCGAAGGCGGGATGGGGTGGAGTAGCGTTGCAGGTAACTGCTACAGCTTCTTGCTCTGTACAAGCGGCGTCTACCCAAATGGCACCCTGAGCTTGTCCGTAACTCTTATGAATGGCACTTGCGCGAGCTGCGTGGCAAGCGATATGATTCCGGGGATGGACATTGCGAGCAGGGGTATAACTATAAAGGAACAACCGACAGAACTGCGTGGCGCGAGAAGCGAGGGAGCTCAGCGCATAGTCGCGCGCCTTTGAGATCATCTTTGTGCAAACGAAGCCTAGAAAAACCTCCGGTATACGGCTAAAGCAAATGCAAGCCATGAAAGCGTAATATTTTGAAACCGAAGGTTCAGACGCTCAATGACAATAATGAATATTGTGGTATAGTTTAAACCGAAAGGGGTTTAATGCATGCTTTTTTGTCCGCGTAATAATTACGTTTTTCTGTTTCGTTGTTTCGATTGACTGATATATTTATTTGTGGGGTTTAACGTCCCAAAACCAGCTCTGATTATGAGAGACGCCGTAGTGGAGGTCTCCGGAAATTTCTACCACCTGGGGTTCTTTAACGTGCACTCACATCGCACAGCACATGGGCCTCAACATTTCGTCTCCATCGAAATGTAGCCGCCGCGGCCAGGATTCGATCCCTCGACCTTCGGATCAGCAGCCGAGTTCCATCATCACTAGACCACCGTGGCGGGGCCTGTTTCGTTGTGGACCATGCGTTGAATAGGAAGATATCGCGACACATGCATTACCTCTGTTTCAAGGTTGACTAAAACCAACAGCTATAGCAAGAGAGTTATGTCGTGAATGCGATTTTGCTGAAGCGATGTGTCCAAAAAGCAAAATATTCGAAATTTTAACATAGCATGCTGCAAAAAGTTTGATACATACGAGGCCGTCACGCGGAAAGCTCGTTCCCAAATCATCGTAGATGTGAAGGGATGTTAGAATATTCGTGCTTGCAGTTACTTTGTAGATCCACCTGCCTAAATCTGAAAGAAAAGAAGAATTTTGCACAGTAATGCAGGATCGGCATGAGGAGCTCGACGCACATTGCATGCTAAACATACATTGACTGTTGTGAAGTGTGATAAATTACTTCGGGGCCGGAAACTAGCGCTCCCCTTCGAACCTTTCATCTTTTTATACATTTGTCCCTGGAGGGGTTTCCTATCAACGTTTCAGTAATACGGCGGCCGTGTAGTTAGTAACAATATTTTTATATGCAATCGTGGATGAGTTCCGCTGCGAAGGTCAATTGATATAATGCTTAAAGGGCCCCTAAAACACACACCGACCGATTGATAAAACGCGGCGCCTGCTTGTTTCACTTTCTCCTGCGCAACGCTCAGGCCACCTGCCGGCGTTACCTCTTCGCCGAGTGCTCCTTCGAATGTCACGTGGCGTACATCGTGGGTGACGCGCAGGTGACAGGGCTGTCCATTTCCGGTTGACGGGCCTCCGCTAGGTACGACAATACGATTGTGTTGGAACGCGAGCGACGTGGCACTTGTGTTGCGGAGCGCTTACGAATTCTCAAACGCGCACACGCGAACGCAACCATAGCCACACAGAACAACGAACACACAGGCAGGGAGCGCGTGCAGTCGCTAGCAGACTAACCGGAAATCGGAGTTGTCCTTCGACCAATCAGCGGACACTCGGTGACAGGGGAAGCTCCCAAGGAGCAGTCCTGTCTTCGTTTCTGTTTATTCTCGTCATGCGCTCACTCTCCTCCTTGCTAGACGATATCCCGAGCTTGCGCTACACCATTTGCGCAGATGACGTCACGTTATGGACAACCACAGGAGCGGACTGTCCGACCGAAAAAACTTTTCAGCGCGCTGCCGATGCTTTCGTTCGCCACGCATTGCAAGCGGACTTCAAGTGTTCAGAGAGCAAGTCGGAAATCCTGTTGATTCGGCCCCCCGACAGCCACAGGATCGATAATTCTCCCTAGCCGACAATCCGCGTGTGCGTAATCGGCACACCCGTACGCAAGTGCGCCACATGCGCATACTCGGGCTCTATGTTCCATCAAGCTCACACGACACCGTGGCAATCGAACTCCTGACCCTTGCAGTCACGCCGATGACCCACCTCATCGCTCGCGTGTCTGCTGGCAAGCAAAGAATGAAACAAAAGGAGCTCCTCCAACTCACCCACGCCTTCGTGACATCCAGACTTACGTAAGTACTGCCGTACCTCCGTCTACTGAACGCCTAAAAGGAGCGAATCAACCGACTAATTCAGACGGTCTACAAGACGGCCCTCGGCCTCACTCACAGCACAGCTACGTCACACCTACTCAGCGTCGGCCTTCGCAATACCCTGGACGAGTTAATCGAGGCACATCGCTCAGCGCAGATACAACGTCTTCGTGGAAGCAAGAGAGGCCGCTGAATCTTCATTCGCATCGGCCTCTGCGCCTCTACCATCCGGAGTGGACCCGATCTCGTTACCCCATTCACTTCGGCAACAATTCATCGTTAAGCCACTAGCAAAGAACATGCTGGCCGGGCACCATGAGGTCGAAGGCTGGTAAGGGCCCAGGCCCTGCACGAAACATACGCCTCGCAACCAGATGCGGCATACGTAGACGCGGCTCGCTATCCTTTGCAGTCGAACACCTACGCACTCAGCGTTATGGCCACCCTCACTCCTGTCGACACGGCCACCACTCTACGCGTAGCAGGTCAGTCCGTGCCTTAAACCCCGCCGAAGCTGAAGAAGCGGCTACAGCTCTTGCAGCTTCCTCCGGATACACCCGGATACCCGGCGACTCGAAAATCGTAGTTGTAAACTTTGCACGCGGATCCGTTGCCCCCGGCACGATCTCATCATCCGTGGACAAAAAGTGGCGAGCTTGCCAGAAGAGCTTTTATTTTTGAAGAAAAAGCTCTACTCTTATAGTGCTTGCCGTCTTGTTAATTCGCAATGATCTTCACTTGAAACCTCAACACACACTTGTCACGCGCACACTCCACAGGTCACTTTACACCACACACAACACGAATACTTCAGCAGTTCACTCACTGCTCACTTTTCTCAAGAATCAGTGTTCATTAAGTTCATGTTGCAGTGCATGAACCCACACTGCACTTCACTACCAACACGCTTCTGCACGTAAATTGGCATTTGGCTATTGCAACATTTTTATGATACGGGCGTATGTAGGCGTTCTTTACAAAGTTTTTTCAGCACTGCCTACCATCGCATATGCTCATTTCCCCGCGATCACACTCTTCACAGTGCTGATTTAAACACTATATGGACGTTTGCTATTGGGCCTTTCTCTGTTACTTCTCTATGCAAGTTTGGCTACCATAGTAGCTTCATTTTACCTTTGAATCATTAAATGCTCCGTCTAGCACTTCCTCCTATTCTCCACTTTACCGTACTCCACTTTAACAGGTGCTATTCAGGGCCACGCGATTCCCGCCGTAGAGAGCGCACGAGCATTAAGCTTTTCACCTAGCAGCCAATGGGGGCAATGGCGAAACCACTCGGATTTTGGAAAACGGAGTAGATCAGACCAACAGAATGCTAAAGAACATTGCGAACAGACAGCGGCATGAAAGAAAGCAACACGATTCGTCTTCTGCACGCCTTCGTCCTCTGTAAGATGACGTACATTGCTCCTTACTTGAAGTTGTTGGTTGCCGAGAAAGGAAAGTTGGAACGCTTCTCGGGAAAGTGTATAAGCAATTCAGCCTAGGGTTGCCAAAGAACGTAATCGCGGTGATTTTTTAGAACTATGGTTACGAAATACGCTGGAATAATCATAGAAGAGCACAACATAGCTCAATGCGAACGACTTTCAGAAACGAAAACGGGCAGGTACATCCTCGAACAACTAGGCATAGGGCATCACACGTAACACAGAGAAAAAGTAGGCGTACCCGCTCTGGTGAGAAAGAATAGGGCTCACTCCGTTACCGAGATATATCACCCTGATATCACGCCGCTAGAAGAAACGAGGGCGCAGAATTGCAGAGACAATTGGGCAACTGCACAGAAGCGGTCTTCGTGGACGCGGCCCGATACGACGGCCCTGTTCGCCAGCTTCAAACCAGCCCGCGGGAAGCTCCTGGAATCTGCATGGACCGTCGGCGTGTCGTGCAGTGTGTGCGTGCGCGTTTGTGCCGCCTTTGTGGCAAGAACTTCGCGGCCGCACCGACGCAGCGAGAGGGGTGTATCAGCGCACCGGACGACACCGAGGTCTGCTGCCAGCAGGTGTCCCATTGCTTCCCCATTGTGAGAAAACCGCGGCGTGTCGTCAAAAGGACGGGGCCGGGAAGAGTGCTTTTATTTGTGCTGCTGTTGTTTTTCAGCAAGCCTCTTCACGGAACCGTACCTTCTCCGGATTTCAGCATCGGCTGCCACTCGGGTCACGTCATGCCTTGCCGCAGAGAAGCAGCGAAGGCGGGGTGTGACCTCCTCTCTTCGAGGGCGGAGACAACGTCGTGATTGGACTCTATTGTACATAGTGTTCTATATAATACGCGCTCCAAGCTCCGATAAGCCCCGAGCTCCCATCATCATGTAACGCTGAGGCGTGGCTACGTGGCCTCGCTGGTCGATCGCGAAGGTAATTGCAAGACGAGCATTACGGCTAAAACCCTGCGCGCTGAAACGGCCGAGGAGGTGGCCATCGGCCTTGCGGTGGCCACCCCTGAGGCCGAAGCAGTAATCAGCTACCCGTAAGTGATGGTACATAACTATGCTAACGGCCGCGTGTCCCGGGAGGCGCTGCGAATATCAACGATCAAAGAGGACAGAATCGGAAACAAAAACGACACATTTGGGTTATCGGCTCCTCCAAGGAGGCACTGCCCGCTGGCTGGCTAGGAGGCCGCCCACGTGGCGGCTGGATAGCTTACGAACCGAGCCGCTGTGCACACCGACGCCGAGTCTACTGAGGCAACACGCGGGGAAGTGTGGGTGGGAGTGGGTGGGGGGAGTGGGAGTGTATGACTAGTTACAGGGAGATCACGCAGTTGTAGAAGCTAGGCAAGTCGAAATATCGACCACCGGACAAGTTAATTAACAAGCGGGCAGTTCCATGTAGAGAGCTCCACACACATGTTCAAATCCAATTATAGTTCGTCTCCTCTGCCTTGACCTGTACTCGACGGGTGAATGTAAGGCGCGCGATGCCCAGGCGACGCTGCAGAACATATGCGAGTCCCAATGACGCAATAAGCAGAACCATTGAGGAGACAGTTTCGAACCGCACGGGGTGCTGGGAGGCGGCTCTGCTGAGCTCCACACTTGAAGGACAACTATGGGCAGTCCAGAGAACCGAGCAAGCCGCCCGAGCCGAAGAGCTCGTGGCCGATGCCTAGGTCGGGGTTTAAGCCCGCCCAGATTTACAATCGCCGGACTTTTAAATAAACTTGTCTGTCTGCCTGTCGAGTTCCGTAAGTAGACTGTGGGAAGAGTTTTGTGCAGCCTTTTTTGACGCTAAGAACGATAGTGTCCGAAAATGGCGAGCAGGAACCGTCCAAAGCACATCAGCTCCCTATCCACTATATCCCCCAGTTCTTATAGCCCTCATCGTGCCGCGCACAGTTTCCAGCATCTACTACCCCTACACATATAATCTGATTCTGTTGGAGAGAGGATGTATCGGCCAAATCAGTGGTGCTTGCTCCGTATTTGCAGCACTTCCACTGACAAGTTCTGATCTTTCTCTGTTCGTCACTTACTGTTGCTTGGTTCCTGAGATGATGTTTCACTTGTATCCGCAGGTTCTGCATACATGTTTGGGAAGATCTGTCGCATCAGGTCCTCATTAGCGCCGCTGCTCTGAAATGTGCGTGGGTCCCGAATAACATTGTTTTCAGTCCTGGTGGGCAGGCTTTCTTCACAGAACGTTGTTTAGTCAGCTCACTGCCTTTCCCGCAAAAGTTTGTGGTGTAGTCAGGAGAGATTTGTTGGGGAGGAAAGAACGATACCGAAGGCGAATTGGCATTCTTGCAACGATGTTATGAAAGTCCGCCTCGAAATGCTTGTCAAATCATTCCTGAAATGCCATGCTCGACCGATAAAACACTGGCAACTTCCTGCCGACATCCTTCGCAGAACGGGACCTTTCCAGACACTTGTCTTTCTTTTCAAATGTCAAGTATAAATCACATAGATCTTCTCCAGCATCACCATTCCAGCCAAGATAGACTTTGTAGCAGCTTCTTGTTCAGTCTTGCTCGTTTCTCGTCCTTCATTACCTTCCCCACCTTCACCACCCTGCCGTTGGTCAAACTTACCATGAGGTCGCGTTGGTTCCGTATCTGGCGTCGCTAATTGGCCGCCATCAGTTGTTGCAAGCTGACGCGCTACCGAAGAGGCAGATAAAAACTTGCGACTGACTGGCCATGCGGTGCACGAGGAGGGCCAATGCGGTGATAGCAGCGTCTTCGTATTCCAGGGCAGAATCCTAGTCTTCTGCTACCTACTTGACAGTCATGAAGGATCACAGCTTAGCGTTTAGAGCAGATAATTCCGTCTTCACCGGCTGTAATCGTCTACGGAGCACACGTAGCCTACTAAAGTCAAACTGTCCCGTCCTTGTGCTTTCGTACCGGCGAGGCTGCCTTATGTTTTCGACACGCTCCATGACGGTGTGGTTGCAATAAGCATGTCCGAGAAAAAAAGCAACAGCGTCCCGGGTTTTACACCAAAATGGCTGTTGCGAATCCGTGATTGACATCTAGTGGCGCCCAGTCAAGGAAACAAGAATCCTTGCGTCAACATTTTAAGGAAGTGTGTTCCGAACCAGCCGTAAAAGAAGCAAGCACAAAGAGCACCGCGCACTCGTTGCTCTCTTACGCTTGTCGCCTTGTCTTCGACGTCGTCGCAAGATCCATTCGCTATTCGCTACTATACCGCCGGATTTTCCAAACAACAGAGTTTACACAGGCGCCCATTAGACCGCTCAAATCTGGGGAGGTCATGTTCAGAGAACGCTGTCCACTAGTTAGAGCTGTACACGTTAATGAAAAGCAATCAATCGATTGCGACTACAATGACTTCTCTGTAAAAAAGAACACATTATAGAAGGTAATAAAGAAGGTAATAGAAGGCCTCAAGAAGGTAGTAGAAGGCAAGAAGGTAATAAAGACGTTACTCTAGCGCAATCTATTTCGTTCCGTTTTACATTTTATACATTTCCTTTATCACAGAGGCACACATATATAGATGTATAGCATGACAGAAATATCGACGCCACCGCTAAATCAAGTGGGGAAGAAGTCTTAGTCCCCGACTTTTTACAAATAAGGCATGGGTTCCTAAACCTTTGGTAGGAGGGCCCCTAAACCACACCTCAATATACTTTAAGCATTTCAAGTAAACACACGCATCTATATCACAACGCCGTCACGATCATCGATGCCGAACGCCACAGAGCTACGCGCTGCGGGAGCACCACAATGCCAAGAACATGACCCTGATCCCCTATCTGGGAATTTCCTATACTCTCCAGCTTGTTCTGACGTCACCAGGCTGTCTTCCATGGTGCCACCATTTTCTGGTCCTGTCACTGGTCGAACGATTGCCGGCATGGTCTGCAAGCGATTGCGCACGCTTCCTCTTCCTCGTCGCACTGCCAAGCGTGCCACTGTGGGCAACCATTTGGGGCAAAGAACAGAAACGTCGACAGAAGGGTCTTCCTGTAGGGTTCTTCAACACAGCCAGTCACCATACGGTTCCTCTGTATTAGTGCGGTCATTAGCTGCACCCTTCGCATGACCACACGCCAGCACAAATCAATAAAGCTCATTGGCGATAGCCTATAACATGACATCTGGAGGAGTACTCGGCGAGGAAAAGACGAGACCGGCAAGGTGGCGCATAGCGTAGGAAAGAGCGAAATGAACGGGGACGAGTCTTTCATCGTCAAACACACGTAACTCCGCTACTACTGCACCATTTCGGAAAGATTATCGCGGCTGCATGTTCGTTGCCCACTGGCTCACACTTGCGACACTACTACTAGACGCTCGACCTCCGAGTAGTTTCGGGGCGCTTCGAATAATTCCTGCTTAGGTATTCCCTGCGAAATCGCCTCTTTCAAGCTAACAAAGTGCCGAAGAAAAGAGCTAATATTTCCTGGCTTCTCTTGCCCACACTCTAGGTTTGGAAATAGAAGTCTAAGGGAAGTGCCCGCGTAACACATCCTGGACGCTCAGCACGCCAAGCTGTGCAAACGTGACTCGTCATTGGGGTACTGCCACAATCTCCCACGACGAGCACAGCTAGCGGCTAGCGCATTAGGACATGTGGATGTCTATTTGATTTTGTTCGAATCCGAGAGTGTTGAAAATGACTTGAGAAGTACTAGCACGAGAATGGACGGGAATTCAAGACACTTGCAAGTCACTTGGTGGACTTATTACGTAAGCAGGATAAATATTCTTACCCTTTACATTTTCCATGCTATGTGTGTCCTTGCTAGCGTCGTTAAAAACTCCCTGTAATAAAACAAAATGATTCTGTTTTATTGACTTTGAGCGACATCACGCGCGCGGTACATTTTTGTACCGAAAAGTACGCAAGATGTTCCGTATTCTAGAGGACTGAGAGCCAGAAGCAGCTAGAAGAGACAGAAGCATTACATATCCGAAACTTAAAGCACAACTTATATTTAACCACCACGACGGTATAATATTGTTACGAAGTTAATGGCGATATAAGTGTGTTCATTTGTTCATGTGTGAAGTTGTACGTCGATATGTGACCACTACATAGCTTATTGATGGACATCATCATCATCATAATCCCGTCTACGCCTACTGGAGGACAAACACCTATACCGTCGATCGCCGATTATCCTCGTCCTGTGCTAACTATGACCAATTTATCGCTGCAAACTTCTTGAGCTCGTCCGGCCACCTAACCTACTGCCACCCGCTACCACGCTTGTCTTCACTAGAGATCCACGCTGTCACCATCAACGACTAACGGTTATCCTGTCTTCGCGTTATATGCCGTGCCCAAGCCCATTTCTTCGTAGTTTCTACTAATATAGCTTTAACACGCGTTTATTCCCTGAGCCACCCCGCCCTCTTCTGTTTCCTTAACGTTACGCCTAATATCTTCCTGTCTATATCTCTCTGAGCCGTCCTCAATTTCAGCAGAACCCCTTTAGCGAGCCTCCATGTATCCGCCCCGAAGGTGAGTACCGATAAGATGCAGGTGCTATACACTTTCATATTCCGGGACGATGGTAAACTGCCATTCGTTATCTAAGAATTCTGCCGAATGGGCTTCACCCCTTTCTTATCCTAATTATTTCAGGCACATGGTTGGTACCAGAGATCGGCGCATGGCCTAAGTATATATATTTGCTTACCACTTCCGCTGCCTTACCAACTATCTGAAACTGCTGTGCCGTCTCAAGACTATTGGGCGTTACTTTAGTTTCCTGCATATTATTTTCAGACCCCCCTTTCTACTCTCCCTATCCAGTTAGGTAATCATGTTCAGCAATTCATCCCCCTAGTTGCTTAGCAAGGCCACGTCACCAGTAAATCAGAGGTTACTGAGGTTAACCCTTACTTTTTCAGAAGAACTTCTTCTTGGGCGAGTTGGTGCATAATTGTTGGGTGTCGTTGCGCATTCAACGGACGTACACAGGAAATAAGAGGCAGAATAAGAGGCATAAATAAGAGGCAGGATTTCACGCACGAAATCCCGTCGAACGGATCATTGCATAATCAAAAGAAGAGGCGTGCAGGACACGGACACAAGAAGAGCAGTGAACATCATTGCAGTTTTTAGATATTAATCTGTCTTTTAATCCGCATCACGTCTGTTGGCGATATGCTCCAAGAGCGCAGAAAGAGCTGTTGCCTTTTGAGTCGGCGCATTCGAAGATAGTTAAGAGGGCAATTGCAAGCTCGTGTCTGGACTCAGCTCTTAACAAATCATGCCCGCATGCCATGCATGATAGCTTCGATACTCAAGTCAAGAGGTTGCTTTCCGCAGGTTTCCCCACTACGATCGTCACTGCTGTGGCTGAGAAACTTCTCGGTAAGGTAAGGAAAGAAAAGCGTGGAAGCAACACAGAGCGCATAGATAGGAAGAAGGTCACCGTTGTGCCATATATGCACAAAGTTGCACATACTATGAAGAAAGTGGCAGACAGGCATGGTGTACCAATTGTTTTTTCCGCGCCAAAAAAGCTCGCCGGCTTATGCCCAAGGGTTTGCAGGAAAAGACAACGGCGAAGCGGCTGCGGTAAAAAGCATGCGGAATCATTCCGGAAATGCGCCACAGGAGTGGTATACCATATCCCGCTCACGTGCGGACGTTCCTACGTGGGCCAAACTGGGCGCTGCGTAAATGAACGCATAGCGGAGCATGCTGCCTCGATCACGAGGAGAGAAGGAGCGAATTTGCCAGTGCATTGTAGCTCTTGTAGGGGGTGTGAGCCCTTATTCAAACAAGCAAAAATACTAGGCAGAAGCAGGGAGAGAGTAGCGCGCGAGCTGCTGGAAGCCTTCCATATCAAGGATGCTGGCGATAACTGCGTCAGTGATACATCTGTTGCCTTATACAGAGCAGAAAGCGAATTTCTGCGCAGTTTTTTGACGTGAGGTTGTATATATTGTGATTCCTCCTCACTGCCCTTCTCCTCTCTTCCCTCTCTCGTGTTGTTTGGGTCATGCATATATATGCAATGACCGATTCAATAAAAACCAGTTGATAGTTGCGCTCTTTCCGTTTATTCTGCCTCTTATTTCCTGTGTACGTCCGTTGAATGCGCAACGACACCCAACAGTTAACCCTTACGCCCACCTTTTCCCAATCCAGTGTTCTGAATACCCCTTCTAAATATGCTGTGAATAACATTGGATAGATTGTGTCTAATTTTAGAGAACCTTGAAGGTATTCTTCGTGATCTCTTACGCCCACCTGTTCCCAATCCAATGTTCTGATTACTTCTGAGCATGCTGTGAATAACGCTGGAGAGTGTGTCTCCTTGTAGAGAACCTTGTAGACAAACACTTTGTAGACAACTGAGGGTAAGCTGATCGACCTGTTATTTTTCAAGTCATGTCAGCTTTCTTAAGGATTAGGATGTTGTTCGCATTCTTCCAAGATCTCGGTGCACTCGCGGTCATTAGGCTTTGCGTATATAGATTTGCTCATTTTTCTATTATAGTTGGCCCACCATCCTTGAACCTGATCCTCACCAGGTGCTTTTCCCCCTTGCATTTCTTTCAAAGCCTTCTTTACTTCGTCAGCCATTACTGGTGGAATGTATACCTCTCCTGAACTACTATACTTCGTTCAATATTATCCTAGATACCGCGGCTTGTGTACAGATCTCTATAGAAGCCTTTAGTTACTAACATTATTTTGTCCTAATTTGTGATGAATTGCCTTGCTTGTCTTTATGTGCCTACATCTAGTGTTTCCCTATGCCTTGTAGCCTCTTCACCGCTTTCAGGCTGCCTCCGTTTTTTATAGCATGTTGAGTCCTCTCGATATTATACTTTCATATGGCTGATCTCCTACGCCTATTAAGTGCGAGAGCTTCTGTCGGCTGGGGTTGAGACTTTCATGCTTTGGCCTTTCCTAATTAAATCTTTCGTCACCTGGGAAGGTTTACTAGTATGTTGGCTAGCAGTCTCAAGGGCTGCTCCTGTTGCGCACTCCGTGATAATCGGTGTAAGATGACAGTTCCCAACTGCCTGCTTCATGCCTATTTTAGCATTAAAGTCTCCCATAACTACGTTATACTGTGTCTTTACTTTAGCCATTGCCGATTCCACATCTTCATAGAAGCGTGAAACTAGCTGGTTGTCATGGCAGGATCCAGGCGCATAGCCCTGCACCACCTTGAATTTGTACATTCTAGCAAATTTAATTGCAACAGCGGGTGCCCTCTCGGCGATGTGATAGTATTTTTTGTACATGTTGCCAGCTATGCTTTTGTTGACCAGAAATCCCTCTCCGAGTTCTCTTCTATCTACTGGACCGCGGTAACACAGGACGTGCCCATTTTAGCACTGTAAAGGCTTCGCCTGTCCTCGTAACCGCACTAAGCCATATTGCATCCCTATAATGCCCGCTAACTCCTCGGACAACCCCCCTAGACTCGCCGCGCTAGATAAAGTTTTCGTGCTGAACGCGGCTAGGGTCAGATTCGAAGGGCGGCCTGTCCGGATCCAATGGTTCTTAGAACCCACTGCGTCGTCGCAGGTCTTACCACCCCGGGGTCAGTTGCTTCGTAGCTCTGGAGACTGAGGGCCGAGAGTTAATTGGTGTGTTCGTAGATGTTGTGGCCGTTACTACACCAGGGTGGCCTATCCTGTTCTGGAGACAGAGTGCGTTACCGGCAATGGCCGCCAGGATCATGCCACACCCTGAGCCCCTCCTGCAATTCTGTCAGCACGCGGAGTCTTTTTATTTTTTTTAAAATCAGGTGGAGAATTTCCCGGCACCGGCATTTGAACTACGGTCCTTCTGTACGCGAGGCACATGCTCTACCTTTACGCCACCACTGCGGGTGGGCCTAAATACGCTAATATCCTTATTTTTGCAACGTAAAACCTTTGGATTGGTAGGGAAGTTTGTCGAGGAAATTTGGGGTGTTTGGTTAACCACTATACTCATTGGCACAGCGAAGTAGTGTTTAGTGCGCAGCGGATAGCGTTTCTTAACTGGCAAACAAGTTGTAGTAAGCGCGCCTATGACGCCCGTGTAGCTGCTGGCCACTGTCAAGTGGCGCCTGCTTTAAGATGACAAACTGAAGGACCAAACTCGTACCCTATGTCCTGTGAGACTTCCGCAGCCACAAGTGAAGCAGGCAGCATAAAATTTAAATGCTGCCGAATTCTCACGTATACTTCCGAAGCTTCACGACAGAGTTAAGGCCAGTACATCAGACAATTGGGAACTTAAGTGCCATAGAACGCACTACGTTCACCTGCGGCAAACGCTTTGGGCGGTCCATCATGTTTTGCCGGCACACTCGGCGATTGAGGTTGTTTTTGCTAACGCATACGCATACGCCGTGCACACCCGGTATTCCGCTGTAGGGAAAGTGCCTAGCGTATGCCGCTTTACCCCACCCATCATCCCCAAGCGCCCCTTTCCCCGACATCGATGATATTGTTACGAAGGTATAGGTTTATTGTGCAGGTGACGCGCAGGCAAAGGCTGAGGCCAGTCCGGTTCGATCAACCGCCCAACTTGCACGCGCTCCACACACTACCTCTCCTTTATATTTCTCTTGCCACGGCGCGTTGCCGCTACATTTTCCCCGGGTGCAGACGAATTTGAGATATTGCTTGAGGCGTGCCACAAGAACAACTTGCGTCGCACGTGAGCGTTGATTTCTTGCAGTCACTTGGGCATTAACGTAGTTCACGTCACTTAGACGAGCCAGAATGACGAAGGGTCCTTAGTAGGTGGCGCGAAACTTGAGGTACAGTCCTTACTTCGGAAATTGTGTCCACAGCCAAGCAGTCACCGGGAGAAAAGCTCACGGAGATATGCCGCACGCCTTACCGGCTTTTGCTGTGGCCTTGTGGGGACAGAGTTCTCAGACGTGCGAGTCGACGAGCTTCTTCTGCCCGACACAAAGTCTGGGCGATGGACAGATCTTCACGGTGCTAGAAGGGCAGGAGTGTGTCCAGAATGCTCCATGGATTGCGTACGCAAAGGAAAAAGAAGGGCTTATATTCAGTAACTTCATGTTGTTCAAAACTTTATTGAGGTCCTGGAGGACTTCCGGTGGAGGGAACCCCTACACTGTAAATGAAAACATACCCAGCCGGGAGGTCCTGCAAGTATTCCTCCCCACAAACTCCCATGACCGCTACATATACCCTCACGCATCACGGTAGATGGGGGCACGTGGGGCCAATGCCGTCATCAACCTCCCTAGGGAATATAACGGCACACTTCCCTGACGATACCCCCATGGATGTTGATTCCTGATTCCTGGTATAAAGTAGTCTCGAAAGGAGTAGTTATAGTACTGAATATATAGCTGAAAAAGTCTGCTGAATTCCGGAAAATCCATTGTTCGGACCACATGTTCAGAGAGCGAAATAACTGCAACTAAATTCCGCAAATTTAGAGATAAACCTCTACTAACTGGCATGCTTAGCGACTGCCTAAATATCTATATCATCACTGAAAAACGTAATTGTACCTATATCACTTACAGAGTTATAACGAGCTTAACGTTAAGACGCTATTTTGTTGTATTTCCTATGTACGTAAGTACATCCCCATCGCATGCCGCAAAACCTCCCCTGCATCGCGAAACGAGTTCTGGCTGCCGGAGGAGGGACGTCGCAGCCCGACCGACGGGGGGGGGGGAGGGGTGGGGGGGCTCGGGAGCCAGAAATAACATGGCGGCCGGACAGACCAGCACGTCGAACGGACGCAAGTCCTTCGCGAAGCTGGCAAAGG
This sequence comes from Hyalomma asiaticum, assembly GCA_013339685.2. Lineage (NCBI taxonomy): Eukaryota > Metazoa > Arthropoda > Arachnida > Ixodida > Ixodidae > Hyalomma > Hyalomma asiaticum. Next base: position 107,227,865 of record CM023485.1, on the reverse strand, counting down.
CTTTTGCGACGTTACGAAAAGGAAAATCGTTTCGTCTATCTTGTGAATATTACAAGCACCGAGGAGCGTCAACGAAGGTTATGATCTACAGTGTCAAGCGTCGAGGGAAATTGTGTGCCGGTGTTGTGCAGTGAACGAATACAACCACGGATAATGGGCGCAGCGGCCGCGTTGGTGAGTGAGCTCTGTACGCTATTTCAACTATTTGTTTCATTTTGATATAAAAGAAGCGAAGTTCGGTACCAATCTATCGGTAACTATTCCTGATTCCTGGTATAAAGTAGTCTCGAAAGGAGTAGTTATAGTACTGAATATATAGCTGAAAAGGTCTGCTGAATTCCGGAAAATCCATTGTTCGGACCACATGTTCGGAGAGCGAAATAAATGCAACTAAATTCCGCAAATTTAGAGATAAACCTCTACTAACTGGCATGCTTAGCGACTGCCTAAATATCTATATCATCACTGAAAAACGTAATTGTACCTATATCACTTACAGAGTTATAACGAGCTTAACGTTAAGACGCTATTTTGTTGTATTTCCTATGTACGTAAGTTAAATTTTCGTGCGCTAACAAGCGCTAGGTAAATATCTGTCACCAGGTGCAATTCATTTTCAGCTAGCTTGTAAACTGACCAAATAAAAACATAAAAACTGAAATCAGCAATATACCTTTTTAAATAAAATTAGCCAATTGCGCTAAGGATTCCTTTTTGTTATCGTCTTTAAGAACACATCGATGCGCTCATCTTGGTGAAAAAAGAAATGCTTTAATAGTATCACAAGATCAGAGACATTCTGTCATTCCCGCTTTCTTTTCGTTCACGGAATGGTGGTCTTTTTTCTTATTGTTTTCTTTTTTTTCTATGCTTCTGCATGGCGTGCAAGCAAGACCGGACCGGACGCGTTCTGCGAAGGACTAAAGAGGAACATTCCACAAGCGAGTCAGCGAGCGCCTTTTGTGTCGACACCGTTTCTGCACTGTTCCGGTCTGCAGGCCTTCCCGCCAGCTTCGGCAGCTTCTGCAGTACCCTCTCCAGTTTTGAGCGCTCCAGGGATGCGGTGTGGACGCTGGCTTTGCTGCAGCTGCCCCCCGAGCCAACGGTATACAAGCGAGGACGAGCGAGTGCGCCGCATGTATCTTTTCTGTTGCCTTTCGAAAATTGTTCGCAGATAGTGTCTCCCCTTGTTTCTTGTTAGGATGCACTTGTTAGGATGCACTTATTCTAGTTTACTCTTAAGTTGAATTCGTAGTGAAATTATTCACACGAATTGATGTTGTTCGGGAAGCCTTCGTTCGCACTTAGCATTTTGCAGAACGTATGTTGTCCTGTGTTTGACTATTACTGCGTCTGTTGCAGCTCATCTCTGTCGTGTGTTCTGCTTTCTTTTGCCCACTGCACCTAAAACTTGAATGCACTTGCTTTCACGTTTCCCGCGATCTGCCTCCTTATGTTCTCTTTATCGGTCGCTTTCTGTGTCCTTGTTTACTCCCTGTATTTTTTTGAACATCTGCTTGATCTGCAACCGCAGACTGGTGTGTGTTGTGAATAAACCAAATAACAACTCAATTACCCTTTGAATACCTTCTTGTACTCTTTGAAGAAACCACTGGAACGCAGAAGGGAAGTGCTGTCATGAATATTCCATTATGTAATGATAGTGCTGATGCCTAACACAAAATACGATGAGGACGCAGTAAAAAGTTGCTACAGCAGCGAAAACATACAAAATATAGTCCCGGCGTACCAAGCAAAAACTGTGCGGTGCGGAGTACGAAAATTGGTATATATACTCCCAATGTGACTCTTGAAAACTCCGCCAAACACGGAGTATGCAAAAAAAAAATACTCCCGAAGAACCACGCAGGAACTCCGACCACAAGGGATTATTACGATATAGAACATACTCCCAATGTTCCACCGAGGAACTCCGTCAGGCACGGAGTAAAAAATAAAAATATATACTCCCTAGGCACCACGCAGGAACTCCGACCGATGCGGAGTGAAATTTTACTCCGACCAAATGGAGTACAATTAACTCTAATTAACTAGGGGGGTCGTTAGAGGACACGTCATTTACTCCCACCTGGGAGTAAATTTTTTTTACAGTGTAAGGGCGCCGTTGTCTATGCGGCGGGCCGCGTGAGCACTGGGACGGGCACGCCGTGGCCTGCCACTCGGCCACACGCCTCCTGGACTGCCCGTTTCTGCGTGAAAATATCGCCGCTTTATGCGATTGTACTACGTCTGAGAGGAGAGCTGCGCGGCGGCAAGCTCAGGTGCATTGCCATAGCATGTGATCTAGTGTGATATTATCATGGCCGCAAGCGGTGCATGGCGGATCAATTCCTTCAGCAAAACGAGCAAATTTGCTGCACGAGGGGTGTGACCCCGTCTGCAACGTGCGAACGCCATGGAGTAAACCCTGGTCTACTTAGGATGAGGAACAGGGTAAGTCCTCGGCGACAAATGATGATTCGTGACCTGATGAATGTGACTGAAGGATCTTTAGTGCTCCCAATGCAACTTCCGTCTGAACTGCCAGGACTGGCACCCAAGTGAATCATCGCACACGGTCACGGGCTAGTTCACTGACGTTGGAGATGTGAGGGTGCAGGCGCTGGCCCATGTGGGCCAGGAACCATGTAATAGTATGGAAACCTTCCGTGCGAGTGGAGAGAATCGATGTCGGGCGGCCGGCTAGAGTTCCAGAGGTGAAAGGTTTAACTGCTTGCCGGGAGTCTGCAAACATTTGCGGACGGGAAGGGTATAACATTGCTAGAGCTACAACTGCCACTTCGGCCTCTTCGGCTGACGATTTCGTAAGGGAGATCGCTTTAAACACGTCCCCTTTGTAGTCCACTATCACGGCGACGTAATCTTTAGAATGGCCGTATCGGGCCGCGTCGACAAAAGCTACTTGCCCTGGATTCTTGCATGCATAGTCAAAGAGAGCCTTAGCCCCGAGCTCTCCGTCGGGGGGTGGACGTTGCGTGGAAAAGCGTCTACTTCGTATGTCTCCTTGACCTCATGCTTAAGTGAGATCCTCTCGGGAGAGCGAACCAATCATTCCAGATCCCATCGACTTGAGCATTCTAGTGCCTGGCCTCGTTGTGGTGGGCCTCGCCACCTCCGCTAGCGCTGGGCGTCTATCACCTCGTAGAAGGATGCTGTGCATGCCAGTTGATTGCTTTGTGGATAACCACTAGACTACCGTGGCGGAGATTGTACATGCCAAGGCTCATGTTCCTGATTGTATCTGCATTCATTTGAATTCCCAGTACTCTTCTGATGCTTTTTTTTTCGCGCATTAAGGCGTGCTTCCTCCGATATGGTCCAATCCAGAATCGAGGCGACGTAGATAATGTGGCTCATCAGGAAGGCATGATAGAAGCCAAGCAAGTTCGCCTCACCCAGATCTCCTCTCCGGTTAGGAACGCGGAGGATGAGCCTTAGCATGCTCTCCATCTTCGACGTGATTCGCGCAATGGCGAGATTGTTCTTGCCATTTGCCTGCAGAAGCAGTCCGAGGATTCGTATGTGAGAGACCCGGGGAATAGCCTGCACTTCTCTGGTCGTTGGAAAAATGTTCACCTGCTCCAGGGCAAGAGGGGGACGTCCTCCGATCCTTGGCGGGCAATGTAGGAGCAGTTCGGATTTGGAAGGTGACAGGACCATGCCCGTGGCTTGGAGGAAGTCTTCTGTAGCATCTAGGGCCCACTGAAGGGCTGTCTTTGCATCCGATCCGCCGGGACACCAGGTTGCGATTTCATCCGCATAAACGCGTAGATGATGTTCTCTAACTTTGAGAGACGTTCCGCGAGTGGTCTCATTGCAATGTTAAACAGCGTGGGGGAGATGACCGACCCCTGATGTGTGCTCCTCGCCCCCAGGCTAAAATCTCCGGACTGATCCTGTCCTTGCAGATCGGGGCGCTCCGGTTCCTGAGAAAAGCCCTCACGTAAGAGTGAAATCTAGCGCCTAGGTTCATAACTGAGATTTCCTTTAGGATATGCTTGTGCAGAACTGTGTTGAATGCTTTAGTTAAATCTAGTGCTAGAATCCCTCACACGTCTCTCATCTTCCAGTCTAATATCTTTCGTTTGATCAGAAGCATGGCATCCTGGGTAAGAAGTCCTGGTCTGAATCCAATCATGTTGAACCTGAAAGCTTTCTTCCGCCTCGACATGTCTCGACAAGCGATTCTGAATAACGTGCTCCATGACCTTACCCACGCTAGACGTGAGCGAGATGGGGCGCAAATTACCAGTGTCACGCGGCTTGTCCGGCTCGGGGATGAGTACTACGGAGGCCTTCCATGCGTCAGGAACCGTCCCTGCCTCCCAGTGCATGTTCATAGCGTCAGTCAGAACACTAAGGGGTTTGTCGTCCAGGTTCCTGAGTAGCTTATTCGTGACCCGTCGGGTCCCGGAGACGAGCGCGAGTTAAGGTTGCGAAGGGCTCCGTACACTTTGCTTGATAAATGGGGAATCGAGATTCCCTGATCGCGCCCCCTCGTAGTGCGGGTAATCTGCATCGCAGGAGGGCCCGAGCGGGAGGTACTTTTCCGCGAGCTCTCGAAGGAGAGCCCCAGGCGGGACCCCCGCATTCCGTTTAGCCTGTACTAGACGTTCGACGGCCAGGCGATCGTTCCCCCTAGACTGGGAGTCATATAGCAGGGTTTTGAGAAGGCCCCACCTGACCTCCAATCTCAGCTGTCCGTCCACGTTCCTACATACCTCATCACACTGCTGTCTCGACAGCTCCTAACAGTGCTGCTCTAACTCTGGAATGAGCGTCGCAATGCGCTTCCGCAGTCGCCTGCTAAGTTTCTGGCTCTGCCAGCACTCTTGAACGGCCTTTTTGGCCTCCAGCAAGTGAGCGAGGCGCGAGTCTATCTCCCGTGCGTCCAAGTCTGTTTGAGCAGATTTTGTGTCTTTTTCAGCATCCGCCTTAAGTCGGACCATCAGATCCTCCAGCGACCCGTAGTCGCAGGTATCCCCCTTTCTTATACTCCGGAAAAGATCCCAGTCTGTAAAGGTAAACTCTCGACGGGGTGCTGCTACGACACTAAATCCAATGGTGATAAAATGGTCGCTTGCGAAATTTTCATGCGTATTGCGCCATTTCGGTTCTGTGACGATGCGCACGAAAGCCGAATCCGGCCTTGTGTCTCTTGTCACCGAGTTGCCTAGCCGCGATTGGTAGGTAGGGTCAGTGATGAGCTATAGCGAGTGCCCTTGGGCTGCCTTAAAGGCGCGTGCACACTGGGGGAAAAACGCGCGGGGCGCGCTGCCGGCGGAAAAACTCGGCCCTCGGAGACTGCCGCGCGGCGGGATTCTGGTGCCTCGAGAGCGATCGGTCCGTGCGCGATTTTCGCGGCGCGCCTCATGCTGCCAGGCAGGAGACCAATCCCATGTCCCCTTCCGTGACGTACGCGCTCCATCGGCGTCATGCGGACCCACCCGGAGGCTCGTTTCGTACTCGTGCGGTGGCTTGCTTGCCTCGCGCTCGTTCGCCCGAAGGAGGCGGGATTTCGCGGGGCTGCCGCAGCGGTTTTCCACGACCAGTGTGGCTGTGTCGCTGCCGAAGCGTCTTTCCGCCAGTGTGTACGCGCCTTAATAAGTTTCTGCCTTTTACTGTGTCTTTCACGTATGCCCAAGCCGGGTGGTGCGCGTTAAAGCTTCCAGCCACCAACACAGGCGAGGTTCCCGCTAGCGGCGCGGCTTTGGACACCATCGAGGTTAAGGGCTGGTTATGGCTCTTTGGCGAGCTGTACGCATTCAAGACGAGTACGCTCCGTTTTATCCGATTATTTGGGATCAGTTCGACTAGTAGAATTGCGAGTGTGGAGTTACCGAGTGCGAATTTATGTTCCTTAAAGGAGTACTGACACGAATTTTTGACATTCTCGTATTATTGCCGTAAATCAAAGCACTGGCGTGGAGAACCCCAAAAAGAGTATCATGGTGCCTCGTAAGGCAATGAATATGTTTTTAATACAGCTTTCGTAAAAGCCCACTTTCGGTTTCGATTTCGAGGGGGTGGTTTCCTAGTGACGTGTCAACATAGTCTGACATACGTCTGAGTCACGTAGGGCAGCAATTCGTGATAGTGTCGCTTCAGCTCTGTCGTCTGTGGTCAATTACACGTGGGGCACGCAAACAACGACAATTTCACGGTCGTCCAGTCACTCTGACAGCGATTTCAGCGATTTTTAATACCCTGTGCTCATACGTCATCGTAGTGTCCATTGCGCTGGTGCTGGCTTGCAGTGCTGGGCGATGAAGACTTTAAAACCAAACTAAAATACTTTGTACCTGTTTCGTGGCTTCCGTGTGCGGAATTCGTTAACAATACATGGGTAGAAAACGAGAAACTGTACATTTTGAGCCGCCGCAAGATCGTGTCAGTACTCCTTTAAAGGAGCATTCCCTTGCCTATAAGCGTAGCTATACCGCGTCTTCCATCGCTCGCTGCAGTCACAGTGTGGTAGCCGGGAGGCGAAGGAGTTGGATGGAGCGTTCCCCGTAGCAGAATTATGTGCGGCTGGACCACCTGTGATCGAACAAACTGCTGCAGAGCTGCCTTTCTCTTGCGGAAGCTCGCGCAGTTCCACTGCCAGATTACTAACTCACTAAGGTGAGAAGTCATGGCTAGTACCTGGCTTTGAGGCGACATCTGTGGGCACCTGTTTGAGAGTGGGTGCATCCGAGTTAGTGGAAGACGGGGTCGGGCGCTTGCGCGGCGGCTCCTACCCGCCACTTTTCGAGCACTTCTAACCTCGCAACTAGCTGCCTCATAAATGGTGACTGAGGTCCGTAGGCACTCTGTTGGGCCTTCACTTCCATTTGGATATGTACTAGAGTGTCTTGAACCTGCTTTAAAGTTTCGACTAACATGTTGATGCGCGGATCGCTTCCATGCCCTGGCTGTGCACTGCGCTTTACCTACGACTGTTGAACCGGCGGCGCTTGGCTTGGCTGTGACGGTGGCTGTTGCGTGGGTGGCTGCTGCCGTCTTGGGTCGGCTTTCTCTGCCCAGGTGGTCGGCTGCTCCTGGATTCGCACTCGGGAGCGGGAGCGAGAGCGTCCCCTGGATCTCGTTCTCCCACGTGATAGGGAGGGCCCGCGCACGGCGCTGCCGCCATGTACAACGGGAGTGAATTCCCGGGCTGGAGCCTTCTTCTTGACGCGCCTCCGTCGTCTTCTCCGTTGGCGGACCACGTAGGGTACTTGATATCTTTGTCGGCAGGAACGGTCCCCAGAAGGGTGTGGACCTCCGCAAAGTCCACATTTTTGTGTGCGCTGATGGTCCTGTGCTGGGTGACTCGGCGCAGACCTTCCTTGCAGGAGTTGGGCAGACGTCGATGCGGTGCCCGATGGCGCCGCAAGTATGGCAGACAAAGTGCAGCGGAATAGAGTGGCTCCACACTGCACGTAGTTGGGTACCTTGCTTCAGTCTAACAGGATCACCACTGTTGTAGTTTTCTTGATCCGGCGCACCTGAAGATCCTTGGGTTGCGCTCGTGCAAAATCATGGCGGCGAGTACATCGTCACCAATGTCCGCGTCGATTCCACGAATCACGCCCTTGCAGGTATCATCGTCGACCGCGGCGTAAGCAGAGACTTTCCTTTTCTCTCCGTTGATGAGAATCTCGGTCAGGGCAGCGCACGCCTTGCCATGACCATCTTCGGGGTTTAAACCAGCACGATGTTTTGCGTGACGTTCGGACAAATAATGTCTTCCTCCACCTTGGCAGGCGAGAGCTTGGCAGCAGTCGCCGCAGCGTAATGGGTGGTACGTCATGGCACGTCATGGGTGGCACGTCATGGGTGGTACGTGCGAGCACAGTAGGTTCAGTCCTAAACTTTTGAATCCCTATGTTTAGCAACACACAACGAACTCCAGCTGGGCGCAACATTTCTCCACCGACACTGCGAAAGGTACAGTTCCGGTCCCAAGCGAACATCAATTTTGTCCAAGACGATCTTTGAATGACATACTCACCAAAGACTGCAGCAGTGGTATCGACTAATGCTACGGTATTGACATTGTCTACAGAAACACACACTTTGTTATTTACCATCACTGCACAAGGGGTCTTGATGAAGATGACTGTGCTGCGGCATCGCCCCCATCAGTCGCACCCGCTAGTTTCCCAGCGGTGGCGGCGACCGCGAACGACGACGCGGAGACAGGGATCGCGTTGTCACGTCGATGGCGGAGTAAGGGTGCGGGCGGACACAAGGCATTCAGCTCATGTGGCGTGGTCCTGTTGCCGTCGTTGAAAGGAATTAGGAACGACCACTGCTCGTCTGCGCGTGCACGAGGGGTGTAGACATTCAATCGCGGAACCCGCTGTTGGCGGCGATAACAGTACCTGGCGATGTGTCCAGTCACACCGCAGTTGTAGCAAGCCCGGGAATCACGACTTGCCAACCCCGGTGAGAACGGACTGACTGGTCGGCGGTAGGAGGGAGATGGAGCCCGAGTAGCAAGCCCTTGTGTTGCAATCGGTCTTCGCCCCTGATTTCCGAGAGGGCGCGTGCTCCTGCTTTCAACCTGCTAGGTATAGGTCACACGAGGTTCTGGGTAGCTCTGGGGAGACGAAGATGCCTGCGGTGGCTGAGCACGTTGGTCAAACGCGTACTGATGACACTCATGGGATGAGTCGCAACTCGCAGTAGAACAAGTTCTTTTTTAACTAGTTGCCGTACTACGAAGGAGATGTCGTAGGATAACTCTGTTAAACTTGCAACGGTTGGGACATTGTCTAAGCGTCCCAACCTCATTTGCCTCATTTTTGGGCTTCAGACGTCCGGCAGTGCTTCCTTAGATCAGAAGGTGTTCTGAGCTCTTCTTTTGTTACAAATAAATGATAAACATCTTCCGCGATTCCTTTCAGGAGGTGGCCCACTTTATCTTCGTCGGACATTGCCGTACTCACTATTCCGAATAGCTTCAAAACAGCCTCAATGTAAGTTGTCCATGTTTCGCCGAGTAATTGAGCCTACGAGAAAAAGCGCCTGCTCAGCTTCCGTCTTTTTAGAGATAGAGTCCCCAAAGCACTTTTTAAAATCGTTGACAAAACTGTACCATGCTGTCAACATGCTGTCATGGTTGTCGAACCAGAGAAGTGCCGTCCCGGCAATAAAAAAATGACCACGTTCTCGAGCTGCTTCGCAGTACTCCAGTGGTTTAGCGACACACTCATTGGCAGTGCTTCAACCAGTCTTCCACGTCCTCATCCGCCTTTCCCGAGAAGGTGCGCGGCTGTTGCTCCGGGAACCCGTAGCCAGCCGGTACACCTGTGCACTGGTCTTGGGGCTCACCGCCCATGATGTTGTAATTGCCTTCTCCTGAATCATCCATGCTCGCTGGGTGTGGTGGCAAGACAGCCAAGCGTCTGCTCCGTCGCAAAGTCGGTATAGAGCTCGGTTGTCCAGGGTGATTTACCCCGCTTGTCCACCAAATTGTTACGAAGGTATGGGTTTATTTTGCAGGTTACGCACAGGCAAAGTCTGAGGCCAGTCCGGTTCGATCAACTGCCCAACTTGCGCGCGCTCCACACACCACCTCTCCTTTGTCTTTCTTTTGCCAGCGCGCGTTGCCGCGACAATATTCTTATTCCGGAGTGCTCCAAGCCTATCAATTAAGCCAGCAGCGCAACTAGCATAGCAGCTTCACTCGCTCGCAGAAACTGTTTATGCACGGCGCGGCAGTGGACGCGGAAGCCCATTTCAGGTAATAAATGACAAGTTCTGATGTCGGGAATGCCGCCTCGCCACAGTGGTCTGGTGTTTATGGCACTCGGCTGCTGCTCCGAAGGTCGCGGGATCCAATACCGGCCGCGGCGGCTTCAATTCGATAGAGGCGAAATTTTGAAGCCCCTGTACTGTGCAATGTCGGTGCGCGTTAAATAACCCCAGGTGGCCAAATTTCCGAAGACCTCCACTACGTCGTCTCTCATAATCATAGCGGGTTTTGGGACGTAAAACACCACAAATCAATCAATCATGCCGGGACTGTCAAGTTGAGGCCGACATCATCCAAATGTACAATAATATCAATGTGCGTAATGCTCGTTTCGTGTCCCCTTATCTGTCAGTGGCGTCACTGAGTATAAAATGGTGCCCTGTAGGAATTAGCACAGAATTGTAATAGTTACTACTATCTAATTCACAATTGCGGAGCGAAACATGTTTTAAAATTTTAGGCACTTAACAGAAATGCGCATGCCCTTAGGAGGCACTGTTTTGTCATGGTTATGCAATCTTAAGGAGGGAATTCAGGCAGTGTCTAAGAAACTGAGTTGTACACGCACGCACTCAAGCGTGGTATTGGAAGGGGTCTAAATCTTTTCAATAGAGACAATTATAAAGCAAAGAAGCACACAGGGAAAGCTGGCGGAGCTTCTCCAGTGTGTTTCTAGGGCTGTGAATGGCCTCTTTTGGCATTGTTTTCCATTTTCGAACATGTCTAATGAATCTGTTCAATCATCCTCACTCATCCTCATGCCGGTGCCGGGATTTATCTGGGTGCGGGTTTCAAAATTATGGTCATAAATTTCCGATAGTGATATTGTTACGGCGCTGCTTCCTTCACATGTTTGCTTCATGCTTACCTTAAAGTTAGACACTTCACCGTCGATCTGAACGCCTAAAGAGAAATAGTCGCCTTGTTTAACACTGTCTGCATATTTGTCATTAAAGTCGATGCCTTGTGCTTTCCCGTAGGTGACGACAGAGTTATTTTGCACTTCCGTCGTGATGGTATCTGCTGATCCTTTTATTCCGTCTAAAGTAATTTGCACATGACTGGGTCCAACGTCACTGAAAATAAAATAAAGAAATATTTATAAGTGCATGATCGTTAACGCAAGTGACGCTCGTTCAAGTACACCACTGCATGTGACCACGTGACTTATTGTCTTGTGGTAGTGATGACGAAGAAAGCAAAGCGGAAGCCGATAAATGTGGAACGCTTATAGAGGTGACCCTGCGCCCATCAAAGAAAGCGGCGCTCACTGCACAACGCTAGCGGCGAACACTATGGTCGATCGTCGACAAAAGCTGAGCAGCTCCGAAACGCGTCGACTTTTATAAAGATTGATTGACTTATGGGGTTTAACGTCCCAAAACCAGATCTGATTATGAGAGATGCCGTAGTGTAGGTCTCCGGAAATTTCGACCACCTGGGGTTCTTTAACGTGCACTGACATCGCACAGCACACGGGCCTCAGCATTCCGCCTCCGCGGAAATGCAACAGCCGCGGCCAGGATTCGATCCCGCGACCTTCGGATCTGCAGCCGAGTGCCATAACCACTAGACCACCGTGGCGGAGCAACTTTTATAAAGGCATCGTATTACATCGTGTGGTTATCCCTGATGCTCGCGTAAGATCTGAGAGGTACTCAAACATAGGCGCCGTGTATGCGAACTTAGTAGGATGCAACTTCGCGTGCGGTCAGCGCCGAGTGATACCACTCGTGAGTAACTGTGAGTAGAGGTTCCCCTGAAAAGAAAGGAGTGCGATGTTTTATGCTGAGTAAGATGAACTAGGGCGCGCAGAGACAATGAAGAAGGAAGATGGGGCTGATGTACCGAAGGCACCATTTCTTTATGCTCTGATAAATATAACATATTGTCACGTGGTCGCGACGCTAAAGCACGCAGAACTCAAGACGTTGTCAGTCCGACTACTTATCGCGCGCACCTGTACCCAGCAAAGTAAAGAAAATGGCACTGCAAGCTCATAGCGCTCGCTCTGCAAGTTAACGTTTGCGAATTTGTTGAACCCGTCACCTCGCCTCCGCCTTCACTGTAGCCAATAGAAGTATTGAAAGGCTCGGGCAAATATGGGAAACCAGCAACTGCTTTAGAGAGGAACTTTGGAAAAGATGAAATTATTACTCAAGACTCCGCATCCAGGAAAGTGAATTCTGGTACGTGGGACAAGTAGGTACCTATAACAAGTGAAAGAAGTGAGACTGCAATTTGCAGAAATGAACTAGTTGAAGGTACAATTCGACGTACCGCATCACCATATCGGGAAATGATAAAGATTTCTACGAGAAGCCTTCTCTAGTGCAGAGTTACGGGAAGGATGATAGCTGTGCGGATGAATACACTGCCACCGTCACTCTTGGCAGAGGTACCGTCCATAACAGTGGACATAAGGCTCTCCTGGCTTAGACAGCTAGAATGTTCTTGGAGATGCACTTATTGAAGACCAACAGACACAGCGGCACACCAAGCAGCCACACGAACGACTTTAGTGACGAGACTTGCATAGAAAACGGCCTTGCGATGAGCGATGTAACACTGACTTGTGCGAAGTTGACTGGCGGTCCTTGTGAGAACGCTACTCGGTTATTCCATCCGAAGGGGCCACAAACTGCCACCAGAATGTCGAAAATTGCTGAAGAGTTCGACTTCCTTCCTGTGCCCCATCACATGGTTTCGATGAACGAGTTAACAGGGGGTAAATAAAAAACTTCTACCACCACTCACTTCCGTCATATGTCACCCAAATACCACCACATTTCCGTTCATTGGACCCTGAAGTGTGAACTCTTTGGTCACTTCTCTGAGAATTTGTAAGGTTCAGAGAGGTGACACTCGCTGGTCAATGCAAAGACAGTTACTGCCTGTGGCATAGTACTTAGAGCGCTCGCTAGAGGCGCTGCGGCAGCAGCGCTAGCTCCCGGTACGTGCTCTGGGTTTGAGTGGAGACCGCTAGGGGCGCTGCGGTGTCGCTTGCTCCTGGCGCGATCGCTCTCTTTGATAGTGGCAGTCATGGAGTGCACCTCGTTATGAATGAAGGGGTAGCGTACTCTGGGTTTGAGTAGAAACCACTAGGGGCGCTGCGGTGCCCCTGGCGTGTGGGTGTGGGTCATCTAGGAGGCAGTGCAGTCAGACGGTGTGTGCATGTGTGGGCCGATGCCGGAGGCAGTGCCTTCAGACAGTGTCGTCTGTTGTCTTGAGAGAGAGCAAAGGGCGCGCGTTTCCTATGGAAACGCTGCTTCTGCGAGGAACGCTCTACCAGCTTGCAAGGAACGAGAACGCGCCCTCGCCCACGAGAGCCAATGCTGACGCAGGCAGCACCTGCTAGCGAGTTTCTTGACTAAAAAAAAATTCACAGCATATCCACGAAGTGAATGATGATGAGTGGGCGAAGCTCCGGATGTTCATCGTAGATCGTGCCGAGTTCCGGATTAATTTAGGTAACGCGCACGCTACGAATCCTTATGGTTGAACTACGCACAAGTGAAATCTCCCACCGGCACTGCATTGCAAGTCAAGATCCAGTGCATATATATATATATATATATATATATATATATATATATATATATATATATATACTGGTGGCCGGTGAACGGTTCTCCAACGCGAGCAGTCGGTATTTTTCAATCAAGAAACTCGCTAGAAGACGCTACCTGCGCCAACGATGTCTCTCGCGGGTGAGGGCGCGTTCTCCTTCTTTGCGAGCTGGTAGAGCGTTCATCGAAGAAAGAGCGTTTCCATTGTCAACGAGCGCCTTTCGCTCTCTCTCTGTCTCTCTCTCTCTCTCACAAGACAGCAGATGGAAGAGTGAGAGAGCACGCACGCCGGGAGGCACGCGCCGAGGGCGAGCGCGAGCCTCCTGGCGGCGCGAGGTGGCTACATACATACATACATACATACATACATACATACTACTACTACTACTACTACTACTACTACTACTACTACTACTACTACTACTACTACAGAGGAGGGAACGACCCACACCCTAAGGAGCTTCGCCCCTAAAATGTGATTGGTAATATTGAACTCTTCCAAAGGACGGATATGTGGCTGATAAATCTAAGCACGCGTGAAGTCAGGAATTGATCGTGGACAGTGAATATATTGAGGTAAAAGGTCGTCTTTGAGCCGTCATTGGTTCGGTCCAGCAAGACACCACACACAAAGTGCATTGGGTGCCGTTTCAGGTTCACGGAGAAGCACTGAAGAAGGCGTTCATCCACTAGTGCGCAGTGAAAGGAATTCGGAAAAATGAATGGAAGGTGAGAAGGTCCAAGGAGACCGAATAAACCGCGCTAATTGTGAAGGTTACGCTTGGTGAAGAGAACACAGTACGCGTTGCCCCGTTTGTTCAAGATCTTTGGTGGCTCAGTGCTCGTCGTCGTTCCTGGGAGAGCACCGTTTTGCCTTCGGTGCAGGCACAAAGGATACATAGACGCGACTGCAAACTGCCTGCTTGAGCTACACTGCGCCGAAGCAAAGACAGACACGCAGAAATAAGACAAACAAGCGCAGACTAACAAGTGGAGGCTTGCTATTGCAGGACCACATATATACACATGGGGAAGCAGGAGGTAACACAGGGGTAACACTGTAGGAAAAGAATTTTCTCGAACGACAAAAGCACGCGGCAAAGGAAGTAACGATTCACTCACGCATGCCATGCCCGTCATTTTTGCAGGAACTGGAACTCCTTCTCTGATAAAGCACGACGGTTTGCTGAGGGAGACACTTGGTTCCTGCGTCATCTTTTGAGCTTGAACTACCAGACGGGTGCGTTCTTCTTTATGCCTATGTATAATGCGCATGGCAGCCGCATCTGTTGACATGTGACAGAAAAGCCGACATGTTGTGCCCTAAAACCATCGTTAGCGTTACGTACATTGCGTGTGGCTGCATCCAGCCGCTCATTAAGACACCTCCCAATGTGTCCAATGCAACAAGCGCAGCATCATAGCGGAATCCTGTGCACCACAATCATGCTGCATCGGGCAAACTTGGTTTTCTTTTCTTGCTTGACTTTGCAAAGGCGTTTAGCCTTGTTGCCAGAGCACGTCGTCTTGGCAATTTGGGAGAGCATACAAGACGCAGAAAAAACTACCTGCATGCCCGTGCGTTGACCAACTTTTTTCATCCGACGATAAAACTGATGCACGTAAGGGATCGCACCTACTTTCTCCCGTTTTCTTGTCTGAGATATTAGCACAGCGGCCTCACCTCCTATGGAACTTTTCTTCCTTTTCATGGATTCAACCGCGGAAACAAGAAGTGAATCCGGTTAACGAGCTGGCTTACGTCGAGCCATCTGATTTTGCTTCATCAGAGAAAGAGTTGCAGTTTCTGGTTAATGGCAGGCGTGGCATGCGCCAGCGATCCTTCCCTTCTTTTAGGGGCGAAGCTCCTTGGGGTGTTGGTCGTTCCCTCCTCTGTAGTAGTAGTAGTCGTCGTCGTATGTATGTAGCCACCTCGCGCCGCCGGCTCGCGCCGCCGGGAGGCTCGCGCTGGAGAGCTCGCGCGCCTGGAGGCTCGCGCTCGCGCTCGGCGCGTGCCTCCCGGCACGCTACCTCTCTCACTCTTCCATCTGCTGTCTTGTGTGAGAGAGAGAGAGAGAGAGAGCGAAAGGCGCGCGTTGACTATGGAAGCGCTCTTTCTTCGGTGAACGCGCTACTAGCTCGCAAAGAAGGAGAACGCGCCCTGACCGGCGAGAGACAAGCTTGATGCAGGCAGCGTCTTCTAGCGAGTTTCTTGATTGAAAAATACCGACTGCTCGCGCTGGTGAACCGTTCACCGGCCACCCATATATATATATATATATATATATATATATATATATATATATATATATATATATATATATATATATATATATATAGGCACTGGATCTTGACTTGGGTCCGCCGCGGGGGTGTAGTGGTTACGGTACTCGGCTGCCACCCAAAATACGCGGGTTCGATCCCGGCCGCGGCGGTAGCATTTTCGATGGAGGCGAAAATGCCAGAGGCCTGTGTACTGTGCGTTGTCAGTGCACGTTGAAGAACCCCAGGTGGTCTAAATTTCCGGAGCCCTCCACTACGGCCTCTCTCTCCTCTCTATCTCTTTCACTCCCTTTCCCCCTCCCCACGGACGCTTAGCCGTGCTCCCTACACGGGCTGCAGAAATTAGCGTCCTTTCCTCACCGAACCACAATCATCAATCAATCAATCTTGACTTGCAATGAAGTGCCGGTGGGAGATTTCACTTGTGCGTAGTTGAACCATAACGATTCGTAGCGTGCGCGTTAACTAAATTAATCCGGAACTCGGCACGATCTACGATGAACCTCCGGAGCTTCGCCCACTCATCATCATTCACTCCGTGGATATGCTGTGAATTTTTTTTTCACTTGCTTTCCTTGTACGAGATAATTCTTTCGCCACTGACCTGTTTATCACTGTTACCTCCTGTTGCCTCATGTATATATGTGTGATATTTTCGTGGAGATAATAGCTCGGAGAGTAAAAGGGGCAATAGGTGATTTGGTAGGGCAGCATCAGGCCTGCGGCATAAGGGGAAGGCCTCTATTTACAAATATCCACGTGGCTTGAAGCATACTTGAAGCATGTGATGTGATTTGAAAAAAAAAAAGTCGGGTTTTACAAGCGATTTAGAAAAAACGGCAGATCCCACGTGCAATGAAAATCAAGGAAATGCGAAGGAACGTAAAATGGATCTGCATTGTTGCCTAGCTATGCCGATTTTGGTACATATGAAGTTAACGAAACGGCCGCGAGAGCACCAAGACCGTGACGCGTAAATCACGGTGCTCATGACACGCATATCATGATTTTCATGTTATGACCTCTGATTTAAGATCGTCATGCAATCATGTTGTGCCATACCAATTTTCGTGTCCATCTCATTAACAAAGCGGCCAGGAGAGCACCAAGACCATGGCATGTGATTCATGTCGCTCATGACGTGCATGTCGCGATTTTCATGTTATGACCTGTCATTTATGTTCGTCATGCAGTCATGTCGTGGCATACCAATTTTCGTATACATCCTATTAACGAAACGGCCAGGAGAGCACCAAGACCGTGGCATGTAAATCATGCCGCTCATTACATGCATATCATGATGTTCATGTAATGCCGTGTGATTTATATTCGTCATGCAGTCATGTTGTGGCGTACCAATTTCCGTACACATCCCTTTAACTAAACGGCCAGGAGAACACCAAGACCGTGGCATGTAAATCATGCCGCTCATGACATGCATGTCATGATTTTCATGTTATGATCTCTCATTTATGTTCGCCATGCAGTCATGTTGTGCCATACCAATTTTTGTATACATCCCATTTTCGAAACGGCCAGGAGAGCACTAAGTCTTAGGCGGCTAGATAGATAGATAGATAGATAGATAGATAGATAGATAGATAGATAGACAGACAGACAGACAGACAGACAGACAGACAGATTCTATAAGTGGATGAAAAGACAAACCTGCCTTCGGTGGGAACCGAACCCACGACCTTTGGGAGTGGCGCTGCCTAACACTCCCAGGATAATATGCACACAAATACCCAATAACGTGGACGGGGGGACGACCGCCTTCGTAGCCCAGCGGTACAGCATCGGACGCGTCATCTGAAGGTCGTGGGTTCGGTTCCCACCGAAAACAGGTTTGTATTCTCGTCCGCTTTAATTCCTTTCTACTTACTCCACAATTACAACACTACAATTACCTTCCCCTATGCTTTCCCATGCTTCATTGTCTGCTTGCTCTTTAAGTTGGTTCTAACAAATAAACAACGAGCCCTTGATCCTTTCCCTTTCGTTACGGTTGAGGAGGTAACATTTGGGCTGTGACGTCGAGTGCGCCATCGGAACCGTTCGGAACTGAAGAACATTCATCTCAACTTTCTCGCGTTTGTTTTGTAAATGGCTGCTATGAGTAGCGTTCCACATGAATTGAAAGATTGCTGTTTGCGACGTGGCGATAGGTGAAACAAGCTGTTCGTGCAACACACGGCACGGGCACATAATCCCTGACGACTTTCGGAAAGACACCTGTACACGCTCGAAGTAGGAATATTTTAGTGTTTCGGAAAACGGAACTATGGGACTGGCATCATTCATTTGCCTACATTTTTCATGTATTCGCAGTGATCGTTCGTGACGTACATATTCAGCTAAAGTCTCCTGAAGCACATAGCGCGATTTTGTTAAATATCTTAGATTACTTTGGAGGGCACAGGTAAGTCACCTTAGAATTCGTAATTTAGTCACCACCGAAAATTCACAAATTTTGTTTTTAATGCTTCGGGATACAATTGCTCAGTCCAAGCGAATTCTGTGGTGAAGATTTAACAATTAAAAAAAATATTTTCATAGCATGGACTTCCTGGAACACACGTTAAAGACATGAACATTTAAACATGTGACGAAATGTCCTTGCAGTTCTGATTAAGCAACACTTTCTGAAGCTGCGGCTTTTATTGTTTAGGCGGCAGTTACGAAATCCGACCTTTCATCGGGCTACTTGGTATTAGATAGCACTGAATATCTGCAACGTCTACCTTGCCAGGTGTTCATTGTAACGGGTTTTTGTGTTGGTGCGTTTCGTAAGCGCTAGATTAGCAGAACACGGAAACGCAACGGAAGAACTTCACGCACCAGGGCACTTAGCGGCGCACTGCGCTAGACGTGGTTGCAAGCCTATCTTCAGCGATACCAAGGTGAAGGATTGCGGCAAATCTAAAAAAAAAATAACGAGGAATCTTGGAGGCTTACTTCATGCTAAATATAGCCCGGGGAAACCACGTCAACCCTCCATTTGTAGCGCTGGCGACACGAGATTTTAATTCATATTGACGAGCATTAAATCAATCCTTACGTGTCACCTTGAAACTTAAATTTGTGTATGACACTTTCATTGCGTTTTATCATTCTTTATTCTGCTGATTTTATCTTAGTTAATCATTCTTGCGCGTGGTATACATTTGACGTGCGTTGCGAGCAATGAAAAGTTGAAAGGTTGCGCTTATATGTGTGTGGTATTTACGGATGTGATTTAACACACTGGTAATAGCTTAGCGCAGTTCTCTGAGCTGGACCCACTCCGACTGACAATCACAAGTCACTGTAAGCCTTAGCGAGCCCGAGTTATATCCCTGTCACACGGGACAACTTAAGTGCACTTTGAGAAAGTGCACTTCGCCGCTAGTGTCATTCGCACGCTGTCACACGGGAACGTTTCGTGACACTCGCTGCAAAGCGCACTTGCAGGCGAGTGCGTTCGCCGAACTCACTTCGCGGCGACGGAGTGTGTAGCCTCGGTAGCAGTGGCTTGCAACCAAATACGCTAATGCACAACGCGGTGCCCGTAGTATTTTTAAAACATTGTTTTCGTTACTGTAAATATCGCTATGTATTAAAAAAACCATACATCAACAAAAAAAAACCTCGCTATTCTTGCCCTCTGACAGTTTGCGGCCGCGTCCGCTAGGAGAATGTCATCATTTCCAAAGTACGCTTCTCTTTCTCGTGTAGCAGCGCGTGAGCGTAAGTGCACTCTGTGAGCGTAAGTGCACTCGCTGAAAGTGCACTTAAGTTGCCTCGTGTGACAGGGGTATTAGTGGACAGGTGAGTGAGTTGACCGACGTATGCTAGGCTCTCAGCTGTGCCGTCGCATCTCTTGTGCGGACAATGAGGGTGTTGCAAGAAGAACCACGAAACACGCTTTATACAGTGCACCAAAAACGTTGTCTACGAGATTCCCCTGTCATGCGGCAAAGTGTACATCGGCCAGACGGGGCGTTGCGCTAACGACCGACTCCGGAGCATGCAAATGACCTAGCCAACAAGGAGAGGACGAATCTTGTCGCTCATTGTATTGCCTGCACTGGTTGTGAACCACGTTTCCGTGGCGCGAGAGTACTGGGCAGAAGTAAGCATAAAACAGCCCGTGAAACCTTGGAGGCTTACTTATCAGAAAAGCAGGTGAAAATGTGTTAGTGACACATCTGTTTTATTATACAATGCTGAAATCAAATTCCTATCGCGCCTCGTGTGATAACCTTCTGTTTGCCGATATTCAAATTTCCTGTTGTGGTACGCCTGCGCAGATCTCTGGATGTATAAAAGCTGTCTTTTCCACCTTCAATAAATCAGTTGTTAGTAGCGCCTTGTTGTTTGTTGTCCTTCTCTACTGTGTGTTGTTTCCTTTTACGCTAAACTACGATGAACGTGAAGTCTGAACACCAACTAAGCCAACTTTTAACTATTTTAAACCATATAACTATTTGTCTCACTACAACAAAGGAGTCTGCTCAACACGGCCGCCCACCAAATGCGCTTTCCCGAAAATGCACAAATATCGTTTCAAAGTGGACTTACCTGTTCACGGCGTAGAAGAACACTCGAAATGTCCAACCATGGTATACAGGCTTTTGCAAAGTGTCGTATATATAAGCTGAATCGCTTGCGAAGGGCCAGCCATACTAAAGAGAATATACCAAAAAGTGGAGTGCAAGAAACGTACATAAAAGAAGTCAAATCTCTCGTGAGTTTCAGAGTATGAAATTAATTTTGCTCGCGTCATGTGTTGCTGGCTGCCCAGAATCACACTAAATGGTAAACGCGCGGCGGGAGTCCCTAGGATGCTGCTGAGTGCAAAACGTAACGTAAGCAGGTGGTGTACCGGCAGCAGTGACGTAATTGGCTTCGAGAGCGATGACGTCATAACTATCAATACGGGTGAAAAATAGGCCGTTTTCAGGAGAGGTCAAAAATAAATCCCCCGATCACACTATCGCAGTAGGGTGGGCAGCTAGACTAATTGGTCGATATTGAAACTGATATTTTGAGCAGGCCGCACACAGCACGAAAGTAACGTAGACACTGGGAAGCGAGGCTACAGTGACAAGTATGCCTAGCTTTTTCTCGTGCTGAGAGTGTTTGCGCAAGATATCAGTCACGACACATGCACTTTTTCCGTGTTATGAAGGACCATTCAAACTACACGGAACTGGAAATTTCATTTCGAAAATGCTTTCTCAGAGCGATAAAAAAGAAATATAATATCGCAGGTGAGTTCTGCAGACACCCGAAAGGTGATGTAACGTTTATGAAGGGAAAATAACCACCAACCCGTTTGTAGCACAAAGCTACAAACAATACGTATCGATTTCCTTGTTGCTTCCTCGTAGAAAAGGATGGAAGCTAATTTTCCCTTAAAGAAATTGAAAGCAGCGACACGTGAGTACAGTTATTTGTTACCATACTTTTTCCGATTTCCTGGCCCAATTCGAAGCCAATTAAAGAAACTTTTATATAAATCATTTTACGTAGATTTAGCACGCTTCACAAGTTATTGCCATACGTCATATACCATGCATCAAGAAAAAAAGTAAGAAGACCACCAAGACAGGACTAAAATCACAAAAGTGTTGTAACTTTGATGCACCACAACGAATTCTTTATTTAGCAGAAAAGCTTGAAAGAGATACTAAATGTAGAAGGTCGTCTTGGCAGCGTCAGTGCAAGAAAAATTGACTTCCTACAAGCAGCACAAAAAAAAAAGGATCAAAGCTAGCTGGAACAGCACTTTTATCAAAAATGCCATTTTTTATGCCAAGAGCGAGGAAACTTTCGCAACAATTTCCAAAAGCTTTTCGTTTGTGTTTCTGTCTCACTTTCACCGGTACGCAGTGGGCGCCGTTTTCTGTGTTTGCAAAATATAACGAACCAGAATGTCCGAAACACGGCCCAGGTGAGAAAAGTGTTGTAACTTTTACACACAGCACCACACACCTCTCCCAGAGGAAGTTGAAACCAATAGTGAATCGTACGCCGTTGCATCAACATCACAAAATATTGACTTCTTGCACTAAATACCAGAGACTATAAAATCATATTACGAACTTAAAAAAAAAACAAGCTTGGTTTCTAACATAAAAGTACCACCGCTCCCAGTTCTTCCCCCAAAAATATTCTATTGATCAGCTGCGGTTAGCTGTCACGTGTTGCCTGTGAACCTCTTAGCCTTGGATCGTCGGAGTTGCAAGTAATGATTTGTATGGCCACATAAGCACGCTCGAAGCTGGGCTGTATGGGTAACCCCGAGCACTATAGAAGCTGTGAGAGCTCGTTCGTTCAGGACGAACGTGCTTTAGGAGCAAAGAGGCAAGAATTCTTACCTGAAATGAGCAATGATAGCCGTTCTTGCTACAGACGTCAAGGTAGTGCGCGAGTTCCTTGATCGACCTGCCCTTATGCGGCTTGGAAAGCCATTGTGTGGATCCTTTATGCTTGAACCTTCGCAATGGAGCGGCGCAGAGAAGTAAAGCTGATGTAGCAGGCGAATAAATGATAGGCAATGTATATAAAAAGCAGCGATTCCCAATATAGGGAAGCGATAGATTTTTGTTTTTAGAAAGTGGGTGGGTGACAGAAGTTTATCAAGCGGATGGCAAATTGGCGGCCTGGGTCGTGGTCGCTCCCTGACAGAGAGAGCCTGCAGATTTTACGTGTACTAAAGTTAAAGTTATCCGATGCCATGCCTGTCGGTGCGTACGCGGAAGCGGCCCGCTTCGTGGTGAACAACGATCTTCGGGACTTACAATAAAGTTGATTCCTTGCATCCATCATCATCATCCATCCATCCATCCATCCATCCATCCATCCATCCATCCATCCATCCATCCATCCATCCATCCATCCATCCATCCATCCATCCATCTCTTCTACCGTGTCACGGAAAGCACGCTTGTAAGTTGACTTCTCACTTTATTAAAGGGTATTGTGGTAGACCTCTTCTTTAAAGCTTCACTGTGTTTTGGTATCGTTTCTTCTACTGTGGCGTGCTTGTAGTTTACAGAGCTCTTTCGTGCGTTTCGAACAAAACAAAGCGCAGCCTTGCACTTTACACTGAGATTGTACAGCGTCCGCATGCGGCAGTTTATTTGGACGCATTCAATGCCTGTTAGATCTCGTACCTGTTTTGCCGATGGGAATTTTAACATTTTTATCTCACCGGCAAAGACAAGAATTCTGCGTCAGCGTTATCTCTGTACTTGGAAAGATTCCTGGAAAATGGCATTGCAGCAAGACAATGTCTCACACGCTCACTGTGTCAGGCACCAGCGGTTGTTTCTTACGCACTGCCTGGGAACCTTCCTAGGCTTTGGTCATGTGAGTTGGAAGTTCCTCTTTAACGATTGTCACAATTCATGATTTGATTTGTTGGGTTTAACGTCCCAAAATCAGCTTGATTATGAGAGACGCTGTAGTGGAGTTCTCCGAAAATTTCGTCCACCTGGGGTTCTTTAACGTGCACTGACATCGCACGGCACACGGGCCCCAACATTTCGCCTCCATCGAAATATAGCGCCGCGGCTGGGATTCGATCTCGCCATCTTCGGATCAGCAGCGGAGTGCCATAGCTACTCGAGCAGCATGGCAAGGCGATTGTGACAATTGAGGGCGCACGCAAAAGCAGCTGTGTGCTACCGTTCATGGAAGACGGCGTCGGATTACATCAGCGGCGCTGGGTGAATGGAGTCTCCTATGAACGGAAGTGAAATTTACATGGAGCATCGATTAAGAGTACTTTCCACGCGTGATCCACCGAACAACCGCACTTCCTGAAGAAGTTCCGTCTTCGAGAAATGGTTCGCGTCTATTATTCATTCGTATTACATGTGTTTAACTTGTCGTCAGTGGGCCAGCAAATCATGCTGCCCCTTGCTCGCGCAACTTGCCGAGTATACATATTCAGATTAGTTTATTATAGTGTACATGAGTGTCCTACAGTATTTCCAGTGTGCTGGATGGGTTGCATACTATCGCGGACAAGTCGCTGAGCGCCATGAGAGAAGATTGTTACCTAGGGAAAGAAATAATCTCAGGTGCCGACTACGACGAAGGGCTGTGCCATGGTGTTCTAGTGGTTATTGCACTCGGTTGGTGATCTGGAGGTCACGGGATTGAATCCCGGCCGTAGCGGCTGCATTTCAATGGAGGCCAAATGTGGCACATGTAGGTCCTGCGATGTCAGTTCCCATTATAGGAGCTCAGGTGGTCGGAACTTCAGGAGCCCTCCACTACGGCGTATCCCATCATATTATTGCGATAGCAATTATATGGACAGTGCTCGGCTGGTTTTTGCCGTCCCCGTCGCCGCCGTCATGAACCGTATATGTATAAATATGCATATATATATAAAAGTCCCAAAGAAAAATAATTCAGATAAATGCTGCCGAAGCGCAGAATCGAACCAGGAACTCCTTGCTCCGCAGCGCGTGGCGCTAACCACTACGCCACAAAGAGCAGATCCTTCAAGGAGCTAATGGCGAGCCTTATATCACACCCTTTACTGCTGGCAGGACTCGGAGACGGCAGGCGCTTATAAGCGTTTCTTCATTACCAGCAAGATGGCGCCAGGAGCGCCACGGGCGCCTTTACATGTCGTCGGCCCAGCTCGCTCGCTTCTTCTAATATTTGCTCAGGGCCCTTCCGCTGTCTGCTCGCGCGGTTGTCTCGTGGTGAGAGGAACAGGGATGTTTCGAACTTTCACCGTGATGTCCGCGTCCGCGCTGATGTTACGGGAGCGTACGAAAGTCACTCGAGCTCAAGGGGCGCCGCTAAACGAACAAACAGAAGATGAGCGCGAACTATCAAGTGTCACAGCTCGACACTTGAAGCACGCTAGTTTCCTTCGCTGCCTTTTCAACAGGAGCGCTGTTCAAACTGATAGCACCCATTGTGACAGCTTATTCGCCCTCGTTTGGTGTATATCTGTGCGTTCGTTTCGTGCGTGCTTCACTTGATAGTTCGCGCTCATCTTCTGTTTGTTCAATTAGCGGCCTCCCCTAGCTTTGAATGTGTAGCTTTGTGACACACAACGTATAAAGCCCTTCGTACCAGCACGCGCTGCCCACGGGAGGCGCTCACTTAGCAAGTGCATGTTTGCTACAATTAATATTGCTCCTCAAGCTGTGAGCCGCACTTCGTCTAGCATTACAGTTTCTTGCTATCGCATTCATTGTTTCGCCCTTGCGGCGAAACTGTGACGTTTTATTGTTCTTTTGACGCGTAACGCCGGAGAAATAACTGTTAAATCCCGTCGAAAATCGTCTCTAGTCTTGCTATTGTCGAACCATCCGTATTTTATTGCAGTGCAACGAGCATGTACGTGTGCATTGAAGCCCAAGAACTGAATTTTTTCTCTCGTAGAACAACTGGCGTTAGCTAACTATTTTAAACGCATACTCCTGGACTTCCGTGTTTCCATAACGCGTTTCAGGGGGCAGATGTCTTACTTGCAATGCACTCGTGAATTCGCCGTGTTCGCAGGCGGTTGCAATGTTTCAGACACCTGCGTGGAGGAGCTCTTTGGCTAAGTGTTTATAGCAGGGTGAGAAAGCCCAGGGTAGTTTAGAACATAAATATTTTGGTTTACTAATTGCGGCTACTCTTTCCCAAGGTTGAGTGCTACGGGGCACGATATTCGATACAGTACTTCAAGCTTTTAGAATATTCGCAAACTTTTACGAAAATAAAGAGGTGTGTCTTATTCACTGGTTCAATGCACTGCCTCCCCGAGGTATGCGTTTTAAGGAAATATTCGGAAGACGACAGAACATTTAACGGTATTAACAGCGAAGTTGTTTGGGGTTCTGCCATGTACGATGTCACTGATGTCCAAAAAAGTCCGAAGAAAAGAAAAGCAAACACACCGCTTCCCTTGACCCACAACACACACAGTTGCCCTCAGCACACTGCTACATGGTAGTTATGAAAATCAATGTATAGAAAGAAATAAGGAAAAAAAAGTAAAACAAAGCTGGAAAGAAATGGAAAAAGAATTACACCATCTCCCGCTAAAGGGGACAATGAGGGGATGCGAAGCAGCACGGGGTGTGCACACCATGTTTGCATCGGTTTGACGCTAGCAGACGCTGCCTGCGTCAGCGTTTTCTCTCGCGGACGAGGGCGTGTTCTCGTTCCTTGCGAGCGGGTAAAGCGTTCATCAAAGAAAGAGCGTTTCCAAGTCAACGCGTGCCGTTCGGAGAAGAGAGGAGATGAGACGAGGAGAGGAGGGGGAGGAGGATGCGCATGCGCAGTATGGGTGTGGACGCCCCACGGCGGATGGATGGATGGAGGGAGGGAGTGACACAGCCCCGACCATAAGCTGCTTCGCATCTAAAATTGGAAGGTCTGGGGTCTAGAGAACGCAAAAGCGAACCCCGCTTGCCCTCGACTCACTACCCACTCCCTTTTCCTGAGCTCACTACTACGTGACAGTGATAGTGACAGTGCTATGTGATAGCGATAGTTAACTGCGATAGTCATAGCGATAGTGACTTGCGGGCTCAATCGCCGGAGTCGCGGAGACACCGCTTCACAGCCTTGACAGCGACTTCACAATTGACGATAAAAAAATCGCCCTGTTGTTCCCATGGTTTTAAATGCGATACATTTCTTGGCAAACTTCAGCAACCTTGAGAGTATCGGTCTCTCTAGCCGCTTAGGTCTTGCTGCTCTCTTCGCCGTCCCGTTCACTTGGTATACCCTAAAACTGGCATGACAGGGCATGAACGCATTACGAACATAACTGATTAATCTTAGATCACTAACGGCATGTACTTGTCATACACGTCACGATTAACGATGTTGCTATCACGCGTGGCTCATATCCGATGTTCTAGACCCGCGGAATGCGCGTATGCGCTACAAGTGATTGAATGCTAACAGTACAGCCTATGTCCATTCAAGGACAAACAAAACTGGACATTGGAAATTTGTTGATAGCACACTTTGTGTTCGCTAAACGGGGGAGAGAGATACCGTTTCTCTCAGCTTCCAATTGGAGTGTAGACGTAACAAACAGACAGTGCAGACAGGCATGCTGTAATGACCGAAGGTAGGAATCGAACCTGGGCCAGCAGGGTGCTAAGCAAGCATGCTACTACTCGTCCACGGCTGCTCTTGCCACGTGGTAGACATTGCTAGTGAACTGGTCGCATTGCCGGTTTTGCTGGTGCTACTTGTCTAACGTCACTTGCTGTCGGGGTTTGCGTTAACCGGCCCTAGTCAAGTAAACCCACGTGGCGAGCACATCCAGTAATTCGTACAATGGCAGTGTTCCCACTCGTAAGCACTTGGCGTAACACATGGACATTTTTCTCACTGACTGCATCGCATGATGCCAATTTCCGCGATATGTGTGATCTGCCCAATTTTTACGGCGTGGAGCCGGATTGAGTTTGTTTCTTTCTTTTTTACAAGCTGTCTCTTCACGTCCTCCGAGTTTTGGGGAAAGTAAACGAAACTCACATGAACGTGCTACTAGTGCAGCCAATATTTCCCCGTGTCCGTCGCGGTGGAGTACTGCTTACGGTCCTTGAATGCGGGTCCAAAAGACGTGAACCCGAATTCCGGCCGCGGCTGTCGCATTTTCCATGGACGCGGGGCTCGCGTACTGTGCAATGCCAGTGCACGTTAAAGAGCCTCAGGTGGTAAAAGTTTCCAGAGCCCTCCAGCACGGCTTTCCTTTCCTAGACTTTCATTTCCCTTTCCCCCGCGAACGCTGAGCCATGCTCCCGACAAGGGCTGCACAATAATAGCAATAACAATTTCTGTGTTAGTGCATCCCAAAAGCAATATGACATGACTATGAGAGGCGCCATACTGGAGTACTCCGGATATTTGGATCATCTGGACTTCTTTAATGTGAGCTCATACCGTCCACTACACTGGCCTCTAGGATTTCGCCCCCTTCGAAATGCGGCCGCTGCGGCCGGGATTCGATCCCGCGACATTCATATCAACAGCCGAGTACCATGGTCATGAGACCGCGATGACGGCCATAGGCTGCAGAACATAGCACCATTTGCTTAGGCCTAGCGCAATTATTATTACTTGCTCGACAAAGGCCTGATCAGATTATCGAAACGTTTCCTCTGTGTTCCAGAAGAATCTGGATAAACGGATGAACTTCGTTAATGTGCTTCGAGTTCTTTTTAGATCACGGAGTTAGTCTTACCTTGGCAAAAAACGTATACGCTTCTGCGTTTACCGTTCAACTGCTTGCTTTCGTGACCCTCGCTGTCTAAGCGTACTGGTGAAGGCAACCGTGGCCACTGCGCACTTGCAGGCTCGAAGTACCCGTAGGCATAATAAATCGGAAAAGAAAAGGCGAGAGCTCGATTTACGATGTCTGCCACTCTTGTCAGTCATCTAGCATTGAATACGGAGAAGAACTGCACGAGTAATTTACGGAAGCTGAGAGCGCCAGCGCTTCTTTCTCGTAACAAATCATTCAGCGGCTCATGGGGTTTGCCGCGCGCTATTATTACTTGCGGCTGTTATTTGCGATGAAATATTGATCCTCAGTAGCGACCACACGCTCTTAATGAAATCGTGGATAACTGCACGTATACCAAGGAAATTAAACGGAAAAATTCCAATTTCCTGACTATACCTAGCGCTTCACGAAGGACATGGCTTAAAGTGACTATGACATGAGGCCGTGCAGTCTTACACTTTCTCGCAAGGTCACTGGTCCTCAACAACCGAAAGTGCTCCCTACTTTACCACTACTTGTGAATATTGGCTTATATTGGCTAACGCGGTTCATGCGCTACGGGGATTTTCTAGGGCAAAAAAAGAAGTATTTTATAAAACTTCCATTTGAACAACGCGCCTGTGTGCTTCGCGGACTAACTCTGCGACAGGGCGTTGCGATTGCTAATATTACAGTTAGAATCCTGACGAAGAAAAAAGAAACCTTGGTAATTAACATTAAAGTTTTCAACTGGCAGGCAGCTGTTTATAAGAGAAAGCTGGGGGCAACTACACGAGAGGACAAATATGAATGTCCCCTCAACATTTTTGCTTTGTCTGGTTTCTTGTACATAATGAAGGTGATTTAAAGCAGTACAAAATTCGAAGTTATATTCCCGAAGACCGCTCGCAGCGTGGGAGAAAGATTCATAGGTAGCAGCGCGGTTGTCCGGCGATTTCTTATCCTTTCCTGTAAAATATTATCTATCTTTACAAATATTACCTTTACAAATATTGCCGATGCGAGTTTCAAACGCGAACGAGGGCTCGCTCTGGCGAGGGAAACGCAAAGAGACGCTGGTGAGAACGATAGTCCTTTCCCTCCCGGAACTGTCGACCTAGTGGATATGTGTACTAGAGCACCGCACGGGCCGACTTTTTGCGGCCCGGGCCCGGCCTGGCCCGAAAGCGCCGTGCTCCGGCCCGCCCGAGCCCGGCCCGGTGTTTTTAAATACGGCCCGTACCCGGCCCGGGCCCGAAAGGTCTAGGCCCGGCCCGACGCGGCCCGGCCCGGCCCAATTCAACCAATTATTCTTTGAGCATAAACAAGGCACTGTCCAATCTTCTCCTATAGTGAAGATACCAGCCGCACTCAAGATATTTTCTGGAGAGTGTTGTGAAAACATATGACAGTATCATGATTTGCACTGGTACTGTGTTTACCTTCGGTTAATTACACCTGTAACACTTTTGCGAAAGAATTGCAGGGAGTTATATGAGGAAGCATAGCTGGCTATCTCATGCACGCCGTGCTAACCGTGCAACGTTCTTATTTCTTTTCAAAGAACGACTACAACATACAACGCCAACATAAAGTGTAAAAAGGGCGGACATTTATAATTGGCTTAACTATAATTGCTGGGACTATTGGGTAAATAGCGCAGAACTTATCCTGCAAACTTCGTTTATTGCGCAATGGAACGAGAAAGAGAAAAAAATGCGCTCTAACTACTCCTGGGAGGATTCGCGAGGCTGAGTAGCGTTCTTAAACCTGTCGTTTCGACTCCCCGGTAGGCAACTGTCTCCAACGTACGCTACATTTTCGTGCTACAAAGAAGGGAGTCCTCTCCCGCACCTTTGTTCGCCGAATCACCGCCACTGCAGTGCCATAGATCTGTCAAAGCAAGCCACACACGTTAGCGAGCGACATACCGTCCTCGCTGTTCGCTTTAGATGCCTATCTCGTCGCCTTTGTGTGACCGTCCTCGTTCTTTGAAAGTGTTATACTTTAAATCAAGACCGGACTAAGGGCTTCCGAAATAACTGCTTATTAGAGCGCCCAATTGAACTAGCCGTTGGCTTCTTAAGCGCTCCACGTCGAACACGGCGGGTCTGGTGTCCGGAGCGCGATCCCACGCAATGACTGCAATCGGGAGAGTGTGTTGCCGCCGAGGGCCAGAGGCCTCGGTGCGAACAGGGGAGCGGAGTCTGACTGTCTGTGGCTCGCAGTCGTAGTTATAGTCTTGCAGCTGGCGGCTGTGACGGTGGAGGCAACGTGTGCCAGAAAGGAAAAAGCGGTGACTACGGTGGGCAGAAAAAGGCGGAAAGTAGACAAAAAGCAAACTTCGGAGAGGGGATAGCGCCCACGTGGAAGGACATTTCACGCGGATCTCGCATATTCTATTGATTCAGTATAGGCTTCATTTCAGAAGGTGTCAACTGTTCCGTCAATAAAATAAGTTATGTGTTCCATCATATGATTGAACTTGGACACTTCTGATTTTGTTTCAACATAAAGGGTGTAAAGCATCTCAAGTGCGGCACAGAATACTCAGTATATGCCTCTGTATATAGCTTCCGCAAAACCTGTATTACCCACTATAATGAACTTATGTTAGCGCACGCACTGAGCTACCCGCACCACGATTTTGAATCGCGGTACACTTAACACACGACGGTGATACCGCAGCCGATAAATGTAAACGAAAAAGTAGCGCACATGTCGCACACCAACTTAGCGAATCTGCCTAACAAATTCTACTCGTGCTGGGGAAACCCTACTTGCTTACCACAACCATTGAGGTCATTTACGGTTTGGTCCACGGAGCAGTGGGAACTCTACGAACGGGAATCGCTGGGTGCCCGTGCTACGCACGTCCTGAGGTTTCACAGCAGCGGAGCTGCCATACGTTTTTTTTTTCCTAGAGGAGGGGTTCATGTCTCCCGTTTTGATGTGTGTTACTTAACCGCTAAAATCTAATAGTGGCAGAAGTTCAAAGACAGATGGAAGCTTGAAGGGATGAAAAATTCGGGTGTCTCTGGAGCCCTTAGATATTTGTGCGGTAAAGGGTGCCCATACACCCGCCTGTTACAAAGTGTACTGCAGTAAATCATATTGAGTATCACTTTCCTTAGGTGCTTGCTCACTTCTGTCTCGGGAGCGCGTCCACGTTTTTGAGCGCCATCAGAACGCTTGTGCTCCGACGAATGAAGAAACTTATGAATTTTTGACGAAGTGTGACGAAGACAAAGGTGGCCGTGAGAATCAGCAAATGCACACTCGATGTGATTAGAATCCGAGATAAATGCTAGTTCTGACTCGCTATTTGCCAAATCATAAATACTTGCAACTGCCTATCTAGCACAAAAAATCAGCAACATGGGTTGTTGCTGATTTTTTGTGCTAGATAGGCAGTTGCGTGGATCGGCGACCCTGTGACAAAAGTCACTTCTCTTCTTGCGCTTAAACTGCAGGAAAAACAGCTCCTCAAGTATTAATGACTTACGAGTCGCGTTGACCAGTCTACAGAGTCACGAAGGCGGAAGCAGGCGAGGCGGGCATGCGAGCGTAGCTGCATACTCGAAATGTTTCCCATGATACCGATGAGTACATCTTATATGCACTGATCTGGGCAATGTACCGTTGCTTCGCAGTGCTGCCTGACTACCACTTCTTTGGATACATGGTACGTAATAATGTATTTCATTTAATATAATGGCGGGAACTTATATGAGGCAGTTTCCCGATATTACATGTAACATACTGATGGAGGCAAAATGCTAGACTTGCTAGACGCTGATGCTAGACGCTGATGCGACGCTTAATGGGAGAAACGTTTCCGCACCGGGAAACTCCCAACTGAACGAGCCACAGGGTGGACGCAGGTAGCGCGCTCGACGCCTTGCTTTCGCGGCAGTGGCTTGACTATCTCGACAACTTGACTAACTCGTCCTAACTGCGAGAACCTTGCCGGTGGTACTACGTTTTCTATAGAGTCCGTGGACTTTCCGCTTCTCGCGCACAACTTCCTCTGGACATTCTCTCGCAGGAGCATTTAAGTGGCTGGGGGGAACAACTTTACGAAGAGCATGCTGGCAAAAAGCAACTCCGACCAATGAGAAGAGTCGGTGGCGCATGAAAGCTTCGCGTTACTTAAAAAAGTCACAGTTTCGCCAGAAGGGCGAAGCAATGAATGCGATAGCAAAACATGTTATAATATTATAAGATCTTGCGCCACACGTGTTGTGTACGAGCTTCCGCTGACCTGCGGAAAGGTTTACATCGGCCAGACTGGCAGATGTGTTAACGATAGGCTGCGCGAGCACGACTGCTCATTGAACCTTTCGTACGAGGCTAATCTGTCCCGTCATTGTCGGCAGTGTGGTTGTTTACGCTTTTTAGGGGCGAAGCTCCTTAAGGCGTGGGTCGTGCGTCCCCGATGTATGTAGTAGTAGTAGTAGTAGTAGTCGTCGTAGTAGGTAGCCACCGGCGTGTGCCTGCCGGAGGGCACGCACGCGCCGAGGGCGAGCGCGTGGCTCCCGGCGCTCGCCCTCGCCGCGAGCGCCGGGAGCCACGTGCTCCCCGGCAAACTCGACACTGCCCCGGCAAACGCGAGAGAAAACGTTGGCGCAGGCATCGTCTCCTAGCGAGTTTCTTGATTGAGAAATACCGACTGCTCGCGTTGGAGAAGCGTTCACCGGCAAAACCCATATATATATATATATATATATATATATATGCACTGGATCTTGACTTGCAATGAAGTGCCGGTGGGAGATTTCACTTGTGCATTGTGCATAGTTGAACCGTGAGGATTCGTAGCATGCGCGTTAACTAAATTAATCCGGAACTCGGCACGATCTACGATGCACATCCCGAGCTTCGCCCACTCATCATCATTCACTCCGTGGATATGCTGTAATTTTTTTTCAATACTAGGAAACTTGGTACAGGTAAGGGTAAACTAGAGCGCGAAATTCTCGAGGCGTATCACATTAGCACGCAAGGTGCCAATTGGGTCAGCACCGCTTTACTGTCATTGTTGCACAAAGAACTTAGCTTCTTATCGCGATTACATTAGCTTCTGAGTTCGTTGTTTGGTTGTTTGTCGGCGCATGCTCATCTGGTTTCCCTGTAAGATGGTTTTTGTTAATAAAGTACAATTGTTGGTCCAGCCGTTGTGTGTGTCACTTCTCTCATCCGTTCGTCGTGCTTTGGTGCTGGTTTAACGTTCAACAGTACGTACCAACTGACCCAGATTTCAACAATTCTACATATGTAAAGGTAGAACACGAGGAGCGGACTCGGCTCGCTGTCGATCTCGTATGGCCACCATGCGGGCAACACTAGATCACACTGCACGCAACTGTGGAAGCGCAGCCGGACGCACATTTGCGAGTAGTTGGCGCAGATGCGGGCTCGAATGTGCTTTGAATGACAGTGTTGCAATCATTACACACGCACCTTGCTTCAGCGCGAGTGGCATTTTGCTGGAGCTCCTCGGCAAGCGTTCTGATGAAACACGGTGGCATGATGGCGTAAAGTACCATGTCATGGAGCGGCAGAGAAAACGTCCCAGCGGAGCTGCGAGCTAAGTCATGTTTTGATTTATTCTGCATGCGCTTCGCACCGCACCACCTCGCTAAGAAGTGTGAACTTTGCCCACTGTGCACCGCCGATAAACTTCGCGCAGCACAGCGACCGCAAGCAACCGCGTTCCTCCCAGCACCCGCAGACACATCCGCGTGAACGCTATGTGGCAAGAGCAACGCCGGGGTTGCAACGATATAACGAGGGACCTGGAACAAACCACAGGATCAAGACAGTGCTAAGCAGTAGAAAGATATGGTAGGAACACCGTCGCCGGCCCACGCAATGTATTCGGCTCGCCGCAGAGGGCATCGCACCCCCTCCGGCTAAACTACGTGTAAGCAGGGCCTGTTCGGCGGAAGGCAGCTCGAGAACGTGCCAGGTGACATTTCGGTACGTCATGTTAGCGGAATCGTCTCACGTGACATTGCATTACGTGAGTCTGGCGGGAACATGCCACGTGATATCGGATTAAGACATTTTGGGTGATCATGTGACATGCCCCTGCCAAAAGAACACAATTTTTATTTATTTATTTATTTTCAATAATGTGAGCCCTTTCGGGCTGTTACAGGGTGGGAAAGTTTACAGTACTGGAAGAATATATGCAAACAGCATAGTACAAACAGCACAATGTGAATTCAAGAACAAATATATAAACAGCGCATAAGAAAATACAAAACAGCAGCATCGGAATGATGTTGTGCAAATATGGGTGAGGAGATACCTGCACAGATGATGCGGGACAACGAGCGGAAGTTCTGCGCCATCAGAGTGCATGTTTCGGCGGTAAAGAATGTTCTCCTGAAGTAAGAGCATGTTGAGCGAAGGGTAGGCGGTGCTGGGTTGCGGACGCCCAAACAATTATTCATAGGCAGTTTCTTCCCTGGCTGCTTCACACCATACCGAGCCTCACGATGGGCGGGCTCTTTTTAAACACTGAGGTGTTTTATGCCGGAGTCCACCAGGATCCCATACGTCACTACCGTAAAGGTTATGACGCAGTAAAGTGAACACGTAACAACAAAGAAAAACACTCAGAAACGCTTCTGTTGATGCGCTCGGAATCGAACTCCCAGCCCCCTGTGCCACTACGAAAGGTGCCCGGTGGGGTACCGCTGCGCTAATGCCGATGATGATGGTGATTGTGGTTCGGTTAGGAAAGGACGCTCATTTCTGCAGCCCATGTAGGGAGCACGGCTAAGTGTCCGTGGGGGGTGGGGGAAAGGGAGTGAAAGAGATAGAGAGGAGGTAAAGGCCGTAGTGGAGTGCTCCGGAAATTTAGAACACCGGGGCACGGCCGCTCGATTAGCAACGCACGAGGTTTTTATCCAGCGGCCGTGACCTGGGGTTCTTTAACGTCCACTGACAACGCACAGTACGCGGGCCTCTGGCATTTTCGCCTCCATCGAAAATACTACCGCCGCTAACGCCGCACACGCTCGACGCTGTACGAACGCGCCTTAGATTCCTTCTTGCCTCGTCCGCCTCGGCACGCGCGCATCAAGGCGCACATTGCCTAGAACGCTGCCGCCATCTAGGAGAGGCGAAGTAAATCACTGCAGCTTTACTTCGCCTCTCCTAGATGGCGGTATCATTCCAGGCGCGTACCAAAGTCCGCCTCGATGCACGCGTGCAGAGCCGCGCCCATAGCCGCGTTCGTACAGCGTCGAGCGATAGCGCAATGGTTGGGCACCGGTCGCCTTTCTTCGTGGGTGGAGTTTCCCCGCCGAAAGCTCTTCGAGCTTGGTGGGAGCGAGAACACTGCTGCGTTAGTCCCCAGAGCGCGGCAACGACGTTGACCGGTCATTTTGGCGCAATATGACTCATACCGTTGTCGCGCGGCTTTTATTAGAGACTGTGGCCAGTTATTAGGTAAACTACTTCAGTCACCACATAGGGTTGGCCCTTGATGTTATGGAGGCGATGACTGAACGTGGGTTCATCCACGTCAAACGGTGCCGTGCCAGCGAAACACCGACTGCAATGGCCAAGTTCAATTCGATGTATTAATAAACATTCAACTTGCTTATGCGAAGAGACATTTCACTTTCCTGTTATACAATTTCCTTTGGCAGAGGGATCAGCCACATTTTTTTATGTAAGTGCATCGAGTTTGCGGGAAAGGCATCACTTGAAGACTGCGGATATGTAGTAGGCAGCAAAGCGCGGTCATTGTCGATGTCGGACTCCTAAAAACTTCCTTGCTTTTGCAAGCAAAAAGAACAAATGCACCACAGTGCGTAGCTATGCAAGTGTATCTAACGACGAACCTTAGGGAACGTCTCTGAATTTCAGTCGAAGTTGTCAACGATAAGCTCAAAGGCCCGCAGCTTTATTAAGAGTGATTTCACACGGACGGTATCAAGGAAACAATGTACGAAGAGTGCGCCTGACGACCGTAATATTAGCGAATGATTGAGATGTGTTTGATAGGAACGTGAGTAAAGAGAACTGGAAGTTCCAAAGGGTGCGTTAGGAAAGTCACCGGTAGCGCTCGTACGTTGGCGTGAACAAGAGCGTGCGCGAACTTGTTAACGGTAGTGCCTGTTATGTGGTACAACTGCGGCCGTGCGTGCATTCTTGGTTGCGAATAAACGTGACTAAACGCGGATGACTAAGAGTAAGCATACGGCCCAAATGCAAGTTAGTGAGCGAATCTTAAGTTGTGCTTTTTCACCCACTCTCGCTGACCAATGTCCTACACGATCATATGCCGTGCACTCAAACAGCGAAATGGCTGTTGATGATCACCAGAAGCAGAATCTACGAAGGAGTTCTGGTAATAATAATAATAATAATAATAATAATAATAATAATAATAATAATAATAATAATAATAATAATAATAATAATAATAATAATGGGTAGCCCCGCCACGGTGGTCTAGTGGCTATGGCACTCGGCTGCTGATCCGAGGGTCGCGGGAGATCGAATCCCGGCCGCGGCGGCTGCATTTCGATAGAGGCGAAATGTTGAGGCCCGTGTGATGTGCGATGTCAGTGCACGTTTACGAACACCCCGAAAGCGTAGACATGAATCTACATACGAAGCTGCCGTTATTTTTTACTTGACCATCTTGGACACAGACAGAGAAACGGCACACAAGCCGACGCACCACTGCCGGACTTTATCCTTGTCCTGGTGTGCGGGCTTTTCCGGAATTAATCACGAACCAATTAGCGTAGCTTTTCACGTTCCTCAATGACCATTCCCGACGTATTTGACAGAAACAAACCTAGCCCATGTGTAGTCTTGCAGCACGGTATTGGTGGGCAGTGAGTGCCCGATCGCGCGTGTGCTCTCGGCTTCGGTTTGGCCCAGTGCTGCGGCGCAATCGTAAGCGTACGTAGTGTGTGCAATTTAGTATATCGATTTCCTCCTGGAGCATTTGCGGTTTCCCGGAAGAGCACTCGGACGCACTATACTAAACACCGACCGAAGAGGGATGGTATGCGCGAGAGGACGTGAGAACGATGAGTGTGTGGCATACGGTAATTGAGCCTCTTGTACCACATCCGCACTGTGCGGTCTCGCCCTGGGGGGGTAGGCTGGGGGCGTTGTACACGAGGCGAGCAACGCCGCGATGACAGAGAGCTTCCATTAGCATCGGAGGCTGGGCAGCACGCGGCTGTCAACAACTTCCGCGTCGATTTAGTGTGGCGCTTGCAAGCTCCGCTATACTTGACAATCGCGCTTGTCTGAGATCGTTTGCTACACACAGCAAAGAGGCCCCCAGCCGAACCCAGAAAAGAGGAAAGAGAATGAGTGACGACATAGCGCTACGTAGTTTTCAACTTAGTTCGGCTTACGTTAGCCAGTGCATGGCCCATTACCAGCCCGCGGCGTATGCTCAGGCGTATACGCTGGCTTTAAGCTATTTATTTATTTATTTATTTATTTAATTAGTACCCACAGCGCCCATACAGGCATTATAGTGGGGGGGGGGGGGGGTACAGAAAAGAACATGAAAATTGCAGGCTCACATAAGTTCACATAATTGCATTCACATAAGTAAAAAAGAGAAAAGAAGTAGATTTCCAAAACACAAAAACATACACAGTTGCACCGAGCACAGATGCGTCAGAAAAGTCATATGTATTAGAGAAAAAGAAATGCAGAAACCACAAAAATTGATGAAAATCTCATGATAATTAAAACAAAGTGCAGCAGAACTGGTTTTGGGACGTTAAACCCCACAATACAATACAAAGTGCAGCATTCGTCTAGCACAAGGGCAAATTAACACCAAAACAAAACAACATAGCTTACAACCAAGATACCGTACAGATCATGGCGACTGCCAGGCGCACACACGTAGTCTACAGGGCCTAGCAGTCCAAAGATTCAATCATTTTTATTGCAGAAAAGAACGCATCCGTTGAAGAAATTTCTACAATTGTGGGAGGAAGTCGATTCCACTGACTGATAGTTCTCGGAAAAAAAGAGTTGCTGAAGGACGATGTATTACATTTATATTCTCTTATCTTGTGTTCATGATCTTTGCGGGCTGAAATGTAGTGAGGCCGGCTTATGTATACGTCACGGGGAATTCGAGTATGAGAATAAAATATGCTGTGCAATAGCTTCAGTCGAAACGATGCCCTTCGGTACTGCAGAGACTTCCATTTTAACTTCAGCTTAGCTTCCGTCGCACTGAATTGTCTGTCGTACATAGGTGCATTAAACACATATCTCGCCGCCATAGACTGAACTTTTTCTAATCTTTCTTTATTTGATGATGTTGCAGGGTCCCACACACAACATGCGTACTCGCACGTGTGTGCGTAGACCGAAAGATAGCCTCCCAGGACATTGCTATGGACGGAAGAGTGGTTCAGAATTAAAAACGACCTTTCTAAACACACGAGGACTGCTTTAGTTTATGGTCGTACCCTATTCGGACTATCGCATAGATTATGGGTTCTCCGGCAACGTTGTCCCGAAGAACGCTACCTATGTTCCAGAGAGTCCAAACGAATCCAGTCCCTCCCCCCCACGCATTCCGCGCGGTGTTTTCCCAATCACCCATGCCAGATATTTGTGACGACGAGCCGAAAAAGCAAGGGTATAAAATGGAAGGTTATTTATCCGCAGTCTACACGCTCTTCAATTGCGCACCGGTCACTTTTTCTGTGCTAACAAATTCACGAGTGGCTCCTTCACACTGAGAGGCCAGCTTCAGGTCAGCTTACGAGATTCTAGTATGCGATGTCCATACTTTCTCTTTACACTCGGCCAAACAATGAATGGTGTTTAGAACGTGTATATCTTGTCTACCCTCTTAGCCGCTTTTCGAACCCGGAATCAAGGAAAAAAAAATTGGCCGCGTGTCTGGGTGCTTCGCTGCAAATGTCGTCGAAAGAGTACAGTCTTCTGCCGGCCGTACTACGCTGCGTGAGATATGGACGTCATCTGGCAGCGCCTTCAGGAAACATGAGCTTGTGCAGAATCCCTGGGCAACGGCCAGGCGGCAGCACCAAATCGTCGGCAGAGGACCTTTTCGTGCATAGCGTCGCATCTTTAGCGCAGCCTAACAAACACTAGGGTCTTTAGAATTACGTATCTCTGTATTTTCTAGTAAAGGAACATGTACACCACGTAATGAAAACGTATTGATGTTGCGCCTCATATATGCCTAATATTTGCTTTTTGATCGGCGATGTTCACAATTATGGACACAGCTACCATTTTAAGTTGGCTGGGCTTTAGGCAAGTAGCTTAAAGTTTGGCCGGGTGGCTGGAATCGTGTGACAGCAGACAAACAGGCAGACAAAACTGCCTGCGTTCAATTATCCCAAGAAAGACTATCGTCTTTAATACATCGGCGGGTCGCGGGACGCTTGTATTCCGCGAAATCTACATTGAGATCTCATAGGGTAGAGCATAAAAAGCTTAGTTACGAAATGCAATGATCCACCGCTCCGTCATGAACAGAGAGGTGCCTTTTGGGATTCGTGTGGATCATGCGTTTACATTCCAATTTTCATAACCGGCTCGGCTCGAACCCAGGGCCTTCCGGAAAAATAGGGGGGTGGGGAATTCCTCTTTGAGACAGAAAAATTGACATGATCCACACC
The DNA here is from genome assembly GCA_013339685.2 of Hyalomma asiaticum. Classification (NCBI taxonomy): domain Eukaryota; kingdom Metazoa; phylum Arthropoda; class Arachnida; order Ixodida; family Ixodidae; genus Hyalomma; species Hyalomma asiaticum. The sequence goes on along the minus strand of CM023485.1, from coordinate 107,188,346 downwards.
TAATGTAAACCAGGAGAACGACATTTCGAACAAGGACCTTGAGAATTTCCAGAAATCAAAGTGACAGCTTGAGGTAATAGAGGCAGTCACCGGGCGAATTACCGAAATTATGTTTCGGAATGTTTGCCTAGCCGGAAGCCTAAAGTCTCACAGACACTCGCCGAAACGTCCTTTAGAAACCATTAGGGACATATATAGCTTTCATTATCCAGAAAAAGCTATCTGATATAGAAATACAGTAAAAATGAGCGTATGTTTAACTGTCTATCTACCCAGTTGCTACGGAGAAGATTTTACCATGAAGAGTAATGCTTGAATCGCTGCACATTCAGACGAGGCAATATGCGATAAACAGGACTCGCGGAAATCTGCCCAAAATTTACAGACGATCACTGCGCCATCTCTCCCATATTTAAACAAGAGGTACAGCGTTTGGTTCATTGTGGTCAAGGTACCCGTACGGACCTAGAAACGTCAACATTTTGTTTGATTACATTTCACCTTTTGGCGAGTGTTTGTTTTGTTTTATCATGGTCATTCCTCGCCAGATAGTTTTCCGTCGAATCCTGGATTATTAAGCCTCAATTTGCCGTATCTAGCGACGAAAGGTCGCTTATATTCTGCACATGTGAACCTGTTTCCAGAAGACACCAGTGGCAACTTGACCCGCACGTGCTTTTTAAAAAACAAGCCGAACGTATATATTGTTGCCCACAGCCCACCACTACATGACTGTGATAGAGATATACAAAGTGAAGAAAAAGAAAGTAAACTTCGGGCTGCGCGGTAGGGAAAATTAGACATGCGCTTGCCCTCCACCCCAAGCCCACATCGTTGACCTCAGCTTACTGGTACGTGATAGTGATACGAATACAAATAGTGGTACGCGACCATCAGTGAATATGAGTACCATTTCCCAGGCTAAGCTGTTTACTCATATTTCACAGGTGTGGAACTGGCTTGAATCTTTATACTTTTCTGCATTAGTTTCATTACTTAGCAGTTGACGTACATATGCGTGTGAAGCATAGACAGCTTTTTCCAAGCTACCGTGACAGGTAGCACACTACCACGAATACTAGGTGATATGGAAAGCGCACCTCATGGCGCGACCTACCTCTTGTTCCTTACGTCAGGCAGGATGGAGATGGTACCAAGCGCCCGAATACGGAAGGCTTGAATATGTTGCTGCGCAGCGACATATTCAGGCCTTCCGTATTCGGGCGCTTACCAGCACTTACCACATGGTAAGTGCTGAGTAGACCTAAATATATGGAAATTCACTTTTTTTAATGCAAAAAGGCACTGGGCTATCTTCGTTATTTCTCTCGGTAGAGGTGTGCTGTATACGATCAATGGGCTTTGCGTTTGCTGGCACGGCAATTGTCTGCACTGCGGAGCTGGACTCTGCAAAACTACAATCATTTGCAACGTCAATCGTATATGCAGTATATTAGAGACATGAAGGTACATTCAAAACATTTCAGAATGTGACCACCGTTTGGAAAGCACTACAAGTGTGCCACAACATACAGTAAACCCTCGTTAACTCGAACTCGCATATCTCGAAATCTCGGTTAAGTCGAAACTTTTTCTCCGTGCATTAACCTACCATAGGTGCTATGTATTTGCCCCCTCTTATCTCGAAACGTTTTACGTAGGGGACAGCGGATATCTCGAAATTTTGACCGGGAATCCAGAAGGAAAAGTCCACTCCCAACAGGAAACGAGGGCTCCGTGCGAACGTGCTGAACGCCGTAGTGAAGGGCTAATTTGAAATGCCCGCTGACGCAGCCGTTTCCTATCCCCCTTGTCAAGTAACTGTGGGAGTGATCACGTGTGCGCACCTGCGCCAATATCGTTGAGATGGCTGTGAACGATGCAGATAACGATGCAGACGAGGAAGAGCCTCGATAAGTGCCTACGATGACAGAAACACGTAACGTGCTGCGCTTGCTCCGCAAGAAGGTAGAATGCAGCGGTGGCGACCAACGGCTCATGAGATGTGTTGGGCAACTGGAGAACGCCTTTCTCGGACCGAACGCGAACGCCAAGCAGGCGAGTATCATGCGGTTTTTTGATCCTCGGTAATAATTTTTTTCCCCTGCGAATTCTTGTGCCTTTACTACGGTAGCTCTCTCGGGCAGGGGAGCTTTTCCTGGAAGCACTGGCTTTTCGTTTACAGTGACCTGGGCAAACATTTTCGGTGTTTTGCTTAACTCGAAATACCGCTTATCTCAAAAATTTTCCCGGATTTGACGGCTTCGAGTTAACGAGGGATTACTGTATATAAAAATGCACATGACTGAGAGAAGAGGCTTCACTTAAAAACATTTTTCTCACTTATGTTCATGGTGTACTAGGGGCAAATGGACTCGAGAATTCTCCGATCGGGAGGTCGATCGTCGGGTCCTGCTCGATGCGTTTATATGAATTCCATATGCTCTGCCCGATGACGTTAACATCACCTGAGAAACATCTGCTACGCGCGCTTCAAATGCTCGTATGTGTAGTACCGCGCATCATCCTAGCCCAGAACTGCTACTGACACAATCGTAACAGTGACCTCTTAATATTTAGTCGGTACATTTGAAGCGTTTCAATATAAATTATTTAAAATTTATGTATACAGCGACGTGGTGATCCCGAAAGGCAGGCTATGTATGGAGACTTTCTCCAATGTTCCGTTCACATTCGGCAAGTAGTGCCACTATCTAACAAGATTTACTTTCTAGAGGAGAAGCTCAGGGGGAGATGGAGGCTTGAATCGATGAACGGATTCTTAAAAACGATGTAGAACAAGGAATGTCCCTAGAGCGGACATTTCGACAAGTGGACTTGTCTTCGTCAGGACTGCAACTGGCTTGATTGAATGATTGATCGATTGATTGTGGTTTAGTCAGGAAAGGACGCTAATTTCTGCCGCCCATGTAGGGAGCACGGCTAAGAGTCCGTGGGGGTAGGGGAAAGGGAGTGAAATAGATAGAAAGGAGAGAAAAGCCGTAGTGGAGGGCTCCGGAAATTTTGACCACCTGGGGTTCTTTAACGTGCACTGACAACGCACAGTACACGGGCCTCTGGCATTTTCGCCTCCATCGAAAATGCGACCGCCGCGGCCGGGATCGAACCGAGTTTTTTGGGTGGCAGCCGAGTACCGTAACCACTACACTACCGCGGCGAACGGCAACTGCCTTCTCGAGTGTTCGTTACTATACGCTTTGCGCGCTTTCCCCCGTGCACAGAGGAAGAGGAGGAGAAGAGCGTCACGTGCGAACAAAAAGGGGAAAAAAAAGAAAAGGAAAAAAGGGGTGCAAGGGCTGGAAAAGTTGGACGAGATGTGTTAGGTGACTAATATAAATAGAAAGTACGAAAGCTTGCAAAGAATCCTCTCGTGGTACATATCTCGGAAATAAAGTGTGTGCGCAGCGCTAGAAAGCGGGACGAAGAAAGGAACACATACGCTAAATACAGGCGTTGAAGTTGCCGCATATGTCCTACTCCGCACCCCCCGAGCGGCACACGCAGTGCATTTCACCGAAAGCTTGTCAGTAATGAAGTGACTGTTTAACGCCGTTGTTCTCGGCGATTTCGATGGCCGAGTGCCGAATGGAATGGCGGCGGATGTAATGAAAGTCATTAAGGCTGTGACATCTGCTTAGTTGTTTGAATGAGAGGGCGACAGGCAGCAGGGAACAGGATGCCGACCTGCAGAAATAGCGTTATGTATACTTTCTAATGATGAGTACAATTACACCATGTGGAAATGTCATTCTCAGTTATAGCAGATCTTCTGCAAAATTGAAGCACTCTGAATTAGAGAATATCTTCCCATTCGAACCGGTAGTCCGCGCGGTAACTGCTCCTTATTAAGTGCAAAAAAGAAGAATGAAGCCGTAGTTGGCCGTCTGTCGTACATACCGCAGACGACATTTTGAATAAAGGTGTTCCATCGCTAACCTTACCTTAGAAAGATGACAGCCCAAGAAAAAGGAACACACGAAGAGAAATACGCACGGGTATCCCTGTTTCTTTGGAGTAACCAAAATGCCTAACCGTCCATCATTCGTGGCTTGAAATTGAAAGTTATGGTCCGATAGGCTTTCGTGACATTCACAGTTATTCATTGAACTCTAGGAATAGTTCCACTGTTTTGTAGGATAACTACACGGAGATACCTCTGCAACTTTTGTTTTGCACACCGAGAGCACGTGCGCGGCGTAATTCGCAAAGGAAATGGAACTAAAGCCTTTCAAGGCAAAATTAATCTTGTTCTAAACACACTGTTCATCCTCAGAATTTGAGATACGCATGATGATGGCAGTCCAAGAAACTGAACAAGTTGTGCTCCGGCATTTCTTCCAAAGGTTCTTAGTTGCCGAATCGATTTATTATTTTATTATCATTTCATGATGTTCGCTAAAGTATCACTTAAAACTTAATTCAAGTGAACCTTGTACTGTCTCTCATACGTCGGCGTTGGTGGTGTCTGTATGCAAAAACTCTACTCGCAAAAGCAGTGCCCACGCATTTCTTTTTATACAAGCGCTCACGCTAGGGTCCTACAGCGACAGATTTGGCAAAGGAAGGGAGAAAGAGAGGGAATTAGAAAGAAAGTTAGAAGAAAGGAGCGACAGAGGAAGAAAGGTAAGGAGAACGCTATCATTAGAAGAGAGAGAGGACAGTGGTACTGCGATACCCGCCTGTAGCGTGCCGCGGCGTCGGCCGTACTCTGTAAGAACGCCGCAAGCAATTTACTGACCACGGAGCTGTTATGTTCTTCATCCATTGTCGACACCTTTGACCAAAGCGCCTCATTTTCGCTGCTTTGACCCTACGCCCACTACCGCATGATGGTGATATGCAAATGACAATGTTGAAAGAGGTAAAGAAGGAAAGAAAGAAGTGAAAGGAAAAAAAAATAAGGAAGGAAAAATATCGGGTTGTGCAGGCGGGAAAGTTGGAGCCCCGCTTGCCCTCAACCCACTGCACACACCATTGACCTCAGATGAAATCACGTCAACATCTAAACTAGAACAGAAGCTCAGGGAAATATGGATGCTTGAAACAACGAACAGATCGTCAAAATCTATAGAGAACAGGGAGCGTCTCTACAAGTGGACGTGTCTTCGTCAGGACGGCGACTGCCTTCCCAAGCGTTCGTTTCAATACGCTTTCCACACTTTCCTCGGTCATCAGAAAGTGAAGAGAAGAGGGGAAAGAAACGAAAGGAGAAAAAAAAAAGAAAAAAAAGGGCAAAAATAAAAATAAAAGGTGACGTGGAAGGGGTATTAGGGTGACCCGTGAGTTTCGTCGGGTGATCAGCGCCTGAGAAAAAAATGTTGCAAAGAACACTACTAGCTTGTATATGTCTGTGTAGAGCTTCCATTGGATCACTGAACCTTTATGCACAGTGGCTCCACTTACTAGATATGTGTGGGCGTTTTTGAACACTGTACATAGTTTTTATGTCCTATGCCTAAGACATCCACTTCACGATCCCTCCAGAGAGAACGTATCTAGTCTAGGTATTTGAAAAGAACGCATGTGCTTCCCAGCCCTTGGGCACAAAGGCCATGGGCAGCCATTGTGCTATTTTAAATGCGAAGAATTTCTGGATCGCATGAATTGTGATGACAAGACTCTCATCATCATTAATTCGTGTCCCGAAAGGTTCACGGGCCCATATATGCTATGCCCAATGATCGGCGTTCGCACCGCGCGCTTCTTTCTTTTGCACATGACCTCGGCCCAATACCGCACTGGCCATATCTGCTGCTGGCGGGCACACGTCTTGCACGTGCAAGCAGGAGAAAAGAAAAGGCGGTGTCCGTCAATTTGTCCCGTGCTCAGCATTGAATGTTCCGAACCTATCTATAACCAAGTTCAACCGAGTTGCACAAAATTAGGCCTTGCTACAACCAAGTTTAGACCTCGGCATGGCCAAGTCCAAGCTAGCAGCAATCAGGAAAGCAATCAGATCGGCCAGCGTAGCTGTCTTGAGCCTTGCGCAGTCAAGTGCGATATTTCGCCTTTTTATACGTTGCCATCTTAGCATCGTGATTACCTGTCAAACGTTCAAGATCTGCAGACCGTCCATGTAACACAACCACAATTTCTTGCGCTAAAATTGTTACGCCTTTAAACAGCGATTTGATTTCAGTCTCCCTTACAGCCATAAAGCATGCATTTGTATAGCGACCGCTCATTGTAGCACAATAGTCACTACAAATATCCCTTCATTCGTCATGGCTTTATTAATTTTCCGCCGTGATCACAAAATATCATAAGACGCTCATCGGTATAACGTTTCCAATTGAGATGTTACCTATTATCTCCTAGCGATAAAATATGAATTCGCAATCTCCCTGACCAACGCGATAGCTCTGACAAGCTCACGCATCGTTATTTCAGGCCCTGCCGGCTTGTAGGACGTTTCAACTACGTCATCAACCAAGCCATCTCCAATATCACCACGCGAGCCTCCCGTAGCACATCGTAAGCGGACGTTTTTCATGTGGCCCGGAAGAATCATGCCACTCACGATGATTGCCTCTTGTCTTGGCGGTTTCTAAAATACCTAGCCGATGCTCTAAGGGAGGGTGAGTAACGGCACGTTCATTCAGTGTGGTCATGCGTGTTGCGTCACTACAGTGCACTTCAGTAGTCGTTACGTGCCTCCGATAATTTTGGTGAGCGTGTACCAATAGGAAGAGGACCCTCTGCTTGATAGGGGAATGAGATGCTGTCAGCAGAGATGTTGCTTCTTGTGCAGTTATTATCGCGTAATTATTATTATTATTATTATTATTATTATTATTATTATTATTATTATTATTATTATTATTATTATTATTATTATTATTATTATTATTATTATTATTATTCATGGTAACATAAAACACACAAGGACACACAGGGAAGAACGAAGGAACGAGCTGACAAATGCCACCGAATGGGGCTCAATGCCTGCTTACAATTTCGGGAGGAGGGAATAGATAGAAGAAGTGAAAGATGGAAGGAGAGAGGAAATAAGGAAGAAAAAGAAGGAAAAGAGGAAGATAAGACGAATAAACGCGGAAAAAATAAACACATAAACAGGACTATAAGCGGGAGGCCCGAGCAGTAGCTTTCAAGAAAGTCGACAAGGTTCGATAGGCCTGATCACGTCGACCCGCACTTCCAATGCGAAAAAGGCAATCGGTAATTGCCGGAGTCTTACCGCGTTAATAGGGCATAAACAGTGCTCGCTCGTATTCTGCACCTATACTTGATTCACGCGGTGGTCGCGATACACGCAGCTACATTCTACAAATAAGAACGGCGGAACGTTTCTTTTTTTATACACTCAAGTACTGAACATAGTCCGAACAGTAGACCTGTAAATTTACCTTGCGGGCTGCGCAAACTAATTACGTGCACACCACGCTTCGTGTCGTATCGACTACGGAATGTAAGGATGGTGCGGCAGCGTCGTACGAAGTAGGGAAGCCGAAGGGTTGCACTCGTTTAAAAAAATTCGAACGATAATCGCAGGACTCGAAAGGCTGATGGTTGCCCCGCCACGGTGGTCTAGTGGTTATGGCACTCGGCTGCAGATCCGAAGGTCGCGGGATCGAATCCCGGCTGCGGCAGCTGCATTTCGATGGAGGCGGAATGTTGAGGCCCGTGTGCTGTGCGATGTCAGTTGGTCGAAATTTCCCAGTTGGTCGAAGAACCCCAGTTGGTCGAAATTTCCGGAGACCTCCACTACGGCGTCTGCTCATAATCAGAGCTGGTTTTGGGACGTTAAACACCACAATCAATCAAAGGGTGATGGTTGCCCACATTTCTTCCCACAGAAGTAGGCTGTATAACGACGAAAAGTTAGAAATCATATGAGTAATTCCATCAGAAATGAGTATATCTTCCGTAGCGTGAAGCACGCCGGAGTGGTCTTCACATCAGTGCCAAGAGACGACCAGGCCTGCATAACATGTTGCACTTTCGATTAGAAAGTGGTGCGCGTAATAGACCGCTTAGCAAGAGCAGCCACGCTTTTGGGCATGAAGTCATGGAATATTTATTGCACAATCTGTAACATACGTTATGCGCTTATGGAAAAAAAACGCAAAATGTGCAGTTGACGTTCGCGCATGACAACACACTATATAGGCAGGCTAACACTGTATGTAGATAAAGTGGCACACATCCTACAGTTCCATTCGCAACCGTTTGCAATAGCTTTGACCAAAGGGTCAGGTGACCTGGAAGGGGTAAGAGGCTCCGCCCACTAACAAAAACTTCAATAATGAGCGCGTGATGACAAAACGTATTTCCAGCAAAAGTAATCCATCGCGTAAGGCAACTTGAGCCAGACTGCAAAGTGAAAAAGACGGTAAAATGTCACTTAAGGTATTAAAATATGGTGAGAACAAAATAAAAGAATTACAGCATATCCACGGAGTGAATGATGATGAGTGGGCGAAGCTCGGGAGGTTCATCGTAGATCGTGCCGAGTTCCGGATTAATTTAGTTAACGCGCACGTTACGAATCCTTACGGTTCAACTATGCACAAGTGAAATCTCCCACCGGCACTTCACTGCAAGTCAAGATCCAGTGCCTATATGTATATATATATGGGCGGCCGGTGAACGGTTCTCCAACGCGAGCAGTCGGTAGTTCTCAATCAAGACACTCGCTAGGAGACGCTGCCTGCGCCAACGTTGTCTCTCGCGGGTGAGGGCGCGTTCTCCTTCTTTGCGAGCTGGTAGAGCGTCCATCTAAGAAAGAGCGTTTCCATAGTCAACGCGCGCCTTTCGCTCTCTGTCTCTCTCTCTCTCTCTCACAAGACAGCAGATGGAAGAGTGAGAGAGAGAGAGAGAGGCACGCGCCGGGAGAGAGAGAGGCACGCGCCGAGGGCGAGCGCGTGCCTGCTGGCACGCCGGTTACGCCTGAAGCCTGACGCAGGACAAGGTTAGACTAAGAGGAGCTTCGCCCCTAAAACTATACACAGCACTGATACGAAACACTGCCAAGGATAACACACACACACACACACACACACACACACACACACACACACACACACACACACACTGTAGTGAGCGAGAAAGAAGAATGCGGACCGTCACGTTCGCTCACGTGCGGTGCGGTGAATGATGGATGCGGTACACAGTATGGTAAGGCAAATACATATATTCAGTGGGCACTCTCAAAATGGGCACTCTCAAATACACAAAACAGCAATGCTTAAAAAGAGTCAGGCTCGCGGGCTACACATTTCTCAAAAGCACAGTTCTCAAAAAGGCAAAGTCACATGCATGGGTGTGCGCTCACGTCTCTGTGGACGCCGGTAGCGGGAGTCGTCGATGGGGCGACTTGAGGGACGCGGCGGGCCGGCGAGGTTGTGGAGCTCGAACGCTGGTGGCGGCTCTGGCTCTCGAACGCAGCACGGAGTGGCGTCGGCCCAGTGCAGGTAAAGGCCGAAACCCTAAACCAGTAGGTAGCGGCCGCACTGGTCACCCGGCGAGGTCAGGCAGCAGTCGCCGGCTACCGACGTTCGCAGGACCGGTCAGGAGGCTGCCCAGCGCTGCAGCCCGGGTAGCCCTCTTCAGACCTCCGCTCCTCGAACGCCGGCTTTTCTGCCTTCGTGGCGGCCGTCCTGCTCCTCGTGCCTTCCTCCTACTGCTGCTACTGCCACGTGCACTCTTTTCGCTTCTCCCACAACGCACCGCTCGCGTAGCTGCTTTCGTCGTTGTCGTCTTTTCACCACACACACACACACACACACACACACACACACACACACACACACACACACACACACACACACACACACACACACACACACACACACACACACACACACACACACACACACACACACACACACACACACACACACACACACACACACACACACACACACACACACAGGACTGTATATGCAAAAATAGCTTGGGCTGCCGCCAGTTTATACCAGAATTGACCATGCGCCTCTTAGAGAACGACGGTTTATTACATCAAAGTTTCGGTCGGAGCTCGACCTTTTTCAAGACATGTTAACCACAGGCCAGTATGGCCTTATATACCACACTTTGTCTTGTAGTAAGGAGAGAAGGACAAGAGGGAAAGAGAATGAGTGGGTTGAGAATATACGGAAACAATAAAATTAAAAATAAAATAATAATAAAAAGATTGCTAGCATCTTTACTGCAACAGAAAGATGAGCCAGTCAAGCAAAAGCACCTCGCACATATATCTTGCTCATTTCACACTGCACGCGCACAAGGTGCAAATGTCTTGTGTGCCCTCGGCGCTCACTCGGGCAGTGTCTCCTGTTGGGATGCGGAACTGATTGTCGATGCCCACCTGTTTTATTTTATTCCTATTGTTAATTTCTTGTTTGCTCTGATTTCATTTATTTTCATGTATTAATAATCTTAGGATATTTAATTCCCCATTATGTTTCTTGTTGTCTTTCTCTCATTTTTATCTGGTATGTTTCACTCGGATCGCGCTGCGCGCGCGCAAGGTGCAGATATGTATTGTGTCCCCTTGGCGCCCGCTTGGGCTGAGCATCACGCACTTTCGCTAGAGAACGGGTTCCGCGGCGTATGACTCGTTAAACTACTCTCCTTTCTGTGTGATGTTTTCTCTTCTTTTATTCTTCTTTATTTTTTCTCTCTTTTTTGTGTGTGTGCCTCTGTGTACATGTCTTTAACGGACCAAACCATTCAAGGTTGTTCGCGTATGCGCTACGTTGCTTTTTCTATCCTCCATTTTCCCTGAAACACCGCGCGGGGACGATCCTCTGGTACTGACCGCGCACAGAGCAACCTGTTCCCCCCCCCCTCTCCCGCCTTTTTGTACGCCCACACAACAACGACATTTGGCTTGAGCGGTTCTGCGCTGCACTGCGGGTGTTGCAGCAGCATAGACTTAGGTGATGGCAGCGCGAGTGTCATCTAACGAGGGCTTACAATCTGCTACCAGACGACCTCGGCCCACCCGTTCGTTATTATGGAGGCGCCGTGCAGACGCAGACGTCATCTTGCAGTGGCCTTTGCTTCTTGGATACACCTCTGTATCCCCCCCCCCCTTTTTTTTTGTGAGCTCTCCCCTTTCCACCCCCTTATGTATGTTCGTGAAGTGTACTTAAAAACCACGCGCCCATGAAAAACTTTCACCTTGGGAAAAGGATGGTCTCCAGCCGAAACGTCAGAATAAATCCTAAATGATAGGTTTGTCACTGTGACTTTCTGATAGTATATTTATCCAGATAGCCGGGAAGAACACACACACACACACACACACACACACACACACACACACACACACACACACACACACACACACACACACACACATATATATATATATATATATATATATATATATATATATATATATATATCTCAAAAAAAGTTCTTCCTGGCTATCGGGATAAATATACTATCTGAAAGACACAGTGACAAACATAGGATTTATTCTGACGTTTCGGCTGGAGGCCAGCCTTTTTCAATGATGAAGGTTTCTCATGGGCGCGTGGTCTTATACACTTCACGAACATGCATAGTGGGGGGTCGAAAGGGGGGAGCTCACAAAAAAATAAATAAAATAAAAGAAGGGGCGGGGGGGGGATACAGATGTGTGTCCAGGAAGCAAAGGCCAGTCCAAGATGACGTCTGCGTCCGCACAGCACCTCCATAACAAAGAACGGGTGCTGAGTCCTGGTGCTACGACTCCCGCTGTGCAGCGTGGAACCGCTGAAGCCAAACGTCGTTCTTGTGTGGGGAGTACAGAGAGGAGGGGCGGGGGAACGGGAGAAAGACAGGATGCTCTGTGCGCGGTCGGTACCAGTATAGTTCAAAGGATCGCCCCCGCGCCGTGGTTCACGGAAAATGGAGGATAGATAAACGTAGCGCATCCGCGAACAACCTTGAATGGTTTGGTTCGTTAAAGGCATGTACACACAAACACACACAAAAAATAGAGAAAAATAAAAAAAGAATAAAAGAAGAGAAAGCACCACACAGAAAGAATCGTTTAGTTTGGCGAGTCATACTCCGTGGAACTCGTTCTCTAGAGAAAGTGCGCGATGTTCATCCAAGGGGACACAATGCATATTTGCACCTTGCGCGCGCGGCGCGATCTGAGTGAAGTATACCAGATAAAAATGAGAGAAAGACAAGAAACATGATGGGGAATTAAATGTCCTAAGATAATACATGAAAATAAATGAAATCAGAGCAAACAGGAAATTAACAATAGGAATAAAGTAAAATAATACAGGTGGACATCGACAATCAGTTCGGCATCCCAACAGGAGACACTGCCCGAGTGAGCGCCGAGGGCACACAAGACATATTTGCACCTTGTGCGCGTGCAGTGTGAATTGAGCAAGACATATCAGACAACAATAAGAGAAAGACAGCAATAAACGTGATGGGGAACCAAATATCGCGAGGTAACAAACGAAAATAAATGCAATGAGAAAGAATCGGGACACATACAAAAAAAAAGAGAAAAAATATTAACATTGCGTGCAGAATGAAATCGACCATCATTTCTGCATCTCAACAGGAGCGCCATGAATGTGCACCAGAAAGAAAATGGTGCACATTCATGGCGCTATATATATATATATATATATATATATATATATATATATATGCAGAAGGATCGACGCACGGTGAAAAAGTAATTTTATTCTACGTTTCGGCCAGGGTCTGGTATTGGTCAGAGACCCTGGTGCCTCTGACGAAGACCAGACCCTGGTTGAAACGTAGAATAAAATTACTTGTTCACCGTGCGTCGATCCTTCTGCATTTACATATATATATATATATATATGTATGTATGTATGTTCAAAAGAGTTCTTCCTGCTGGCTATCGGGATAAATATACGATCAGAAAGTCACAGTGACAAACATAGGATTTATTCTTATGTTTGTCACTGTTACTTTCTGATAGTATATATATATATATATATATATATATATATATATATATACATATATATATATATATATATATATATATATATATATATATATATATATATATATATATATATATATATATATATATATATATATATATATATATATATATATATATATAAGATCTGAAAAATCTCAAATAGCGCTCTGTATGAGCCGCAAGTTTGTGTTCAACCGTTGCACACCGCTCGCCGCACGACAGGGACAAGTCGTTTTATCCTGTTTTCGTTACGTTACCCAAATGCAGTACAGCAAAGCACCCCAATTCTAAGTGGTCCGCCTATCAGTTTCCCCATCTCTATTTTCTGGTGTCCTTTATTGATAGAGCATGTCAACGCCTGCTTCGTAGACAGAAAGAAGACACATTGCTCTAAAAAAAAAAAGGAAAAAAGGAAACACTCCAAGTTGTTCGAGAGCGCATCTCAGTGGCCACCGTAGTTGGAAAGTATTGTGTGGCTGTATGCCACTAATATTTGTTGTACTCTAGCTAGCATGCATACAGACAGCATTATCATGTAAAGACACTCGATCTACCACTGACTTTCGTTATCGTTAGCAGAAGCCTCATCGCATGGATTATTATCAGAAGTATAACCACCGACGTAGATGCGCTTGAATCTGACTAGGAGTAGAAAAGACAGGTAATACAGAGAGCAGCGCACCTGACCACATCGTCGGCCGAATAATATGCGCACCCACTCGCCTCCAGCAGCGATCAGTGAACCTCAGCCACATCCGATGGGTCCCACAGGGATGGTAAAAAATGGCGCCCATGCGTTGCCGACTGGCGACTCTTGAAGTGCGAGACAGGGAGAACGGCAGTAGGCAGCGGAATGAGATTAAGATGTGGGACAATAAAGCTGCGCACTCTGCCGTTTCCTACACCGGCATTATCATTACGGAGGCAGCCGATGGTATTACCTGCTTTTCTGGACTTCTTGGTAGTTCTGCAAGTATCCCGTGGGCTGCTTTTTGAGCTAATGCGACGGAGTGTTTTTACCGTGGAGTACGATGTATTTTTTCCATGGAGGACATTCTTCTCCTCTGTGCACCAAACTTCGGTGCGTAAAGTAAATTCAGCAACACCCAGAATTTATTTGGAGGCTGTCTATGCGTAACAAAACGAGTACTTACATAAGCGCGTATTGAGCAAGGAAGTGTTGCAGGTTTATTCCACTTGACTGAAAAATGTTCTCTGTAGGTTTTTCACACTGCTGCAGGAAGACTCCTCAATATACAGAGCTCAACAGAGGTGTAGATTCCCTTGAAAATCAGATTTTTGCGTCCTTACCGGTGTCGTACAAGACAATGTAGATAAAAATAACATACACAGAGCCGTATAAAAAGGCTGAAGTTTGCAGCAATAATGCACGCGAAAGCGACCACAGCGATACGAAATCTAAAAATAAAAAGAATCTTTGTACGACTCAAAAGCTTTTTAGCCTATACGGTCGTTCGACTGACACTTTATTGTAATAAATATTCCCCATATATATATATATATATATATATATATATATATATATATATATATATATATATATATATAAATAGTTTACTCCATCAAGAAATAAACATGAATCATGATATTTTCCCCGACTATACTGTTGCATCTTAGTCTTACTAACACTTTTCCTTGTGGAATATGAGTAAGCTCTTCGTGAATCAGCAGAACGATGCATCTTAAAGAAACCGGGGAAGGAAAAGAAAGAAAAGTTCTCTTGAGATTGTACTCCATCCGATATCTAGTGAAACGTTTACCTTTTATAGACGTGTTATATATTTGTAGTCTACTTGTCGAAATGACTCAGCAATTATGGCGACGAGTCTTCTACCAATTTTGTCTATTGTAAGTCTTCCCGATGATGCATGCGAATTTACAGGAATGAAGATATTAATGCCTTCTGTGCGCTAATTAAGCACTTTCGGACATTAGCACGGCACATCGTCAAGAAGAAAACACAAGTATACTTTTCAGCCTTTGTAACTTGGCTAAGAGCTCTCGTGAAGACACCGAAATTTCCCCAAGTGTATTGCCTACAACTGCGAACGTTATCGAGGGTCAAGTGCACATTGTCTGCGGCATTGAGAGCAGGACAATTCTTCAGCCTCTCGTCCGAGGTATATTTTTCGCTTGCCATTTGATGGACGTAACGTTCGATATGTACTCATTCGTGAAGAAGCGCGATCTCTCGTGAGCGATTTGATTTCTCGGGGTTTTTTTTCCGTCCCAAAATGAGATATGATCATGAGATTTGTGAGCCTGTAGCGCTGCTCAGGACCAGCGAAGACAGAGAAGGAAGGGATGAACAAGAGGACTAGACAACAGGGTGAGCGCGAACTTCCACATGATGTTTGTTGCATGACCCATGCGACCAATTACACACTCAGCGCGCCAGTGCCGTGAAACCAACAAAACAAGAAGCTAAAGAGCAGGTGTAGTGAAAAAAACCCACAAAAAAGGAATCAGGTGGCATGTGGTAGCAGTACGAGATGTAATTCATTTCTTAAAAGTGATAATGAGGGCTGACTTACACATGGATCACCAAGACTCAAGATCGTCTTTGCTTCAGTGATTTCCCTCGTTATTTGATTACGGCTGCGGGCTAAAACTATGCGCTTCTTTAAAGATGGCTTACAACTGCATGACTTGCAGTGCTGCGCAAGCAATCCGCTGCCTGTGATACAGCTTGCGGCATTGTAGCAATGCTCACGAAGCCTAACATTTAGGCAACGGCTTGTCTGGCCGACGTAACACTTGCCGCAGGTAAGTGCATACCGATGGTAGACGTTGCTTATGCAATCAGTATACTCTGGTCGATAAACCTTATCACCCGTGGGGATGGCCTTCTTGTTTGGGTTAGTCAGCTTGCACTTACTCATGAGTTTGCTTGCAGAAAAAGCCACGCGAATATTCGCTCGTATAGCAATGTTCTTGAGATTGTGTGAGACGGTGTGGATATATGGAACAATGCTAGCCTTGTAATCAGCTGTAGGATCACGTTTGTGCTGATTGTCTTTCCTTAAGTCTTTCAGAGTTCCTTCGGCTGCTGAAACTTGCAGAGACACGGGATAACCAGCCTGTGACAGGCGTTCATAGTGTGACACAAAGCTGACAAAAACGGAGTGTAAGCACGATTTATGCAAGGAATTTTTACGGCACAGGTTAGCGACTCCCCTTATGAACAACTTTGAATGGGCGGATTAAAACGGAAGAAGCAGTTTGTTTGCACCCGGTTCATATTCCCAACACAAGTCCTTCTCCGAACATATTAGGCGCACATCCAGAAACCGGATGGTTCCGTTCCGTGGGAGCTCATGCGTTACTTCGAGAGGGGCAAGGGATTCCTTGACTAAGGACACCAACCTGGCAACAGCTCTCTCAAGACTACAACACACATTTTTCAGCAGCCGAAAGAACTCTGAAAGACTTAAGGAAAGAAAATCATTCAGTTAGTCTATTGTAACCTCGCTGCACGCTTGCCGATGTAATTCAGTCTGAATGTATAAAGGGTAGCAAGGGATGGATTTAGCTATCGCACAACACGCCCAACACGGGATTACCGATCATGGCAACAAACCGTCAAATGGGATGTCATATGGAATAATTCGGCTATTATGAATGTCTGCGTGCTACAAGGTTGCGATTACAGCAATTATGTCGGCGTTGCAAGTGTGTCGACAACAGAGTTGAGGGAGTCACGTTAAGATTGCTTCTAGCATTAGCCAGAAGATCAGATACTCTTGACTTCACGCATTTGGCGTAACGCTCCCTAGCGTGGCTCTAAAGTTATCCGCGAGTTGGTTGAAATTCTGTCGACATTGCTTTGGTGAGCAATTTTCTTAAGCCTATGAGCTCTACTCTACGGTCGTAGGTGCAACCTGGCCAGTAACCAGCTTCTTGAACATCAAGTGGTAAACACGGATTCTTGGGAAGGTTTCGGCAAATTAAAGAAGTTTTAAATTCGAAGCCTTAAGTCACTTTCAATGTATCTCTCTATCTTGTCGCCTACGTCTTGGTGTTCTCCTAATAGTCGCGTTCACCTTGTGTGCAGCAATATTTCGAAGGTAGGGATGAATGTATGAAGAAGATGAATACTTGATCTCTGCATCACCAACCTAATATACCCATCACCTACTTCATGATTAAAGATACTGCTATCGCATGTAGTTTATACCATAGCTGATAGTATTCTGCACCTCACACGGTCTACGGCCTCCAAGATCGGTCCACATTTTTATGTTCGCGGTGGCCACTGGGCGGCCGGATTAAAGAGCTCAGTACTTAACAAAAAAAAAAAAGGTACACCGTTTTTCGTCGCTTACGAGTGAAAGGTACACATAACAAGCACACAGACACGCATGCAACTTACCAAGTAGTACGGGCTATCGAACACGGCCCTTCGAGGTAACAAGGAAGCACTCTACAACTAGGCTGCAGTGGTTCCTCCCATACGGTATATTAAGTGAACTAATCTACGGCACCTGCTGTTGCAATGATGGTGATTGTGGAACATGAATTGCCCCCCTAATCTGTGATAAGCGCTGTCATAAGCAATACATATGTTTGGTCACCATTCTGTGTTCTTTTGTGTTACGTTGCTCGAAAACGTAGGAATACTCCAACGAACGACGTTTCTGTTAGCACATCAGTGCGCCGCACAGTGCATCTCGCTGATACACTTACAAACAACCAAAACCTACAGCCATTTTTAACGACAGCGCCATGCACGTCATGCCGACTACAGGATATCAAGACGCAGGTTGTTTTGTGAAGTTCAGAAGAATAAATGCTAGAAATCTAGAATTCGGAAGGTTTGCATGTTGCCTTATTCGTAATCTTTTTCTTAATTATGAGAGTTCGCTATTAAAGGGTGGTCCGTCTGTCTTATTTTCTTCTATGTATACGAGTAACACTTCTCCGCATGAAGCGACCCTATGTGTACGCTATCACCGCGGCGGTTGTAGGTCAACATAGGGTATGCGCTCGCAAATATACAGCAAGAACGACTGCTATTGCGGCATCTATGTATGTAGTCGCTAGAGATGCGGTGATCGGGCAAGTAGCTAATGAGAGTTTCGTGTCAGCGCGTCTCCTTTTTCGATTTCGGCGTTGTACCCTGATGCCCCAGAGCGATTCGGTTACCGCCGAGATGGGCTGCATGGCTCAATTAGTGGCTGCAAGGCAATTACCGCGCTAATGTTCCCTCCGCGCTGACAATAACTACTGAGCAGCTGTTCACCTTCTGTGTTTTAGTTCTGCCTACCTGAAACTTTCGACAACCTAATGTACAGCCAAGAGCAAACTATACCAATTTATTATCTGCCGAGCTACTTATCTGTGGAGAAGGCAAAAAGCGTATTGCTCAGTGAATGAAGCGCGATTCTCTGACCGAGTGGTGGTCGGCGCCTGTTGTGCTTCTTGGGTACGGTGGGTGATCACGGAGGCATCATATCCAGGAATTAGGGACATTTCGTTCAGTTTCCATTTTTCACCACCATGTGGTGTATCGACCTTCAAGGATTCGAAATTCCCGCTGTGACGCATGACCCCCGCCACGGTGGTCTAGCGGTGGTGGCACTCGGCTGCAGATCCGAAGGTCGCGGGATCGAATCCCGGCCGCGGCGGCTGCATTTCGATGGAGGCGAAATGTGGAGGGCCGCGTGCTGTGCGGTTAAAGAACCCAGGTGGTCAAAATTTCCGGAGACCTCCACTACTGCGTCTCTCATAATCAGAGCTGGTTTTGGGACGTTAAACACCACAAGTCAATCAATCATCAATCCGCTGTGACGCATGTCCTGACGCACAGCTACAGAAAGCAATAAAAGGAAGCACTACCTTCGACGGTCGATTCACCTCGACTCTTGGAGAGCGTCTATCAGTCTTGCTTCGAAGACGAGAAGCTGCTTTCCCTATACTCCCAATGAATTGTCGATTTAGCTAGATATCTGATCGGAAAGTTTGTCGGTGTTCCAGAGTGATATCTACCGAGATAACAGCTCCCACCGAGTTTCGATTATTTCTGCTTGAGTCGTTTCCTTTTTCCATGTGGGTACGGCAGCGGCCAAGGGCGCGCGTATATATATAGAATCAGAGTTCTGCATCTGGAAATATCCGTGTAGTTTCTGTGGTGCATATTGGTTCTGAATACGAAGAAATGTGGTCTCCATAATGTGTATGTCAAGTTTCCTTTGAAAGAATAAGTGAACAGCACTCTTACTTTACGGTTTATGAGCTATAGAAGCTTATAGAGGCATATTGCTTAAAAGTGATTAGAGGATTAAAAGATGAAAGGCACAACTTCAAGACACTGCTACGCGCCAATAAGAGTGAATTACATGATGTATTATACCAGCTGAAAACAGCCGAGCTTTGCTTATGAAACAAACCAATATAAACAAGATGGTGCAAGATACAATTATAATAAAACTTATCGCGTTCAGTCGCCAGACGTGTGAAGATCAGATAATGCAGGTCCTTAGACGGTATGTTCCACGGTGTTTTCTGAATGCTTTCCTTATTTGAACAGCATGCTTAACGTTAGCTGGGACACCCTATATAGAGAAACACCACCTTATCTATATTTGTGTTCAAGAACTCTTGCACAACGACCACAAGCTGACGAAAAAAAAAAAGAGGTGTAATCATTGGAAAACATCCCTGAATTGTGCAAACTTAAACTTGGTTCTTTCCTGTCCCGTCTAGCCCCCTTTGTTTCCCTTCCGTCATCGCCAAAGTCCTTCTTGAAATGGTTAATTCAGGTATATTTTAGGTAATAATCGAGATGCCAAATCATACGTGGTAAGTATTACCTTGCAGTAATTATTCATATAAAAATGAAATTAAAGTGTACATAAGCGAAGCACCCTTGTTATTTCACAGGGCAGAATTTGATATTCTATACTTAGTTGTTTGAAGAGTGCAGCGTATTGTTTAACTGTTAAGGTTTGTCGTTTATTCCTCTTCTCATTGACAAAAAGGGGGGCCGTGGGAACCTATGTGGTTCAATCTATACGGTTCATAGGGTTGATTGATTGATCGATTGATTGATTGGCTGCTTGATTGATTTGTGGGGTTTTACGTCCCCAAAACACTGTACGATTATGAGTGACGCCGTAGTGCAGGGTTTCGGAAATTTTGGCCGCCTGAGGATCTTTAACGTGCACTGAAATCGCACACTACAGGACCACCACATGTTGACACCATCGAAATGTAGCTGAAATTTAATAAAACCATTGGTAATAAAATCACCACGCGTGTTTTATTATCGTTAATCGAGAATTGACTGGTCAGTATGTCACCTCATTACTTACTACTACTCACGTTGTTTATCCAGTGCAATGTTAGTTTTGGTATGTACCATGCGAACTAGACGCAAGTGTTCGACATTTAAATGCGGCAGGCGATACTGGTCAGAACTCAACGAGAGCGTGTGAAAAGAGATGAGGCGAAGAGAGGGAAAGAAAAAAGAGAGAGACAATGAGACAGCGCGAGAAATAAACAAACCTAATATTCTCGCAGGGTCGAGATTCGAACCCGGGACACAAGGTTCGAAGGCGAGCGTTGTAACCGCTGGGCTCTACACCCAATTTCATTTTCCTTTATCGCATGGAAATATTTGCAGTAAATGCGTATAAACTGTACTATACAGTTGCACACACACACACATATATATATTACACTCTAGTATAAAAAAAACACACTTTGCACATTTAAGTTCATAGCATCTTCAAAAGTCAGGTAAAGAGACACAAGCGTCCAGAAGTGAATGCACCCACGATTGCACAACATGCATCTATGGGAACCGTATGACTGTTGTACCGACCATTTTATCACAACTTGTCACCAAGTACGTTCGCTACCTAATACACTGCGTTGGCTCCTAGCTCCCACACGGTACACATAGCCAATAAACCTACTGGCCATAACTTGTGATAATGATGCTTATGTAACGGAAATGGTCATTCTAGTGAGCGTTAAGAGCTGTCATAACAATGTAACAAACAATACTTGTTCTACTATCAGTTGTTTCGCCACGGTGGTCTAGTGGCTACGATACTCGGCTGCTGATCGGAGGGTCGCGGGATCGAATCCTAGCCGCGGCTGCTGCATTTCCATGCAGGCGAAATGTTGAGGCCCGTGTGCTGCGCGGTGTCAGTGCACCTTAACCCCAGGCGGTTTAAGTCGCCAGGCTGCTGCCGGCGTTCCTGGATGCCTGCGTTAAGCATATACACCAGATCATGTACCTTGTACACACGTTTATATTATTCGCAACACTTGGCTGAATGTCAGACAATTAGTCACAGGCAATTTTTGTCGCTGACGGCTTCGCAAGATACCGATTCCCACAATTTGTGGGATCTTTAACGCCTTCACAAGTACCACGTAACGTGGCGGCCCACGTTGCGGAATATCTTACCGTGAGTACGTTACCCCGTTACTGCTGCAAGATAGACCGAGTGGGTCAATAAGTTAACGAAAACGTAACGTGTTACGAGTAACACGTTATTTTTAACGCATTACCGCCAACAGCCGCGTTATACCATTCCGGGTGTTGTCGAAAATGCTTGGAGAAATCTTCTGTATTCATAAAACCAGATATTTGAGTAATTTTTGCTGAATTCCTTGCTCACCGTTGCACGCACTGTAATGTGGATAGGACTGACGTTTTGACCAGTAATTAGCACTGAATAAAGTAATTAACTTTTAAACCAGGACAGCTAGATCCTTAACCATAATATGAAGTTATTTGTGCAGAGAATCCATATCCTTTCTAACATTTCTAACAGGCGAGGCTACTAATTTCTACAGATCGTTAAAATCCGGCTAACAGCACCCAGTAAACCGAAGCCAAGAGGTCAAAGAGCGCTACCGCTGCTACCTTTATTAGTCGCCTGTGTGACGAAGTTGTTACTTTCCATCAGCGAGCGACGATTAGTAAGCGTCGTTGTCAAGCGGCGGTTGCGTCGTTGCTGCGCACGATCCCGCTTTGCGAACTTGCCACAGACGGACGCTTGTGGTCCACACGAGTATGGATGGGGAACGACTGTGTAATACAAGTAGTACGGAAGGCACCCGCATAATGTTTAAAAAAAAAAGTAACAATTTCTTGTGTTTTACGTCCCACAACCATGATATGATCGTAATAGACGCCCTGGTGGAAGGCTGCGCAAACTTCGAACTCCTGGGGTTCTCTTAGATTCACAGACATTGCACAGTACACGGGTCTCAACATTTAGGCTCCGTCGAAGAGTAAATGCCGAAGAGTATATGTCTGTGTGTGTGTGCGTGTGTTGTGTGTTTTAATATGACCGTGTATACGAACTATAGCGCAGCAGAAAGCTATGATAGATAACGCTTTGCAGTCTTCTTTTCCATCTTAACATATACTCATAATTCATGTCTCCTGCCTTAAGTCCTTGTCTTTCCTTTCTTTATTTTCCCGCACTCTATTAACATAGCGTAGGGCAATTCGGAATATTTACGACATCATAATTCCTGGACGGATGCCTCTAAAGTCGCTGGGCTGTCGGCGCGTGGAAGGCGCCTTGCTACCGTACGGCGTGTAGACTTCCACGCGTAAAGCTGGTTCTGTTGCAGGGAAGGCCTTTAAACTAACTTTACCAGCAGTAAAAATTTCCAGCACGATTTACGATCGATCGTTGCATGCTTTCAAGTCGCGTAAAAGGTGTACTTTACTACTACGCACCATGAGCAAGTGCACGTTGCCTTAAGAACTGAAAATCTGTGACGGCGCGTGGCGTGCCTGTAAGGGCTGTGGTACAGGGTATGAGCTTGAAGGAAATGCAAGAAGGCATTCACTCATTTTGACTTTCGGTGATGAGAAAGGCCGTCATAACACAGCTTCTCCGTGGCATCAACTGTGCTTGAAGGAGCGCAGCATCCTGCGAAAGTAGGCTCAGTATGTTTCTGAATAGGTACGTATTCTTTGGTACCTTAGAAAGATCCGCATGTTTGAGATACGCTGTATTAGCTTGCTTTCCCGCTGTTTTCCAGTGGCGAGCGTAGTTGCACAGCATTGAAGCAAACAACTGTGCTGAAGGGTAAGGCAATGATGGCGACAAATTGAAGCCATGATTTGAAAATTTGGACTGGGAAAGATCTACCAAGCTCAACCGGAAAAGAAAACACAGATGGATGATAGCGCTGCAAACGTTACAGTACCAGGGCAAGAAGCGTTCAGGCGCTATTTTTCTAGCGTTATTTTTCCGTAAGCGGTATTTGATGTCCGCTAAGAAAGTCTCGAGATGGCTTCATAAAAAGTCGTTCTTTCTGTAGAGTGTGCATCCAGCCAAAATACGCGCTTCGTACGAATATATATAAGCGAGCGTAATTAGAATAGTGCCGCGCGCGAGCTCTTAGCACTCCAGGAAATGCCTAATAGCCGCGTTACTGTTTCTAATCAAAGGTACATTGCGCTCTCTGAAGTCCCTGTCTTGTTGCTTGTCAACCAGTGAATGGTGTACAATGATTTCCCTGTGTTCTCTCTCTATTTTTATTGTACTGCAAGTCCGCATGCATTCTCTGTCTATGGCGCCTCCTTATTCATGCAATAAACGGTTCTGTAGCAACCGAAATCTGATCGAATAGTGGTTCTGCTAAGTATCAGGTATAAATTCACATTTACCAAATGAGAAATAGTCAAGTCAAACTGATTTTAGACAGTACCAAGTCGAAGAAACTAAGGCCGGAAGATGGTACAAACATTTTTGGGGTGCCCGAAGCTCCGTCTAACGGCACTACTATTTATACAAAAATAAGCGCCTGAAGGATCATTTGCAAAATTAAATATGACGGGATAGTGTTAAAGTAATACAGCGATATGGGTGTGCGAAGTAGACTCAAATAATGCATGTGCGAGATAATTGTCAACACTTGTGCAAAGGCAAAAAATTTCTTTACCTAAAGAAGGTTCTATACATAAAGGTAAGAAGAGAGAGAGAGAGAGATGAACAGGAAAGGCAGGGACAAAAGAAACATCGTTGTTCTGCGGCGGTACTTATATCAATAAAGACGCAGTTATTGTCATTTGTAAACAGCTGCCGACAGCACACTCCCACAGAATTCCAGTCAAATTTTTTAAATATCCTGAAAACATTGTTTTTCAATACCGCGACCAACGGTGTCGGGATGTGTATTTTGTGTTTCATTTTTCGTCGTCGTTGCATGTCATTCGCACATATTCAAAACGTCATGGAGACATTTTAGCCCCCAGAGAAAAGGTACTCGTGCAGCTTTCCGTGGCGAACGCTTCGGCGTCTATGTCCTACGTATGGTTCGGCCTGTGATCTTACTCAAGGCCCTCACTTCCAAACTCATGTTTCCTATTCAGAAACCTGCTAGGCTGCCAACTCCTCTAGATTAGCGAGAAGCAATAATTTTCGCAGCTGCAGCCTCCGTTTCTTCCTTCTGCACACGACGAATGGGTCTTGCAAACACATGGACATTCACTTCCGTCGTTTTACGTTTATTGCTAAGTGGCGCGGGCCTTCACCCGAAGCGCAAGCGACACACTTTGCTTCGACGCGTTAGAGCAGACAAGCGAGTCATCCGGAGCAAACAAGAGTCGTCGTACGGTCCAGTCGCGCCCTGCGGAGCAATCTTCGCGAGAAAACGTTGCCCGTGAAAGTTCGGAGCTTTGTAGAATTGAATATAAGGCATGAAAGCGTGTCCTACGTCGACAGAAAAGCCGTACATGTCTCGTGGATGGAGTGGAAAGGCGCAGTAAAAACATTGGACATCGTGCACATCCTCCGAATGAAGCCTTTAATCCAAGAACGACCGCCTTCGCTGCCGCTGCTCGCTTCCTGACGCTTTGCTTAGAACTTACGCGTAACGAATGTGTTCCGGCACGGTAGAGTATAAACAGAAGTAGATGCTGCTGTGAATAATATAAATAGCTGCTGCTCCCACTTATTGCAGTACAGGTTTTGCCTAGGAATAACTGAGGGGTAAAGAAAATCTCGCAAAAAAAATATCCCACTTCTGAGCTACAAACGTTTGCGTTTTTTTATTTGCTTGCCCTACAAAGTTCTTCACCGTGGCTCTTTTCACCGTGGCTTCTTCACCGTGGCTCATTCTAGTATGAGTTTTTTCAGTCTGTCACTTCGTGCGCCGTTATACGACTAGGGTGTTTGTTTAGCAAGTGCGAATATAAACGAAGTATTTAGAGTGTGAAAACTAATAAAATGCGATGCATAGCCTGAATGTCTCACGGGATGAAATGTCCGATAAGTCACATGACCTGCTTATATATGTCTATGAGAACAACCTTAGTAGATCAGTTATATACTGAGAAATCCGTCAGAAAGAAAAAACTGTGGCCCTTTCTAGGAGCCAACTATGGAAACACACACACCTTACCGAAGTCGGGGCCCAAGCCGAAGAAACAATGCCTTTAGCTGAAGCAACGACAAATAGCAACGCCATGCAAGGGTGAGTGCGCAGCGTTGGTGGTTCAGACGCTTAAGTGGCTTCTTAGGAATAGCTACGACATATAGATCATGGCACACCACTTCTGCAATGGTGTTAACATTGAAAAATTAAGTCAAATCAGCTGAACTGAAGCAAATTAATTTTGCATCGAACCTACGAGGGCCTTCAAGGTATACACAAAAGCCAAAGAAAATTGATATTGAATTGATATTGAATGATATAACGATGCCTGAA
>CM023485.1:106945171-107160171 GCA_013339685.2 Hyalomma asiaticum | reverse complement strand
CACACCTTACTGAAGTCGGGGCCCAAGCCGAAGAAACAATGCCTTTAGCTGAAGCAACGACAAACAAACAGCAACGCCTTGCAAGGGTGAGTGCGCAGCGTTGGTGGTTCAGACGCTTAAGTGGCTTCTTAGGAATAGCTACGACATAAAAGTCATGGCACACCACCTCTGCAATGGTGTTAATATTGAAAAATTAAGTCAGATCAGCTGAACTGAAGCAAATTAATTTTGCATCGAACCTACGAGGGCCGTCAAGGTATACACAAAAGCCAAAGAAAATTGATATTGATTGCAAATCAGGTACGGTTTATGTTCATTCAAGATGAAGGGCTGATAGTATATTTCAGAAGGGACAGAAACAACTTTGAGTAACGCCGTTCATTCGAACATACGAATAGAACATGTGTGAGGTCGTCGCAAAATCTTTATGCTTAGCGTGCTAACAACATAGACATTATAACGAGTGTTAGACAAACGTTTTAACCGGATATGAAATCCAGGCATGTACACGATTACTATCCATCTTCCTTAGATTTAGATGCGCAGCTTCCTTATGTCAATCTTTTCCCTGCGTACAGTTCCATATGTCTTTATTATTAAATATGGCGAAGTTCTTTCTTTTTTAGGGCACGCATGCTGCTTGAGCAGCTTAGCACTGAAACGGTTACACGACTGCTAGAGATAAGGACGCACCCTTAAAGAAGATACGCCTTAACAGTCAAATTTGAGGTTGTCATGTTGCAAGTGTTATTGGAGGGCAAATGAAAAGTTACAACACTACGACAGGTACACTATGCCGCCTACAAACCCATTAGTATCGATTGAGAAAATATAATGCGAGGTAAAACTAACACTACACCATTTGATGTTTAACGCTTAAGACTCTCTACTTAATCGACGTATGTGTGATTATAAGCGCCCGCTCATGAGAGTACATTTTGCCTGCTCATCTTACGCTAATGTGGAACAACAGTTTTGTCGATCGGTCGCTGACCCGGAACGCACGTTTCCTCCATCGAAATGCAGCCGCCACGTTCGGGATTCGATACAGCGACCCTCGGATGAGTAGCCGAGTGCCATAGCCAGTAGCCCACCATGGCGGGGCACCGTCGAAATCGAAAACGGAAGGGGGCTTTAAAAGTAGCCGTATTGTAAATGTATTGATTGCGTTCCAATGCTATAGGCCACCTTTTTAGGACTCGCAACATCAGCGCAAGCAACAATATGAAAATGTAAAATCTTCGTGTAAGGTTTCTCGCTTTAAGGAAAAAAGGACCGTTCATTTATTGGGACTGAGAAAGATAAAAAAAGCGTAGTAACCAAGCCTCAAGGACGTTCCAAATAGCAAGCACAAGACCCGTACTAATCGACGCATTATCGATCAATCCAACATTAGTTGAACGTCCGTCATTCTACAGTTCACGCATGTTTTCCACAAATGCCTCTTGCTTCGAAGTATAATTTCTAATGCAGACAGTGGGGGGGCAGGGGGAGGATACATCGCTTTTGTATAAACGAGCTTGCTTACGGAACAGGAGCGCTGCGTCATCCTTGCGCACAAGGGTCTTGAAAGCTCTCCAGAGAAGGGGCGGCAAATGGTCGGATATAAATTCGCGGCCTTTGCGACGCATTCATACCCTGCCATCCCAATTACTGTGTATACCAAGCGAACGAGAGGACCAGGGGAGCAGAGACGTAAACGTTGGATGGATAGATAGATAGATAGATAGATAGATAGATAGATAGATAGATAGATAGATAGATAGATAGATAGATAGATAGATAGATAGATAGATAGATAGATAGATAGATAGGCAGACGCGGTGAAAGTGTCATAAGATTTCCAAGAAATGCTTCGCGTTCAAAAGTACCGCCGCAGTGGCAGTGCTCGAGTGCAGACCCAAAAGAAGCGTGTTGGATGTGGCTAGCGTGCTTAGATATCGGTGCGCATCAAGGCACCGTGCTGCTTAAGTTTCTGGAGCTATAAATTGCAACGTGCGTCTGAGGTTTTCGACACATGGTTCACAAGGAAAATCAAACGTTGGGAAAAAAAAAAACGCGAATACATCCGCTCCGTAAAGGTCGTGGGACAGGAAAGCTCTCGCTCTTTCTTTTCGTTTTTTTTTGTCTCTTTTTTAAATTTCAGAAGCTTCCCATTAGACATAATGGTGTAGGTGTTAAAAGTAAAAGAAATGATGCGTGAATAAAACATCTTAGCTGCACCTAGTGTTAAATCGAGTCTCAGAACTGCAAGTGAAACTTTGCAAGCAGCCGTGCATGAAACAATTTGTCTGAGCGCGTTTCGCAGCATTATGTTTTGGACTTAAGTGCTTCGCGTCGTGACCATCATTTCGGAGCACAGTATGCAGCACTCGTATGTGCTGTATCAAAGGCATTCATATGATTCAAATATGTTGAGCTCAATTTCAAATATCTTCATATGATTCAGAGAGAGAGAATATTTTATTGACACCGGAGATGTTAGCCTGGTTAATGGCCTGGCTTGCTACTCCAGGTGTTTAGCGGTCATTATGATATTTACAATGATCACGTGTAACACAACACGTACATGCAGTCACATTTACTCACACACTCATGTCTACATATATACACTATACGCAGTTTACAGCGTTTCGTTAAGATATGTTACCCGTGGAAACGTTATCAATGCTTTAGTGCTGCCTAGTGCGCAGGTGCTGTCTTGCCACGGGCCTAGAAGATGCCGCAGCTCCAAGGTCGAACCATGTTGCAGACGAAGCGCTGCCTTCAGAGTTTTTCACTCGGAGTCGTAACGCTGGCAATCGCACAGGACGTGTTCAAGGTCCTCTCGTGTGTTGCATTTAGAGCACAATGCAGAACCATATTGTTGTATCTTCTGCTTGTAGTGTCTTGTGTAGGCTACATTAAGTGTTATTCGGTGAAGGCACGCCTCATCTCGCGTGCCTAAACCTCGTGGTACGTGGAAGCTGCAGGCTGAGTCAATAGCGTGCAGTGGTCCGTACTGATTTCTTGAGTCACACTAGAAGTACCGTTGCTGATTTCAGGCAAATGCCGATACCATAGTCGCCGCATTTTTTCTTTAAAAAGGTATGGCGGTTATTGGTGCTCTAGTACCATGTGCTGTTCTGGTAGCACTGTCGGCCCGTACGTTTCCTTGTATTCGACAGTGGGCTGGTAAGCACTGAAATACAACGCGGTGGTTAAGTTCATGAGCCTTATTGCCTAGGCGCTTGATGTCCACTACCAGTTGTTCTTGGGTGCGTGGTGACTTCAAGTGACTGCAGCGCCACTCGTGAATCAGAGAACATTACCCAAGAATCAGGTGTCTGAGCTACGATGCAAACAAGCGCTCTCCGCAACGCAGTCAGCTCAGTAGCTGTGGCAGATGTGCGGTGACCCAAGGTGGCAGACATTGACATGTTTACCTACGGGATCCACAGACCTATTGCCGATGATGTGGCCGTAACAGAGCCATCCGTGTGAATGTGGCGGCAGGTTCTGCAGCTGACGTTAATATGCTCCAGGGCGAAATATTTCAGTACTGGAGCTGGCGTGTAACATTTACTGTTGATACAAGGTACAGTCGCGACCATGGTCCAAGGGGGTAGTTTCCATGTGGCCTTGTCGGAATTGATGGCGTTTCGTATTTCAGCGGAAGCAGGGTCTGTACTTCAGATGTGGTGGCTGATGCAGGCGGATGGTTGTGAGCCCTAGCAGCAAAACGCACACAAATTCGGAGAAACTCTTGCTTCAGTAGCAGTGGAACCGAAAGTCGCCGACGTTGTGTTAGGGTTCCTACGGTCGAAGTATTTTTAGGTAGGCCCAAGCATACCCTCAGCGCTTTAGCTGGCATACTGGTGAGCGCCTGGATACTTGATTTGGAAAGTCCTTGTAGCTCAGAGAAGCTGTACCGCAAGAGATCTTCGCAGAGAGCAGTGTACATTCGCAGTAGAGCAGCCACAGAGCAGCCACCAGTATTGCTGGACATCATACGAAGAATGTTTGCGTATGATTCCACTGTTGCCTTCACTGCTATTGTATGAGGCGACCACGTCATAGATCTGTCGAATGCCACTCCCAGAAACTTGTGACTTGGTACGTATGGGATGTGAGATGTCGTCTGCATAAAATGAAATCTCAACCGTTGCGTGAATACACTTCCCTAGGCCGACGAGAGCGATGTTGAATAAGGTCGGGCTCAATACTACGCCTTGCAGAACTCCTCAAACTACTGTGTGAACAGTTGTGTCACCAAGTTTTGTAGACATGTACACCGAGCGGTCAGTGAGGTAGTCCATTATCCAGTGGTACATGCAGCCCTGACTCTTACAGACCTTAGGGTCTGTAAGATCGGATCGTGTAGGACGTCGTCGAATGCGCCCTTAATGTCCAGGAATACGGCAACAGTGATATTGTGCGCAAGCTTGTTAATTTTGACGCAGTTGGCAAGGCTGATCACATCATCTATGCTGCCTCGACCCTTTCTGAAACCCGACATCTGTGGGGGATAGGCATCAGCGCTCACCAGCAACGAGTCCAGTTGCATCAGCACCATCTTTTTCATGAGCTTTCCCACACAGCTAAGAAGAACTATAGGGCGATAAGTGTTGATATCTGTAGGAGGCTTTCCAGGTTTTAGGAAAGGAATGATTCTGGCCTGTGTCCAGCTTGGTTCGAGTCGGCCCTTCCTCCAGCTGGTATTGAAGATGTCAAGAAGGTGCGTCTTCACCTTTTCACCCAGATAGGAGAGTCGGGTCCAGGGGATGAAGCTTTGTTTACCGACGCCAGAGCACCAATCAATTCCATGAATGTGAAAGGTTCGTCTGTCACAGCTGTGCGGTCTGTTGTGGTATCGGTAACGGCTTTTGCCGTTTGTAACATAGTTGCAGATGTAACAGCAGTTATCTTTGCGCAGAAAGCTTCCGCCATGTCCAGCTCGCTGACTTTACGGAACAGTGCGACAGAACTGGACGACTGTATTTGAGCTGGCGGGATTCTCAGGCTGCGCGCTATGCTCCATATCCTTGACAGATCTTTTCTGAGGTCATGTTTGGAGCTTAAAGCACGCCACTGTTTCCTATCCAGCTTGTCGAGGTGACGTTGAATGTGCCGTTGCATTCGCCTAGCTTCGCGAATGTCACCTCTAGATAATGTTATATGATTCAAAAACGTGTGCAGCCCAGTGGTTAAAACATTTGCCTTCTGAGGGTCGTGGCCCGAGTGGCCACCGCAGCACCGGCAGCGGTATTTTTTCCCACTTGCGTTAGTTTTGCAGGGAATAGCTGCCAGATCATCCGCCGCTAGATCTGAAACGCGCGCGCTTAAACTAATTGGTCAAAGCACGATCACGTGACCAGCCAGCTCAGCAAGGGTGGTTACGCCAGCGCCACAGCTAAGCCTAGGTTACTTACCAAGCAAAGATAACTTTGTTGTAAATCGAACAGGATTTATCCACTAATGTATAAGCCAAAGCTTTGATGATATGACCCTTGTTTCTACGCTTGGATGATATGACCAGAAAATTTTGCGCATGGCTCGGGTGCACTGCTTCCTGTGAGAGGATCGCGCGTCTGAATTAGTCCTGTTTTTATTCAAATGCATTATGCGTAGCTAGCATCTTGACAAATCTTATGTTCAGCCACGCATGCGCAGTGATTGTGAAACCACAACACGACCACGGCAACTCCAGGAATGTCGTAGCCTTCAAGTACACCCTTTGTCAGTAATGTACCGTACAGTTTTCGATAGCCAGAAGCAAGCGTTGAGATCAAGCGCAGACTAATGTATAATAATTTGTGGGATTTTATGTCTCGATACCGCGATATTTCTAGTTACGCCGTAATGGAGGCGTCCGGCAATTTCGGCCACCTGATGTTGAACGTGCGCCGACATTGCACGTTCAATATCAGGTGGTCGAAATTGCCGGACGCCTTCTCTACGGCGTTCCTAGAAATAATTTATATATATTTACATCTGTACGCACAGGCTTCGTGTTGTCAATAGTGCCCGTTTTTTAGGCACGTACCCTTTTGCTTCGGAGAAGCTACGCATCGCCAATGGGAAGCTTCATTTTGTGGGAAAGTGCTCGTGCCTTTGACTCTTTTATCTGACATTTTGCAGAGTTTAATCGTGCGAGTAGGCATGTGTTCAGCGCTTAGCTACCGCTAGTCACAGAAAGACCTAAAACGGCAAGGGCTAACATTCGTAACAATATACACTTTATATGCTGAACTTGTGTCTGGTGTCTTCAGCCAGTCCCGATATTTATCAGTTATTTGGCGGCCTTTATCTTTAGCCGCGCATTATTTCAAACCTTTTAGAACTCCTAAGTGATAACTACAGCAAAGGTAGCGCTTAGTGACGGGTAGTGGAAGGCGCCCCATGCATTTATCCAGGCTGCCATGATTGCGGACAGTGCATTGTAGCGGGTTTGTCCAACTATGCGGAGAATATATGGGCATTACAAGTTGCGAGGAATAAATGCAATGTACTGCTGTAAAATTCTCTAATGATGCCCTGTTATCAATGCTACAGCTTTGAACGAGGGTTTACGTGACGTATCGATAACATAGCCAAGTGTTATAACGTAAATATAATTTGCTCACTATGTAATGGTACAGCACAAGCTGAGTTATAGAGGAAGTTAGCTTGCTATACAAGGTTATTTCGACTAGCAAGCTTCATAGAAAAAGGGGCTGGTAGTGTTGGGCTCAACGTGCAGGTCATCTGCACTGCATGGTCAGTTCATTATTCACAAACGTGTTACTATGAGCCATCGTTTCTGGAGAATTGTGTGCAGCCAATAAACGTGGTGACCACTGCAGCGATATTCTGTATAAGATGTAGTGTGTGAAGACTTCTCTTATGCTTGTGTATCCGATACAGAATGCGAACGTTTGTATTTATCGCACGAGATACACTGCTCTGTGCTATTGTGGGATCTGTTGAGTTTTATCGTTTGCAATGCGTTGCTAATAAAATGAGTGAATAAACCACATTTTCTGACTACACTGTTTTCTTGCACAAACAAAACTGTCACGCTTCAAGGCTTGCTGGCTCGTGCGCATTGAAACATTTACAAACAAATGTTTTGTGGATGGGCTGAACGTCCGGGAAAATAGCAAACGAAAGTTGGCGAAAACAAGATACGCAGCAGCAACGCAACCTGAAAAAAAAAAAAAATTGAAAGTGGTCGCCCGCTCGTCGAGCGCATAGCAAACGACAAGCAGCTCGGCGCTTCCTCCTCTCTCGTCAACAAAAGCGTTGCCATAGCAGCATCAGCAATTTTTTATTGTTTTTTGGTTTGACAGTTTGGCCTACCAAACACCAGGGGACAAATTGGCGCTAGTGGTGCTATTATCGCTTACCTGGGGGGTATACTAGCTGACCTAGCCCTGCTATAGCTGCCAGGTCATACGCCTCTAGATATGAAACACGCGCGCTTAAAACTGATTGGTCAAAGCGAGATCACGTGACCAGCCAGCTCAGTACAGTGACGGGTAGTGGAAGGCGCACCATGCATTTATCCAGGCTGCCATGAGAGCGGACAGTGCACTGTAGCAGCTTCGTCCAACTAAGACGAGAACAACAGTTGTCGGTGTCCTCTAACCTTACTCAGCCTCCCTTAGTTCCCTCCCTTGCTCTCTCTCTCTCTCTGCACCGTGGTTTATGCGCATGCGAGAAAGCTGCGTCTCTTCCACTTCAGGACACGGGGAAGCATGGAAAGTCGGGTCATTTAGCTTATTTCACCTTGCCACTTACCTATTTGTTCGCTTCAGAGTTCCAGATGTAATCTTCCGTTAAAAAAGAAAAAGAAAAAGTTCGCTAATTACAAAATGCACGTGCTATATTTGTACGCTCTCTGTGCAGTTTTCATTAATATGTACGCACCTACATTATGCTCGTCGTTTATGTTTATTACGGCTGAAGAGCTACGTAAAAATAGTAACTTAGACCATATAGGCATGGAAAGAACGTTCATGGTTCTTATCCGACTAGACACAGAGTACAGTTCCCCTGTAGACGACCCTGTATCGCACAGATCTGTGGGAGAAGATATTCCCATGTGGATGGCACTGCAATGAACTATATAAGTGTCCCGATAATCCTGTGATCGTGCTCCTTCCAGCAACATCGTTGAAACTGCCGAGGGGCGCGTCAGCTGGTCTGTAGAACTACGATTGCATGATGGAAACGCTTCAAGTAGTAGTTAAGAAGCCGCTTTGGTATTGTATTGCAGATGGTTCATAGATGTTGTATTGCAGTCTACGACGCTAGCGCAGCCCCGAGGGGGCTTCGGGAGAGCTCGTAACACGTTTGGTTTGAAAAGTCATTTATAACACGGCCGTCATTTATAACAGACCTATCCTCATGTCCGCTCAATCGGCCGTGTCGATCTGGTGGATGCGCCGCACTGCACCTAGCTGTTGCCGCCGCAAACACTGCGGCTGTTATTATGCATGTGAATAGCCCGTGGACCCGCGGTCTCTAAACAGTGACATTGTTCTTTCACCCTCGAAAAACACGTTAAATAAAGTTTGCTGCATTTGGACGCCTATTTCCGCCTTACCCTGCCCCGACCAATGAACGAGGTCGCGCTAAAAGTGCAGGGGACGATTGGAACAACCACTGGTCCTGTTGTGACGGTAAACTTCTCGCTTCTTCAACTGCACGAGGAAAGCACGTGTTCTATCCCAAGGGAAGCACCAGTACCTATTCTGTGAATCAGATTAAGCTCCCTGCTTTTCCCATTCACATGTCTGCTGCTCCTGACATGAGCATTTGAATTTCGCGCTGCTGGCATTCAATGCAAGCCTTGTTTACGCTCGCTGAAAGACCACCTTCTTGTGTCAGATGTTTGTGTGTCTCCCTTCTCCCTTTACGTTACGGGCAAGCATGTCAAGCGGTGAACCCCAGCTTGCGAAAGGCAAAATGTTCTGTTTCTCAGTGCTTACAATTGGCCGGTGGTAGAATGCCATTCAAAATATTGATCGGGCAAGCTGGCTCAGTATCTCAGTCAACAACATTTGAGCCTTTACACTCGCGTGAGAAACCCATGTCTTCGTATGCATTATACAGGTGCTTCTTCTTTTTAAATTTTTTTCACATTATTAAAGCCTACAGATTTGCAAAAGTACGGCGGGTGTTGTTTGAAACCGCAGGTTCGCCATGTGTGCTGCAAAGAGCGGCGTCTCTTTTCTGGCTAAGTGTAATGTGTTTGTCTGCAAAGTGCTCGAGGCTTACCGTTGGTTCCGACAACAAGCGGAACACCTGAGCCTGACAGCGCCAAAAAAATACGAACCGCATATAAGAGGACAACCTAAACGCCCAGCTTAAGGTATTTGCTTTTTCCATCCTAACAGACGTCTGGAGTAAATATTTGTTCCAACGCGCGTTGCCTGAACACCAAGGACATTTTTTATTTCCTGTTTCAACACCGCTCAGGTACATTTTGAAAGTAGAAGCAGAAACATATCCGTAACCTGCTATTATTGACATTTCGAGAAATACACCGCCCGACCCGAGACGAGCGGCCTCCACAATGTTGCGGAGAGTTGAATGCCAATACTGCTGTGGCCTATAGAAAGATTGCGCCCACTTCTGCGGCTTCGGTTAAGGCTCTAGTGTCTGGGAAAGGACCTGTAAGCTGAATTTATGTTAATGGTCAATGTTTAGTTTATTCATGAAAAAAAAAAATGCTAGCTGCTGCCACTCTCGCGCGTATGCAGTGCAAGTGGAAAATCCGTCTCTTAATATATACAGTGGCACGACTATATGCATGAAGTGATCAGGACATGAAAGGGGCCTTGCAAAACTCTTGCGGGTAATCCTCCAGAGGTGTCATTTAAGTAGCTACAATTTTCTTTAAAATGCGTTAGGTATTAGAGAAGTCACAGTTTGAAATTTCAGAGGAGTTCTATCGCCCGAGAAAGTTTGCTCACGTTTTATCCTGGTGATTGCGCTGGAAGCAACGAAGAAGGGGTGAGCAGGGGGCGCTTGTCATCACCTTGGACGCTTTGTCTTCTGTTCTTTTTTGAATCTATTGGCACTTCTGTAGTGGAAGACAAGTTTGCCGTCAGAGTAACTGCGCAGAGGTGGCGCTGTTTGTTATGTGGGGTTTCTCGTCCCAAAACCAGCTCTGAATGTGAGAGACTCCGTAGTGGAGGGCTCGGGAAATTTCGACCCCCTGGGGTTCTTTAAAGGAGTACTGACACGAATTTTTTACCTTCTCGTATTATTGCTGTAAATAAAAGCACTGGCGTGGAGAACCCCAAAAAGAGTATCATGGTGCCTAGCAAGGCAATGAATATATTTTTAATACGGCTTCCTTAAACGCCGACTTTCGGTTTCGATTTCGAGGGGGCGGTTTCCTAGTGACGTGTCGACACAGTCGGGCGTACGTCTAAGCCACGTAGCGACAGCAGTTCGTGATAGCGTCGCTGCATCTCTGTCGTCTGTGGTCAGTTACACGTGAGGCACGCAAACAACGACAATTTCAAGGTCGTCCAGCGACTATGACAGGGATTTCGGCGATTTTTAAGAGGCTGTGTTCATACGTCATCGTAGTGTCCATTGCGCTGGGGCTGGCTTGCAGTGCTGGGCGACGAAAACTTTAAAACCAAACTAAAATATTTTGTACGCGTTTCCTGGCTTCCGTGCGCGGAGGACGTTAATCATACATGGCTAGAAAACGAAAAATGTACATTTTGAGCCGCTGCACGGGCCTCAACATTTCGCTTCCATTGAAATGCAGCCGCCGCGGCCGGGATTCGATCCCGCGACCCTCGGATCTGTAGCCGAGTACCATAACCACTAGACCACCGTGGCGGGGCGAGAGGTGGCGCCGTTCCACGGCATCCACGGGGCATAAGAGGATGCATGATTAACGTGGGCTAACTGGGAACTTCAACGGCACAGTGGCAACCGAATGGTAGCTCATGGCGCGACGCAGCGTTGACACTCTCGTGAGGGCGCCGCAATTAAATTCGGTTTGTTGAAGGAAACCGTACGCGACGGTTTGCTGATGTGCGTATCCTTAGTATACTTCGTTGAAGTATGCTTGATGAATTGAGGGAAGTCTGACAAAATCATGCCTAATGATAGTTAAACATATGTATTACTTAGCACATTGGTGTGATGCGCTTAACTAGAAGCCCGGGTTCAACACCTCTTCTCAATTCGTATAGTTGCGCGCTTGTGTGTTTCCTATGCATGCATTATAATCCCAAGCCGCGACTGACGGTACGCCTTCCATGTTTTTAGTTGTATTCTAAAGGTATGTAACACACAGTACAGGTGCTCAACTTTCAACTGAGTTGAACTCAGTTGAAAGTTGAGCGCCTGTAATGTGCGCCGTTTGTTGTCCCCATTTTTTAGCCCTCCAAGTTTTCCGCGTCAAGTTATAATTAATACATATCCAGGGGATGTCGGCTCGCAAATTTTTGCGGCGGCCACGTTTGCGGCTGTTGGTTATCACTTGTATGTTGAACAGCTCGGGCAGTGAAGACTATAAGCATGTGTTACGGCGCAATTCGTAACAATATTGGCTGTACGGAGTCTTGCTCCTTAGAGTGCATGATTTAATTAGCCGCACGAAAATCTTCGATCGCCCAAAAAACGGCGTTTGCTTGCTGAACTAAAGAGGCTCATGTCGTTTTCTCTGTGCAATTCTCAAGTCATTAAACTGGTTTCCTGAACGTGTTACCACAGTTAATGGGCCTGCTAGCCCGGAAGAAAATGGGCCAATATACCACCCCCAGGCGATACGAGTTACGCGACTGTAGAATGGGTTGGTATATCCGAGCGCCGTTCAGTAGTCGCGTCATATACGTAGCGCTAACCCCTGGTGTGTGGGGGAACCACTTTCTCTTACGTAGCGATCGCTTTTTAGGGGCGAAGCTCCTTATGTCATCACCTGGGCGGTTCTCGGTTGTCGATGCATCCTGCGTAGCCAGTAGCGTCTCCCTTAGCATACAATAGATGGCGCTGTCGCATAGAGATGCATGCAAACTGCAGTTGGGTGACGATACACTAGATGGCGCTGTACGCATTCTGTGTCGTCATCTCCATTTCTCGTCTCGTTTCCGAGAGGGCGCTGTCCCATAGACATGCGTACAATATAAAAGAACTTGTTGTTGGGCTAGTTGGTAGAATATATCTAAACCTTATTTTGAGCGCAACCACACGACACATCCGCACATCCACACACACACACACACACCCACACACCCAGGCATCAACCACGTACAGCGCTCACTTCCAACTGATTTATTCAACGCACGAAGGCTGAATATATACATGTGGCACATGCGTGCATACATCATATGAAGCCAACACACACAATCAACACATACATTTTCTTCTTGCTCTTTCCATCTTATAGTCTAGATCTTATGAACTGCAATTCACTAGGAAACAGAGATAGCGACGGGGTGCTTACACAGTGGTCCTTATCTTTTTCAATGTAGAAAGCCTCTAACACTTCACGTGCAGTTTTTCTTTTGCTTCTGCCCAGAATCTTAGTCTCGGAGAATCCTGCGTCACAGCCACACATTATACAATGCGCAACCAGGTGCGCATACTTATCATCTCGTTTTATTAATTTTTGGGCGTGTTCCCTTAACCGGTCATTAACGCACCTTTCGGTTTGACCGATGTACACCTTGCCGCAGGATAGGGGTATCGAGGATAGGGGTAGGGCAGGATAGGGCAGGATAGGGGTAGCGGCCTGTTGCTTTCGGAAATCCTGCATAATGTCAAGAGCGCTAATCGAGAAGTCGTTCGCTCCTCTTACAGATTTCTTGCTCTGTCTTTCAAACGACGAGCAGTAAACCTTTATATTTGCTCCAGCGATCAGAAGGCGTCTCTCATAATCATAGCTGGTTTTGGGACGTTAAACCCCACAAATCAAATCAAGCTCCAGCGATCAGAAAGGAGTTGATGTTGGATGCAATGACTGAAGGGTTTGCAAAACTGCTTCAACGTTCAGTTCTTTTATAAACCAGCTTATTACTTATATACAAAGGGGACAAGAGCTTTTTCGCGGACCTTTAAAGGCTGGTAACTTCTCTGTAGGTGCCTGAACAAGGAATAAGTTCTATGCTCGGCTCGCCAGTTTTGTTTGATATGGCCATAGGATTTTTTCTTGACGTTGTAGTCTTAATTAGTTACGTTTATATTGTCTTCGTGAAAAACGATGCTTTGACACGAAGCAAATTATAAAGCTATTTGACTCCTCTTACCTCTGTAAGAAAAACACCGGTGCTTTTCAGTTTTTCTTTTGTGTGGGTCTCTTCATCTGGAATGCTTTGGCTAACGTCCCTGCCCGTGTCCTGTTCTCCAGCGTTCTCTGGTTCCCCAAGTTTCAAGATCGTTAGCGTCGCTTTCCACTTTTGAGAAAGCCTGTGGTCAATATAGGGCTTCATCTTCTTTGTTTTTCTCGTGCTGTTGATACACAGATACCATAGGTCAAACTACGTCTACTGCGTCAAAGAGCCAGCGCATGTACGAGGAATATTCGCGGTGAGTTTCGGGACTGGAAAATTCCTTAAACGTATGCATTCATAAGCAGTCCGCTAAGCCGTGTTCTTTCCTTATCGCACAGATTGTTGTTGTTGTTGTTGTTGTTGTTGTTTCCTCTATAATTGGCACATACCCGCGAGAGGGCTTGGCCACACCGCAGGTAATGATATATGAATGGAAAAACTAGAAAGCCAGAGCTAATTCTAAGAGAAAATAAAAGGTGAAATAAAAGTGAGATAAAAGGGAGCGAACATTGTCTTCTTTCCATTAGGGTAGTGTGTAACTATTGAGGCGCAGTTAAATGCATTATCCTCCACCCTGGGCACTTTCAGAAGCCGGCGCGGAAGGAAATCGCGGCTAGGTGCGGTCGGGCACGTGGCGATGCGTTTTGCGCTGGGACACCTGTGGGGTGTGTCTGCGCACTATTCAACATTGCAGGCAGGTTAGAACATAGAGTTGGCTAGCAAGGTTTCTTTTTTTTTTGTCACACAAGGTGATGGCTGTGCTTTTTGCATGTGGTGATTCATATGGCTATCACCCCTTCTTCCGCCGTCCATCGATTACTCGTGCGTGTGAGGCCTCGACTGGTCAATAATCTTGGTGTCTGGTCACACGAACTGCATGTGGTACGTTGGCACGTCAGCACCTCTCGTGCAGGGACGATTGAGCCTTTTCTGACCGGTGAACGAATTCTTGCATGTCGTGTATGTTTGGGGTACGCTGTATGCCTGTCAATTGACAGAGATAGCATCGAGCAGACGTAGCGAAAATCATTCTTTCGCTGGAGTCTCCTATACGATGTCGTCGTGATGTTAGTCTTTTAGAACTCTTGTTCACTGTTTTTTAGTAATCGTAAGGTGCCCCAACTGGCTGACCATCTGCGTCTCACTAACTTGCTTTCAATCCTCCTGATTTCTTCTGCTCTTTTTTGCTATAAGCTTGCTTGCAGTGCCTGAGGTAAAGTTAATTTTCATGCTGCGTGTAAGTCCTCTAGGTGACGCATGTCTGTGTTTTCATTTTGTTGTGCTCCTGGTAAGTCCAACAGCACATCCTGAAATCTTACCAGTGAATTAATGTTTGAAGATTTCGTACGTGCAGCGAACTCCCATAACGACCAAAACGTAGAATAGCGTCTTAAAGCGAACGTGTTCCAGCTACTTGAACTCAAACGTTTTGCTTTGTATTACAAAACTTCTTTTAAGGGGAATTCTCAGTGGTCGCTCAAATTTCTTTTCGTGAGACATAGATGTCAGTCGCAATTGATTCTTCCTTGAATTTTCGTTAGAATTCTCCT
The DNA here is from genome assembly GCA_013339685.2 of Hyalomma asiaticum. Taxonomy (NCBI): domain Eukaryota; kingdom Metazoa; phylum Arthropoda; class Arachnida; order Ixodida; family Ixodidae; genus Hyalomma; species Hyalomma asiaticum. The sequence continues at coordinate 107,145,356 of CM023485.1, read as the reverse complement.
TCTGAAATAATCCAGTCTTGACGAAATCCAACGTTTGACGGGAACCCGTTTGGCCGGAGAAGTGCATGATGAATAGACGAGAAGAGATACACTGACCAAAATAAAAACTGAACTTACTTGACGTTTTGGCACCCCATACGGGAGCCTTGTTCACAATAAAATGCCATAATAATAGCACATCATGTATAGCATGATGTCAGTACATGAAGTGAGCCAGAGGGTAAGCAAAGAGCACGTAACTACGCATGAGTATATGACGCAAGTAGCGCGAGTACATTGTCGGAAGTGTCCCGTCACTCCTGTTCAACGTGTGCGCCGTGGTTTTGTATGTGCAAGGATTCCAAGTGCAGGCGTGGTGCAAGCTTCTATTCTTTGGCCAGAACACGCGCACGTGACCAATCAATGCTGTCACCTGTGGATTACACGTGTTCGGCCAGGGCTTTCGAGGCCTCGTGTCGTTTCCCGACGTCATACTCGTGCTGTTTCACCCTTTTCTTGAAATTGCCTGTCTCACCGATGTACTTATATTCACAGTCATGGCCACCTCTGGCGTAGACTACACCGGGGAAATCTTCGCTGGGCATCTTGTCTTTAATGTTTCCTAGGACATTTCGCAGCTTCCGTGCCGGTACATGCGTAATTTCGACGTCGTACCTGCGCATGATGCGGGCGATGGTCTCACTTATGCCGGGCACATACGGGATGGGCATTCGCTTTTTTCGAAACGGCGATGAACGCTGCCTACGTGGTAGCGACAGCTTTTTTGCACAAATGACAAGACAGACGGAGGGTATCCACAAGTCTTTAATGCGTCATAGATGCTCTGGGTATCACGCTTGCAGTCTTTAAGGTTTGTGAAAATGGTCCTGACTCGCTGGAGCAGCGTGGCGGGAACAGATCGTTTGTGCGAATGCGGGTGCACTGAATTAAAATGTAAATACCGGCCTGTGTGTTGGCTTCCTGCAGAGGTTGAAAGTCAGACCGGTGTTTCCCCGCTTGATGAGAACGTCAAGGAACGGTAAACATCCGTTCGCTTCTTGCTCGCCGCTAAACTGAATCGCCTTTTCAATGCTGTTCAGGTGAGCTCTGAAGACGGCAAGAGCATCCTTGTGAATTAATTGATTGATTTGTGTGGTTTAACGTCCCAAAACCAGCTCTGATTATGAGAGACGCCGTAGTGGAGGGCTCCGGAAATTTCGACCACCTGGGGTTCTTTAACGTGCACTGACATCGCACAACACACGGGCCTCAACATTTCGCCTATATCGAAATGCAGCCGCCGCGGCCGGGATATCCTTGTGAATTACGCAGAAACAGTCATTAACGTGCCGTAAAAATATCTTCGGAGAAGGGGTGAAAGAAGCGAATGCCCGACGCTCGACGTCTTCCATAACAAGGTTGGCAGCAGAAACGAACGGAGACAGAGACGCCCCAGTATCATGCGTTTGCAGGTAGAAGTTCTGTAGGAAAACGAAGTAGGTGTTCGACAAACAGAACCTAAGGAGACGGGACAGGTCAGGGACATCAATTACCGACCATTCAGGTAGTGACCCTGGGCCTCGAGGGCATCGGTGCAAACCTTTACCGCCAGTTCTACAGGAACGCTTGTGAACAAATATTTAACATCAAATGAGACCATGACGTCGTCACCAGCAGGAACAATGTGCCGTACCTTGTTAATGAAATCGCTGAAATTGCGCACATGGGTGCCGCTTCTTGCAACGAGCGGAGAAATAACGCGGTGTAGGAAACGGATAGCTTGTGCAAAAATGAACGAAGTCGACGATGGGCCGCATAGGAACGCCTTCCTTGTGAATCTTTGGTAGGCCATAGAGCGCAGGAGCTCACGAGGCAGAATCACCACGCAGTGCTAGCATCTAAAAATATGCTAGCACTGCTTGGTGATTCTAGCGCCTACACCCTCCTGCCTCGTGATCCCACTGCAAAACTGCAAAAGGACTTCCAAAAACTTCTAGCTAACGTCTTTCGTGGGGTCCCACCCCTGCACAAGCCACTATACTACCGACTACTGTGTCACAACGCATCAGCTCCTGCGCTCTATGGCCTACCAAAGATTCACAAGGAAGACGTTCCTATATGCGGCCCATCGTCGACTACACTCGCTCACCTTTCCACAAGCTACCCGGTTTCCTACACCGTGTTATTTCACCTCTCGTTGGTAGAAGCGGTACCCACGTGCGCAAGTGAACGTGCCAAACAAGCGCGGTACCACTAGGCTATATACAGCGGCTCTTCGTACACGAAACATCTAGTAAATAATGTTATAGCAGGAAGCTGCTGCACTGATGCTGCTTGTATAACGTGAGTTGCGCGTCTAATGTGCGATAAGCGCTGTCATAGCAATACATATGTTCTCCTACCGTTCGGTGTGCTTTTGTACATCTTTGCTCGATCCAATAGGAATATTTCAAGGAACGACGCTTAACATAGCCAATCAAGACATCGTACAGTGCGTCTCTGTCGACAAGACAGACGTCTGTACTTCGCACTAACTTGAGTGCCTAATATCACCTCCTACCACGAGCTACCAATCGGTCGCCGCGGTGCTGTCGACGTTCCTGGTTAGCCACGTTATAAGCATACTCATGAGTGGGTACTCACGCGCTTTGCACAAGAGCCTAGACCTTAATCGTCATAGGCGATATTCTCGATGACTGCTTCGCATGACACCGGTCCCCACAATGCGTGGGATATACAGTTATTTTGTCGTGCGGTTGATAAGCTAATAACGCGACTCGGAGTGCGTCCGATAAATCACATAGCCGCTCAACGTACGAGGAATGGGCGCGGTGGATCTCGCAGCGTGATAGCTCCCTGAATGTGTGCATGAATTCAGTGGGGGGCTGGGGGCTCATCGCTCCACATTGTGTGGGGCAGCGAATATTGCCTTCTTGCCGGTCGATAGTGCTGCAACATTACGGTGCAGTTAGGTACAATATCCTCAAACTTGGTCGCTTTCGGGATCCCACGCGGCGGGAGATCGTGGCTGCTGGGTTGTCAGGCTTAGACACGTGGGCATGCGTTTGTCGATAGGATTTCCTGGCCTGGTGACGACACAGCGTCATGTCGTTGAATAATAGCCCCACTGCTTATTTCTTTCGCAATCTTATTTCAGCGTACTCCATATAGAGACATGTAGCCCTTAGAGATTTGTCCGCACGGTCACTAAGTAGGACAACGTGGCGGTTGTACCATTTTCATGCGTCAATGCACAAGCCGATAACAACTTCCTTCGCCAGTCCTTGATTACTGCACTACTGCTACCCACGCGGTACGGACTGCCCAGTTGTGCTGGTTATTTGTGCTGCAAACCCGTACGCTCCCCTACAGGTGTGGACATGTTGTCGTAACTGTATTTTACGTGCAGGTGTTGGTTGAGCAGCTCTTGCTCGGCCACCGAATCCTCGAATGTCTTCTGCATTAGCGGTCTGTTTATGGATGTGGATCGACTGAGATACGGTCGGGAACAAGTTGCGGAAATTGTTCTCTTCCCTTGAAGTGCCCCATGCAATGTTTTTCTTGTTAGAGGCAATCCGAAATGCTGGTCTCTCTTTTAGGGTAAACTTAAAGTGTCCCTGCTGGTTCACGTGAAGCGCCTCACTCAAACACTCGCGATTCTTTCTGATGGTATTCGATGTCGCATTTGCTGTACCGGAATAAAAGTTAGGTTAGTTTTCAAGCTGCCGGTAAAACCTCTAGGTGCCATATTTCTCTGTGTTTAGTTTCTTCCGCTGTCGTCGATGCGAGTAGCAGGCGTGGAGGTATTTGAGAATACCGCCTTCTTGGCACAACTTTGTGAAATATCTCTCTTGCAGGGCGCTCTTCTAAAAGCAGAATCTCGGAAAATGATTTCAAACGCACATATTAAAGCTGCTTGAATTCCAACACATTGGTTTCATATAGAAATCTTTCTTCTGCGGCCATTACCCTAAGTCACGGAGCAAGAATTCTTGAGGAGGGGAAACAGCGCTCGCTCGGGCGGCCCGATAAAGTCACGCCTTAGGGCACCGCGCCCACGCACCCTCTGTCGGACGAAAAGAGAAACGTGCGCTTCGCGCTGTGGCCTCCGCGATCGGAGCCGGCGGCGCGACGTCGCGTTGCGGAAGCCAGTGACTGTTCTAGAGTCAGCACAGGACAAAGAATACGCGGCAGCTCTCACGCCCTTCCTTCGCAAGGCCATTTACACATGCGTGCTCACAACACGCCAGCGAATGGCTTCCAGCGGCATGCGTCGTCTGCTCTGAAGTGAGTGCAAGCAGCTCGTTCCAAGCGCTGTACGGCACGTAATTATTTCAGCAATTATTACTAACTGCAGCTAAAATGTCCGCCGCCCCTATTTATTGACGCTACAGAGTGAAAACTGAGAAAATTTGCAATATATGAGACGGTAACGCGATAATTATGCGTTGCTCCCATGGGATGACATGTAAACGATGGGAACAGGCCGGCAGCGTCATCTGCCGTGATGCGCAGAAAGCTCAGATTCCTCCTCGACGCGCAGCCGCCGCCGATCGCGGAGGCCACAACGCGGTTTCTCTTTTCGTGCGACAGAGGGTGCGTCGGCGCGGTGCCCTAAGGCGTTACATTAACGGGCCGCCGGCGCACGCAGCCGTGGCATAGCAGTTTCCCCTCCTCAAATACTTCTTTCTACGTGCCCTAAGTCAACATATACTGTATCGGAAACCCCGCATGTCAGCCTTCTTTTATTTCTGCTTCAACACACTTTTGAATTATGTTTTCAATGTCATCGTGATTCGTAGGCATAACAGAACGGTTACACGGTTATTATTTTCCATCACCTGTCGATTGTCACAAGCTAAAACTGTTTACTGGTGTCACGAGGTGCCCTGCTTATTGCCATTAAGTTTGATCGGGATTAATTTTATGCACTGTGATCGGCGTGCTTCTGTACCTTGGGCAAACGGGTTGATCGCGACCAAGAAATTCAGTTCTGATCAGTCCTTTTGGCGGTTAAAATTGAGCCTGTGAAAACGGTACTGGAAATGTTACTACTAGTCTTCACTCAAGGAAAGTTTGTGGGATGCTGTTTAGAATTATAACGACATATCCTTCGTAAAGCTGCGAACGGTGTGTATTGCAGTAGAGCTTAAAGGTGACGCGATGTCAAGGTGGAATGTTCGATAAGGCATGCTCGGAGAACGGACGCGTCCGTCAGGAGATGAGGCCTTAGATGACCGACGACCGTGTATGTCACTATCACAGTGACTCGACAGTTGTTTCACAAAATTCAGGGCTTCGACCAAAAATAGTACTACGTTTAGTGGTTTTCATGCAGGACTCTTCATCGCCACAACCATGCCACAATAGGCGCTCTCAACTCACGAGTCGTTATCTTAATGTTGATGTTTTCCGTAGGTACGCTGCGACGGCTAGACCACAAACTGGAAAGGAAGTAAGCAATTTTCGCAAAAATAAAAGGAAGTTTTGTTTCAGGAATTTCTCCCTGCATGAGAGAGGATACGTCCAAGTGAATTTGGCTTTGAAAAAGGTAATTTAGGGACGACCGCTCCGCAAAAGTGTCGTTATTATATGTTTGCGAATGAATTACATTAAACTAAAATGTTCGATCAGAGATGTTAGAGAGCTTTCGAGGCAGCGTAAAAAGTAGTGCAGTTGGAAAAGACAGAATCATAGTTGACAGGGAATCGTATCGCTGATCTGTTGTAATACTCTAGGACTACGACTTACCAGAGGGAACGTGTTTTTTGTGTGCTACGCTACCTTTCAAATATCCGTTGTAAAACTTACATTGCACGGAAGTTCGTTCCGAGACGGACGCATCCTACGTTCTCATCTCCGGCAAATTTGTGTAGCGCGCAAAATGATGTCGTGGAAAGATGCGTAAGCGTGACAGCAATCCCACTGAAGCTCCAGTAGGAAATGCGCACATCGAAATATAGTGGAGAGCAAATAAGGTCCTAAGTGCATTTCACGATTGCGAACAGAAAATGTAAAGCGTGTGTCATTATTTTGTCTTATTTTTTTGTATTTCGAAAGTATACAGACGATATTTCTGTCTAAATTCTTTTGTTTTGCTGTCTCAAACTTCACTTCCGTGCGCGTTCCGTTTCCTTAAAGCTTCGTGCCATTGCGGCCCGCTTCGCCCTAGAAAACTAGCGCGACCTAATGGACTTCAATAAAGTTTTTCCATCTATCCATCCATTTTGTTCACGGTAAAAAGCAAAGCTTCAGTATAGTCTTCTTACGCCACTACTGTCACCGTATCTTGTGAAAGAAATTGCTTTTGCCCAACGGCTTCGGTTGCCTCCTTTGTTTAGCTGTTATTCAGCGTTTGTCTGTTTCTCTGGCGACTTCTCATTTTTATTGTAGCTGCCTCATGAAATGAACGCGGTCTGACAGAGAGAAAGTTCGCTTCAACTATCCTTTGAAAATTTCTTACGCTTGCAACAGCCTGTAGGTTTGATCAAACCCTTAGGAAAATGACAGACAGAGAATCCATTTAGAATAAAGCAGCAACATGTAAGTCCTTGAAGCACGCCTTTTTGATGAAACAGAGAAGATGTATTGGACCTTACCAAATGCTGCGAAAGCTTTTCAGAAATGTCGTTAAGGTTCTTTACGCCTTCTTGTGTCATTTGACGACTACTGCTTGGGATTTTGCTGCGACATTATATTCGCGACATATATATGGGCTGCTCCTTGATTGACATGGATTGCAAAGGTCAACATCCAATGACTTGTCGTTCATAGCAGCATGACTCCGGCCGATGGTTGTGGTGCGAGCCACTATTAGTTTTGTTGTCGCTAGTCGTGACCCGAAGGGCAAGCATATCAATTTATTGATGTCGCGGCCCATCAGGAATGTTAGGCTTACATTCCTACCTCACTTCGTGACCCCGCCACTGTGGTCTAGTGGCTATGGTACTCTGTCGCAGATCCGGGGGTCGCAGAATCGAATCCCGGCCGCGGCTGTTGCATTTTGATGAAGGCGAAATGTTGAGGCCCGTGTGCTGTGCGATGTCAGTGCATGGTAAAGGACCCCAGGTGGTCGTAATTTCCGGAGCCCTGTTCTCGTACTGCAGTTTTGGTACTACCACCAAAGGGACGGCAACGTCCGCTCACATTTCGCTTCTCATGAGCTTGCTGTGTCTTTGGCCTCGATGACTGTGTAGAAGCTACTCTACTACAGCACTGAAAAAAAAATTATCAACTAAGATAAGATGATATGAACAGCTTCGGCACACTATGAACGGTATATAGTTCTTTAGATCGGAGTACAGATGTGATATGTCTCGGTGAGGTGCCATGGCGGATCCACGATGCGTCAATGCAAATGATTTGTACTTTTCTACATGATGCACAGGACGTAAGCTACCAGAACACTGTCAGGGGTTCTCTTTATCGGGTTAATTCGTTCCATAGCTCAAAAAGCAGGGGAAGGGTGGTCACCCTTCCCTACAGCAAGACCTAAGCGATAAAAAAAATTACAATTAGATGGCGAGCATTGCGCATCCCGTTTTCTCCTTTGGAGTTCGCGCCTGCTTAATTTCTCGCTGTTCCTAAGATGAAGCCTCACCAACTTATCCAAGTTCCTGTTGTGCTGGCTATGCAAGAAGCTTAAGACTATTCGCCGCAGAATTACCGTGAGGAGGAGAAGGATGTCACAGCTACCAGGAGGGAGTGTATGCTCTCTATATTGTTATCTATTTCGCAGTTCCACCTTTCCTGGTGAAGGATACCTCCATGTTATAACGTCACGGCGACAGCATTGTCTCAGTGTCCTCCCTGCTGTTATTCGGAGGTGAAGGGGAACAGCTTGTGGATTTTTATCCGTTTTTGTCTACTATCAATATTCAGAAGAACAAATGGGCTTTCCTGCGAATTTTTGCAACCGAAGTGACAAAAATGAAATAAAAGACGTAATTCCACGCACACCCCCTTTTCTGTGAAATTGGAATTTAGCAAATTGGGCATTTGCTTCACTACAGTCGCAGTGCTTATTAATTTGTTCACGATGATCGCACTTGTCAGACACTTCAGTACACATTCCTCTTCCTCAGGTTACATGCAATCTATTGTGCAGCTTGAATGGATTTAACACGGAAGTGTTTTGTGCCGGCTACACTAAGTAAGCACTGCCGTACTTGCGTCAATGACGTAAATGTCTGAAAAAATTCACACATTTGACGCTGATAAAGTACAACACGCTAGTGTTCGAACCAGCCACCACCTGGCAGTCGACGATAACTGGAAGCTCGACAGATCGCACCACCGACACGTTCAAGATGGCACAAATGGGGCTTTATATATTCTCTAGAACGCTTTATAGTTTAAGTCTAATTGATGTCCGGCTGAAGCAAATTGATTTCCGAGTGAAGCAAAGATACTTTTAAATTAGTATCGTTTCCCTTTCACGGCTCTCTTGTTTCTCAGCGGTGGTACCGCCGTCGTTCACTACCAGCGCTCACTGCCGTGCTAATTCGCGCCGGCAGTGAGCGCTTCTCTAGTCCCAGCGCCTCTATCGCAGCCAATGTTTCGGCGTCATGGCGGTGCGTTGCTTCGGAAATGCTCAACCATACACAACTACATAATTTTTCTTGTGTGGCATATAGTTAGACAGTTGCTCCACTGCGCGCTCTGCTTCAGGAACGCAAATACGCCCGTGGATAAGCAAGTGATGCGTCATTGACTTCAGCGAACGGTGTGCACACAAAACGATCTGCTGAAAACCCGTTTGCTTTTTCTTCCAAGTTTTTGTTGTTTCCGAATGCTCCTGGTTTATGGTAGGTTTGCGCAGGGCTCTCGCGCTTGCAGTGCAATGTCCTTGTAGAAATATGAGTCATTTGAAAACTCTCTCTGTGTGCTACTGTCGAAGATACCTGTGCAGTGCCGAGGTTCTGCTGATGTCTACGTGATATAGGCTCACATGTCCAGATTACCCAACCCACCTCCCGCCACTCGATCACTTCGCCATATTGCCGCTTTGCATTCTACAGGTTCGAGAAGATAGCATTCACTTTCCTGCTATACTGACTCGTATTGTAGAGGAATCAACCACAGTTTTGTTGGAAATGACGAACATAAATGACAGATCATAACATGAAAATCATGACATGCGTGTCATGAGCGGCATGCTTTACGTGTCACGATCTTGGTGCTCTCCTGGTCGTCTCGTTAATGAGATGTATACAAAAATTGGTATGCCACAATATGACTGCATGGCGATCATAAATGACAGGTCACAACATGAAAATCATGATATACACGTCATGAGCGACATGATTTACATGCCACGCGTTTCGTTAATGGGACGTATACGGAAATTGGCATGCCACAACATTACTGCATGGCAAACATAAATGACAGGTCATAACACGAAAATCATGACATGCATGTCATGAGTAACATGATTTACATGCTACGGTCTTGGTGCTCTCCTGGCCGTTTCGTTAATGGCATGTATACGAAAATTGTTATGCCACAACATGACTGCATGGCGAACATGACTGACAGGTCACAACATGAAAATCATGATATGCACGTCATGAGCGACATGATTTACATGCCACTCGTTTCGTTAATGGGACGTATACGGAAATTGGCATGCCACAACATGACTGCATGGCAAACATAAATGACAGGTCATAACACGAAAATCATGACATGCATGTCATGAGTCACATGATTTACATGCTACGGTCTTGGTGCTCTCCTGGCCGTTTCGTTAATGGCATGTATACGAAAATTGTTATGCCATAACATGACTGCATGGCGAACATGACTGACAGGTCACAACATGAAAATCATGATATGCACGTCATGAGCGACATGATTTACATGCCACGCGTTTCGTTAATGGGACGTATACGGAAATTGGCATGCCACAACATGACTGCATGGAAAACATAAATGACAGGTCATAACACGAAAATCATGACATGCATGTCATGAGTCACATGATTTACATGCTACGGTCTTGGTGCTCTCCTGGCCGTTTCGTTAATGGCATGTATACGAAAATTGTTATGCCACAACATGACTGCATGGCGAACATGACTGACAGGTCACAACATGAAAATCATGATATACACGTCATGAGCGACATGATTTACATGCCACGCGTTTCGTTAATGGGATGTATACCAAAATTGCTATGGCACAACACGACAGCATCACGAACTTGTATGCGCGTGCATATTTTCCACTGCTCGCGGATGCTGACAGAAGGCGATTCAACGTCAGCGCTAGGGCAATATGCGCCGCACAGTGCGCTCGCTCTTCACGCTCTAGTGATGGATTCGGTACCGTGTTCTTGTGCAGGGCTCATTGCGCAGAGTTTATCGTTGACTACTCATGGGGAATCTACATCAACTTGTACCCGAACACAAGGAGGCTAAGGCAAGAAGGAGGTAGAGTGTGGACTAATCAAGGAATTTTGTGTCATGACACAGTTCTGCGACACAAGAGTATGGCAAGCGAATGAGAAGGTGCGGATGGGGTACGATAAGCTATCGCGTTGTACACGTAAAGGCGAAGCGTAACCATCTCTTCAATTTTTTTTTCACGGAGAGATGGCGACGTTGTTACCTCGGCATTTTTGTTTCAGCTGACTAGACGGAATGACTCGTTCGCATGGCGTAAATTGGTGATGCACCTGTAGTCTGAGCTCAGCGACATTAGCTCTGTTTTACGATACTTGGAGCTGTTAAGGGGCCTAACAAGAACGACACATGAAATAGCGCTACCCGAGAATTGTCATTGTCCTTGCAGCATACTTCCTTTATTCTAGACTATAACACAAGCTCATTTGGAGAAGGATCCTTGAACAGATGAAGAGTTCGCTAAAAATGATGCGGAATAGGGAACGTCGCTGGAGCCAGCGTTTCGAAAATTGGACTTGTCTTTGTTACGACGGCAACTGTGTTCTCAGATATTCATTGCTATACGCTTTGCAGACTCTGGTGCGTCCTCAGAAGGAGCGGAGGAGAAGAGGGTCATTTGAGAAAGAGAATGAAAGGGAAATAAGCGCAAGAAATTTCAGTCAATCCTGATGCTCAACATATTATTAGAGAAGATGGCCGGTCAGTGGAAAACGCATTTACGAAAGTATTGTGATTTGGGTTCCTGGTGACTCTTGCATTTAAACCGGATGGCAACTTTCCTCGACAACTGCGCGCACTCCATGCATACGCACAGCAGAGCGCATGCATGGGGTGCGAGCTAGCAGCCGTGCGTTCAAGAGAGGTATCTCGAAGCCACTACAGTTTGAGGCCCTGAAGAAATTCACAGCAAAGAAGTAACAGCGCAAAGGAACACAGACGACGAAGGAACGAAGACCACAGGACAAGCGCTGACTGCCAACTGAATGTTTATTGCGTGAAGACCAGCCTATTTATACATTCTCAGAAGAACACGCGCACATCAAAACACTCACAATCACAAATACAATCGTTCTTTTATGAAGTCTATCTCCTTCTGTGATAGTACAAGTGAGGGCGAACTAACACAATTATCTCCTACTTGGTTGATATAGAACGCCTCTAAAATTTCTCTTTCTCTCTTACATTTTTCTTTACCAATAAATTTTGTTTTTTTAAACATGGGAACGCATGTGCACTTCTTACAATGGTCAACTAAATGGCTACCATATCCATTTCTTACATTATTTGCGTGTCGACGTGCGCGATCATTAAAGCATTGTCCTGTCTGACCAATATACACTTTCCCACAGCTCATGGGAATTCGATAGACTACCTTGCTCATGCAATCAGTGTAACGGGTTGTGTGATTAGTGGTGCACGCGGAGGTCCTGTTATTCGAATTCATGAGCGCACTTATCGATGACAGCTTGCAAGGAGCATTGAAAATCAAGTTAACATTGTGCCTATTTGAAACTTTTTTAAGATTGTGAGACAACTTGTGCAAGTATGGAACTACGTGCACGGGCCTCTTGTCTTTCCCCTTACCTTTGTTGCCCTGCTCTTTTCAGACCACATCAAGAAGATTTTAGGAAAAGGCCCAAAGTACAGTTTTGAGCCTCGTTTAACCGCTCCGCAGCTTCTTGCCATGGGCAGGAGCTTAGGAGATAAAGCGGACGACCAAGACCGCGAGCGAGTTGTCGGCGAGGCAGTAGACTGTGTCCTCAAGCATGCTCCGAGGAAGAAGTCAGGAATTCCCCCGTTAAAGAGTGTTCTCACATGCCTGAAGAAAGATGAACTTCAAGTGATACAGGCCGACAAAGAAGGTGGCTTTGTCGTTTTGCCTGAAAGGTTAATGAAAGAAAAATCCAGGAACGCCGTTTTGAAGAACTTCAAAGAAATTTCCTTCGAACCGACGAAACAAAAGAAAGCCGCCCTGAAGCTGCTCAAGGACATGCATCTGAACTCAACGAGGCAGCTTGTCAAATCCGCAGATGCAGAGTTCCTGGAAGTTTTCTTCCCTTGCAAAACCCACAAGCCTGATTACCCTCTGAGGGTAATTGTGTCCGAGAAGACATCTTGGCAATGCCATCTAGGGAAGTTTCTACAGACCCATCTAAAGAAGTTGCCGATAGTGGACCCTTTCCTGGTAAGAAGCTCCGACAAAGTTATTTTGTCAATTAACGAAGATCAAGAGACTGATCGGACTGCATTTTCTATCGATATTGAGGACCTGTATTACTCTGTGCCACATGTTGGTCTTATGTCAGCTGTGCGTGAAAGAATAGACGATTTTGGGGAACTTAAATTCCAGAATTCAGTGGGTCTTAGCAGCAACAACTTTTTGACGCTTTTAGAATTTTATCTCCATTCAACAGTCATTCAGTTTGACAGCAATTTTTATATTCGGCGATCTGGAATCTGTATAGGTTCTGCCATAGCTCCAATTTTGTGCGACATATTTTTAGCTTCGCTTGACAACGTGATTGTAGATAAGTTGATAGACACGCCTGTAACACAAGTGTTCAGGTACGTAGACGATTACTTAATTGTTATGAAGAACAGCGATCGCAACCATTTTCTAGACCAAGTCGACAAAATACTAAACATATTCATAAAGTCATCTGGAGGACTCAAGTTCACGCATGAATTGCCGATCAATAACCGAATTCAGTTTCTTGACATCAACTTATGTTTTTCATCAAGTAAGCAGGTATGCTGGGCCTATCAGCCTAGGTCAAAGAAAACCTTGCTGCCGTATGACAGCGCCCAGACCAAACTGGTTAAGAGGGGCATAGCTACCACCTGTATTAAGGCAGCATTAAATAAGTCATGTGAGCACGAATGTGAACGTAGTCTGATGAATCAGCTAGCCCGGTTACGAGACGCAGGGTTTCCCCAATCTGTCATTACATCCGTGTGCGAAACGATTTTGCAGAGAACAAAAGCAGAGCAGGGCAACAAAGGTAAGGGGAAAGACAAGAGGCCCGTGCACGTAGTTCCATACTTGCACAAGTTGTCTCACAATCTTAAAAAAGTTTCAAATAGGCACAATGTTAACTTGATTTTCAATGCTCCTTGCAAGCTGTCATCGATAAGTGCGCTCATGAATTCGAATAACAGGACCTCCGCGTGCACCACTAATCACACAACCCGTTACACTGATTGCATGAGCAAGGTAGTCTATCGAATTCCCATGAGCTGTGGGAAAGTGTATATTGGTCAGACAGGACAATGCTTTAATGATCGCGCACGTCGACACGCAAATAATGTAAGAAATGGATATGGTAGCCATTTAGTTGACCATTGTAAGAAGTGCACATGCGTTCCCATGTTTAAAAAAACAAAATTTATTGGTAAAGAAAAATGTAAGAAAGAAAGAGAAATTTTAGAGGCGTTCTATATCAACCATATATCAACCAAGTAGGAGATAATTGTGTTAGTTCGCCCTCACTTGTACTATCACAGAAGGAGATAGACTTCATAAAAGAACGATTGTATTTGTGATTGTGAGTGTTTTGATGTGCGCGTGTTCTTCTGAGAATGTATAAATAGGCTGGTCTTCACGCAATAAACGTTCAGTTGGCAGTCAGCGCTTGTCCTGTGGTCTTCGTTCCTTCGTCGTCTGTGTTCCTTTGCGCTGTTACTTCTTTGCTGTGGATATGCACCAACTAGCCCTCATCAAGTTGTTGCTGAAGAAATTCATGTGCGGCAAATGAAAGAGAAATACGCAACACGAAGAAAAAAAATATATTGATTCAACAAAGCAGCAGTCAGCACTGTTATTGGTCGGCGTTTGCAAGCACTGTTACACGCAGTTGCCAAAGTAGCGCAGGAAAAACATTGAAGCTGAGCCATTAATTTACCTTGCAGAACATAGATCCCATAAAAAGAAAAGCCGAGTATGTAACCCGCCTTGAAATTGGTGTCCTATCTCTCCTTCCTATCTTCATGCTGCTGAAGATAGTCTTAAACGGCTGCTGCAAAATATTTCTCATTTCATAAGGTGACTGCATGTATGTACTTGGTTTTTCAACCATAAAGCAGTCCTGAAACTCCGACATTTAGCACATGTTCGCCGTGCTGATCATCCCAAATTCGAATGTCTCTCGGTGCCACAAATATCGCTCCTTTCTTCACTTCCGCTCGCAGCCATGTAAATAAATATTTGCTTCGAGCGAACGCCCATTGCCATGTCTGCATTTATCCGTATTTAGAATGAAAAATATTTTCAAGCTCTGGAGGGTGTAGGAAAAATGAATGAGACACGAACAGGGCATATGACATTGTGTTAAGCATGTTCCTTTTTCTATAGCAGGCTAATGCTCTTACGCTAATTCCCAAAGAGAAGTTTGGCGGCCAAGTTCCTTCAGTCGACAGCTGGAACTTCGACTTTCCGGCGAGGCGAAAAGCCACCTTGAATGGCTTGCACTTCGTTCTCGCTGAGAAGGATTACCCGTCGCGAGAGCACTTCAGCCCACCACTCATAGATGAAAAGTGCGTTTGTTAGCGGCGCAATAAGTTCACACAATGGCGCCTTCATGCTCTTACTTCTCCGAGAATATTTGTATATATAAAGCAATTTGAAACACGACAACATAGAGAAGCATATGTGGAGTGTTCTCTAGCTGCTAACTCCACTGGTTTTGACGTGGATCTTTAGCTTACTATCTATTCCCACCGCCTCTTCAAACTTCCTCAGAGGTCACTCATAGGCCTGCAATTCCTTACTTTATAACGGAACCCACCGCCTCGAGCATAATCCCTTTCTAGAACGTGGTGCCTTATACCCTTGTCGCACAAGGTTTAACGTCATTTGTATCTAATATCATTTACGTTTAATGTGGTTCACAGGTTGTCACACGGGAACATCTAATGTCATTCGACGAGAACGACTTCTAAGGATGAATGAGTTTGGTGAACTCATTCGCATGCGCTCTACACGACGAAATACTCTCGCCGTAAGGGGGCTGCGAACATAAAATATAATTAAGAAATAATTAATTAATTGTAGCATTGAACTTGTTGCTATTTGGAAGTGTAGTGTCCTATTTTTTGCGAAAGGGCTCAACTTATTTGTTCTCAAGAGTTTTAGTATCCTCATTCCCAGCAAGCCTTTCAAGAGCATTGCCGGTCATGTACACAACTGTGTGCTCAGTCGGCTTACTTGGCCCAATAAAATTTGAATATGAGTGCTAACCTGCAAAAAGCAATTTTTATTGCCACTTGGTATACATAACAAAAATTATTACATAAGCTGTTACTTTTTCCTTCACACTTGTCTCCGCTGCCTCGCCATAGCTACCATCTGCAAATGACATTTTCATGTTCCGTGTGACAGCGCACGCCGCCCAGTGTCATTTGAGGAATGAATGCCATTAGATACAAATGACGTTAAACCTCCTTGTGTGACAGGGGTATTATGCACAGCAGCATGATGTAAAACAGAGACGCAGGGTCAGCATCTTTGCAGCTGGCGGGCAGTTGCATTCTGGACGTTTCCTTCCATTTTCTTTCCCAGTTCCCAACGTACAGCAGCACATTGTTGAACGATGACTCCCAAAACGCAATATAGTAACCAAGGAACCTCCGACTACCCGACGGTAGCACTGGAGCTGATGAATGAAAACCCGACGACGCAATGCAATCGCGTTAGCAGAGGAAATGTGCCGTGATCAAGCGCAAGCTATTAGAAGCCCCGGTGTATTAGGTGCTCTAAATCTGCCCGTGGCGTGCTAACCGGATACTGACCAAATTACGCCTTATCGTCAAAATCTGCAATTGTGAAATTTTTAGCCAATGAAGGAGGGCGTAGAAGCCTTCTGGTCCAGTTGTACCTTAGAAGGTGGCAAATTTGACAATATGACGGAATATTACAGTGCGCGCACAGGTCAGGCATATCAGGTCAGGTCAGGTCAGGGAAAGTGAGGTCTGGACTGGGAAGGCTTGGGCTGTACTGGCACGTCTGCTATAATAGATGTGTATAATAGGTGGGTTATGGCAGGTGTGTACGTTGTCACGGCTTTCCCGAGCATATCTGCGCCTGCACGAAGTCTGAAGCTGTGTCGTCGTTAAAGAACATTGGCTGCGGGAGAACGTCTTCGGCATTAATAATGTTGTTTGCAGAAACTTACAATCCCCAACTCAAAGAAAACGCAACTAACAGACTTTCTGGGCGTTTAAGTGCCCAATACGGGTGCTTTGTTCCCAGCGTATTTCCTGACCAGATGAGTTTTCTTCAACAACTTAATAATGATATCGAAGTCGGGCACTACAAATGACACCACGAGGACTTTGTTGGTATGAGTTGAATTGAAGGAATCCTTGCATGGCACCGAATGAACGTCTTTTCATGAGGCCAATACCGCTGTTGGCAACGGAGAGTATTGGTCCGACAGGCCCGGAAGCAAGCGTTTGCTGTGATCCTTGGGCCAGTCATGCGGTTGACACGGCAACGCGTCAATTGAGGGCCACTTGTTCGGATGCCACGGATGGAAGGAAGTATCGAACTATAGCAGCGATAGTGTTGTCGGATAGCACCGCATAGAGCGTAGCGTACACCGGAGAAAAAACGGTAAGACTGATGTCCGTAAACGTCAGATACACTTTGATATGCATCTGAACATGGACCTTGCATCTAGCGGGTACCAGGAGACTTGTGTTCAAAAAGAGACTTTCATGCCTCGCACGTCAAGATGGCCTGCCTGCTAAGCGAGCACAGTACCACATGTACCCGAGTCCGCCCCTCTCTGGCCCGGGTTTTCAGCGGTTACAACGTGCAGATCGCTCACGTGCCAGCACACCAGCTAAGCTACTCACTGGTGAGGGTAAGCAACAAACTGGCATAAGGAAAGTATTCCGGAGTGGAACGAGCATCCCTTGCTCAGGATGCTACCGTGTTTACGTGGGTGAGATGAATATTTTGAGCAGAGAGTGAAACAAAACAGTTATGATGTAAAGAAGAAGAACGTTTCATCCAATGCACTGGCGGAACACGCAGGAACGACTGGCCACGAAATCGATTGAGACAACGCAAAAATCACTGACAAGAAAAAGAGAATTTGGCTTTGCGACTTTATCTAGGATCATTAACGATGCAGATGACGGAGCGCACCCTCAACCGAAACGACGGAAACTTCACTCACGTGTACGCGCGAAGAAGGCTCTCGTCCGAGAGCGGAAACGTGAGGAGGTGAGGAAGTATTTATTCGGGCAAAACAGGTACAACGTTTGCCCACTAGGTATGGAAAAAGGAGGGCTTAAACCTCCTGACTAGGCCCCTGTGTGTGTGTGTCTTTTGTTGCGATTGGCACTTTTACATTTTCACATCGGCAGAACATAACTGAAATTAGTGATGTAATAAATAGGGATAGTACACTAAGCTCCTCGAGAAAATCTCGTTTTTGTTCCTTTTTAACGTTCAGGTAATGGACCGGTGTGAACACAAAAAGCAGGGCCATCAAGATCAGAATGAAGTTGAGTACTATCCCTAGGGTTAATTATTACAGAGTAGGTGAAGAAACCATGCGCAAATACGTTGACTATGGAATAAATGTTGGCGGGAAGGTTATTGATGTAAATTGGAAGTAACAAGTGACCGGACGACGGGGCCTTGCGGTACACCGGATGTGACACTTGCGCCAGTTATGACCGTTGGAAGTGGCATGCTTGCTTCTATTAGGGAAGGAGCCTTTGGTCAATTCTGATATGCGCCAATGTGAAGCATGAGTGTTTAATCGGAGCAGACGGTGAGAAGCAGTATCGAAGGGCTTTTGAAAGTCAGGTCGATTACAGTCTATGACACATCCAGCGTCTGATGTTAAAAATAAGTAGCTAGTGAAGAGATGCAGCTTAGTATCCCATAGTAGGGCTTAGGAAAATGCTGACCGCTGTGTTGTTGTTTTGTTGTCTTGTGGGGTTTAACGTCCCCAAAACCAGTTCTGATTATGAGAGACGCCGTAGTGGAGGGCTCCGGAAATTTCGACCACCTGGGGTTCTTTAACGTGCACTGACATCGTACTGCACACGGGCCTCAACATTTCACCTCCATCGAAATGCAGCCGCCGCAGCCGGGATTCGATCCCGCGACCCTCGGATCAGCAGCCGAGTACCATAGCCACTAGACCACCGTGGCGGGGCTGCTGACCGCTGTGAATGAAATTATTACAGACGATAAATAAGTGGGTTAGACTATATGATATGTTGCAGAAGCTTACACGTTGCGTTATCTAAAATGGTGGGTCTAGAATTAGAATCAGTTGAGCGACACGGATTAGGACTCTTCCAATCATTAGACAATGTGGTGTGTTTCAATGAGTATGAAAAGGAATGGGCAGCTGCGCTAGTGGGCCATGGCCGCACAACGAGGGAGCTTGTGGCCAACCTAGCTTTTGCCATCTCCTACAACTCAGTCGACGCCTTGTTTGTGACGTGATTATTAACTGTTACGAGGTTCTGGCGGGAAAATGTCGCATGACTAGCTGTGGCCTTATGTTACATGATTTGGGTTACGTGTGCAGGTGCAAAGTGACTTCGCTGGCAATGTCCTGTTGTGACTTCCTCCTTCTTTCCCTGCCCACCCGTACCTCCATTTCTCGCCCCTTCCTGCCTATACTGTACATACCTACTCTATGCTTCACCCTCTCCCATTTTTCTTTCCCTCCCCCTCTCACCTTCACTTCCTTTTCCAATCCGCTTGCTATACTGTAACAATGTATGTTATGCTATGAAACGCATCCGCCTTTAGTAGTAGTGAGCTGAGCCCATTAGTGCTAGAGAAGAAAGAAGTGCGCCTGCAAATGACGGTAATTTCATAGACGTGCACGGGTACATATTTCATGCAATTTTCTGCTCGCACGTAACCCGTAACACTCTGCTTAAACAGATTTTATGTTGACATTGTAAGCATTACAAATTTTCAGGCATGTCACGTTCTTGTGCGTGTGCAAAAACACAAGAGTGATGCTTTGGAGGCAGCTGGAGCTTTATATTTTTTATTCAGCAAGTCAATCTACGATGCCTCGAAGGAAAATAACCCAGTTGTGACTAACCGCAGCTCACAAGGTCAACGTCCGAAGGCTCGACGACACAGGCGGTGCGAGTTGAGCCTAGGTAGCAGTCGAAGCTTTTTTCGAGTCGATACTTGTTAAACACATTGTATAAACGCAGTGCGAATTTCTATGGGCATCATGGGCACAATAAAACGCCTCCACTACGTCATCGTTTCAGCGAAGTATCGAATTAGGAGACGGTAAAACGGCCACGTGCCCAACGTGCCTAAAAAACATGGCTAAATGCATGGTCGAAGAAAATAAGCTTACACGCGATATATATTATATTATCGTGCTGGAGCAGCGAAACTGCCTGCAATCTGTGTTTTGCATGCGCAAGAAACTTCAACACAGCGCCAGATAAGCGAAGGCCGTTGCAGCATAACGTCACGTAGAATCGTGCGGCGGAATGTCAAAGATGTCTTCTCAGCGTCTGGTTGCACAGTTCGGCTCGGCGCTTTTCACTGTTCGCGCTCATGCCTCGTCAAGTAAACAAATCTGAACAAAAGCCCGTTCTTTGCAACAACGGCAAATTGTGCGTGTGTATATTCTATCCAAACTCTTAAAATTGGAACTCCTGCAGTAAGAGTTAAAATCTTCGCTGTTCCTGCATGTCTTTTTCTGCTCTCTCTAGTGGATGGCCTTTTCACTGCTATAGGGCCAAACAAGCGAAGGACAGTTTCACTCAATGCCTTGAAGGAGTAAGAGATTGTTTCACTCTACCCCCGTAAGACCTCGCGAACTGCATGCCGCGTCCGTTCAACTGTTGTAAACACTCAGCAGAGCGTAATGTCATTTTGGGCTAGAATAAGCTGTTACGCTTATTGCACTTCATCGTTTGGGAGTTCCTTTATATTCTACGATTTGTAGAAGGCGCGTATTATTCCTGTTTCCATATTGCAGTATTAAAATTCAAACGCCCTACTTTCTTGTTGGGAACCTTCCACAGTTTCTTGCGCGGCCAAGGCGCGCGCAAGAACACTGCCGGCGCTCGCACGCAGTCGTTCCTGCTAGAACGTGATGTGGGTGGCCACTTTTTGGTTTTATCGCTTCTCTCGACATCTTTCTTCAAATTCCAGCCATGCAGCGTTGTGGATGAGACGGCAGGGGTCAGAGGATTAGACGGTAAGTTCGGAATCATCTTGAATTGACTGTTGTGTGAGTTGTACAAATCATCAACGCAACCGCAGTGCCCGTGCGCTTGGCTTTTGTTCAGCCGTTGGTATATCGTAGTGAAACGAGACATTTGCGAAAAGTTTGGTGCCGGATCCCCCGTCGGTACTTCCTTGTCGCTTCGTCTAGACCCTTCCTGAGCCGATTTGGGGGATTAACTGACCGCTGCGGTTGTGCTTCGTGTCGTAAGTGCCGTGTTCAATTAACGGGCTGCTGCCATTGTGACTCGCGTCGTGCATGCCATGTTGCACGGATTTGTGTCGCCGTTCACGGCGTGCAAAGTGTAGCGCTTGCGTGAACATCAGTGACCTTACACTGGCGCATATATATTGCAGGCAGTTTCGCTGCTCCAGCACCAGAATATAATATGCATCGTGTGTAAGCGTAGTTTCTTCGACCATGCATTTAGCCATGTTTTTGAGGTACGTTGGGCACGTGGCCGTTTTACCGTCTTCTAATTCGATACTTCGCTCAAACGATGACGTTGTGGACGCGTTTTATTGTACGTATGATGCCCATAGAAATTCGCACTGCCTTTGTACAATCAAGTATCGACCCGCAAAAAGCCTCGGCTGCTACCCAGGCTCAACTCACGCGGCCCGTGTCGTCGAGCCTCGAGACGTTGACCTTGTGAGCTGCGGTTATCTCAACGGTGTTATTTTCCTTGGAGCATCGTAGATCCTTTTGAAAGCTGTCGAAATCGACGCGCTGTGGCTGCGCGCTAGTTCGACGATACCCCCACTCATAGCACCGCGCAAGCCGGAACTGATCAGATATTTTGATAGTCATTGCGAAAATGACCCCGCGAATTCTTTTTGAGCGTGTGTTAAACTCACCTTAAGCTCAGTTCGAGTAAAATATGTTTAGTTTGAGTCCCACTTCGTGCGCATGCGTTACGTGAATGTTCTGCTGTTAACCAGCTGCTTTTGTATAACCTAGATGGCGCTAGGCAAGAGTCTTATGATGTCAGCTGGCCCAGGCACGTGTTATATGCTCATCGCGAACTAATAAAATAGTGTTCGAGGTACGTGCTGGCGCGGTTCACTGCGCGGTTCTCCGACGTAGTCGAGCTGGGCTTGGCGGCGGATACAAGAGTTGGCGACGAGTGGTGAACTGACAGAAAGCCGAAGCGATGAACCTTGCACCTGCCGCCCAAGTTGCTGCTGACGCTCGCTAAGCCCGCCATTCCTTGGACGCACGCACTGGCACTGCCTTTTCAACAATTAACTCCTGGCATCGGGGAATGACGCCCACCCACCTGCGCGCCGCAAAGCGTTGCTACTGCACTGTTTGGGCGTTGAATGGCCAACGCTTGTACTACGCATTGCCGGAGAAGTGCACCATCGACGCCGCATGCAGAGAAAAAAGGTGGCACACCCTGTCATGACGCCACTGTACTCGCGGCGTCGGTGGAATAGCCTATCAGTTCGGCCGCTCTCGTGACGTCTCTTGCCCATGGCACACCTAATGGGCGTGGGTTGCTGGAAAATGTTTTGGTTGCGTACCTCGTGTTGTGTTAAAAACGTATTGAATTGTACACTTAAGGCAGTGCACTGGTATTACCCTGCTGATGACCAGACATCAGCGGCTCAATATTTGTGTAAAAAACCATGAAACCTTCCCAACGTCTCTTTTAGACGAATTATCCTACACTGCACTCCAATCCCTCAGTTTTGCAACGTAAAATAAAGAGGTTGGTTCATTCGGCAGGCTTTTCAAACGGAAGGGTATCTGTAGGGGCCGCGAAAACGTTATTCGTTCTTGAAAATCGCATCGCGCAAAGAAAAAAAAAAAAAACTTAAGGTGGCCCTAATTGTTCAGTTATGTGTCTCATGGTCACATTCGCAGATTGCCTTTGGTGCAAACTGGTGGCTACCTCATAGAGCACAATGTGGACGTCAGCCGTACGCGGCATTTCTTCTTACTTGTGGATCACACCAGCATATCATCAGTTGATACCCGTATATTAACAGCGGGTTTGTACCGAACATCACTGTTGCTTGAGCCGACCGCGCATTAATTCGCCCGAAATATTCGAATGGCTGAATGCCGATTCATTACACAATGTTGCCCCGCCACGGTGGTCTAGTGGTTATGGCACTCGGCTGCAGATCGGAAGGTCGCGGGATCGAATCGCGGCCGCGGCGGCTGCATTTCGATGGAGGCGAAATGTTGAGGCCCGCGTGCTGTGCGATGTCAGGGCACGTTAAAGAACCCCGGGTGGTCGAAATTTCCGGAGACCTACACTACGGCCTCTCTCATAATCAGAGCTCGTTTTGAGACGTTAAAACCCACAAATCAATCAATCAATCAATTGCACAATGTCTATGTTCTGATATCACATATAAGTTGTACGGATGCGAGCATGTCCTTTGTTGTTTTTTTTTGTTTTAGCAGTGAAGCTGCTTAAGGTAACGACAAAAACTGTCGTGACACATTTAAAAGCGAGGCTCTTTAAGATAGCCGTAATTTTCCAGCCATCATGCCATACCACATGACATTGCGTCGCGGAATTTTAGAAGAAACCTGGCACGTGAGATTTTGTTGTGATTTTGGCGGAAACATGTCACGTGACATTTCGTTACTTGACGTGGTCAAGAACATGAAACGTGACGTTTCGTTACGTAATTTTAGGGGAACACGTCACGGGACAATTCCTTATAAGGTTTAGGCGGAAACATGCCACGTGAAATATCTCTACGTGATTTTGTGGGGCTTATGTCACATGAAATTGCGTTGCGTGACTTTGCGATTTTGGCGGGAGCATCTCTCGTGAGAATGCGTTACGTGATTTTGGCGGGAACATGTTACGGTCCATTGCTTTGCGTCATCTATGATATCACGTGGCATGGTGCAGTGAAAACATGTAACAAAATGTCACGTCACATGTTTGCGCCAAAATTACTTAACGCAATGTCACGCGATATGCTGCCCCCAAAAGATCACGTGATCATCAAGGGACCGGTTCCAGTAAACTATGGGCCAGTTTCGCTGTTATCTGGCCCTGCGCGACTTAGCGGAAGCGGCGTGCTTTTTTAAATGTGAAGCATTTCTTGGCGAACTTCGGCGACCTTGAGCGTATCTGTCTGTCTGTCTGTCTGTCTGTCTGTCTGTCTCTATTTATCTATCTAATCTATTTATCTAATCTATATGTCTAATCTATTTTATCTAATTTTAACCTATCTATCGCCTACGACTTCGTGCTCTCCTGGCCGTTTCGGTAATGGGATGCATACGAAAATTGGTGTGCCGCAACATGACTGCATGAGGAACATAAATGACAGGTCATAACATGAAAATCATGACATGCATGTCAAGAGCGGCATAATTTACATGCCATGGTGTTGGTGCTCTCCTGGCCGTTTCGTTAATGGGATGTATACGAAAATTGGTATGCCACAACACGACTGCATGACGAACGTAAATGACAGGTCATAACATTACATTTATGACATGCGTGTTATGAGCGGCATGGTTCACATGCCACAGTTCCGCTGCTCTTGCGGCCGTTTCGTTAACTACATAAGTACCAAAATCGGTATAGCGAGACAACAATGCAGATCCGTTTTACGTGCCTGATGCGTGCTTCGCATTTCCTTGATTCCCGGTGCACGTAGGATCTGCCAGTTTTTTCTTTTCGTTTGTTTTTATTTAATTCCATCGGAACTCCACGGACCAAATAGTATATGTGGCACAAGAAACGAGAGCCTGACTTGGAATTCGTGCCACTAAAGAGAGCGCTATAAGAGGTCATGCACAGAGCTCAAACCCTGAGATAAAAGCTTTGTTACCAGAAAAATCTTAGTAGGTAAGTGACGTGTGTTCGTGGGACCAGCGTTTCTGCGCTGCGGTGCGCGTGCAATGCTGATATGTAGGGTGCAGACGTCGCGTGGTGCATCACGAAGACTTCGCTGAGGTGCGTCTCGGCAGCTCGCTATACAAGAAACAGCCTATTCGCGCTTCTTCTGAGTTCTTTGTTATTAGGCGTACGCTAACATTTGGATATCGCGAATATCCATCAAATACTGGATTTTAAATATTCATACTCGATTCGAAAATAAGGCATTCAAGAGTGTTGATGTTCGAGGCGACTAGAATGTTCGGAAAAGTTGAATTTGCGATCCAGCTAATCTTGCCGAGAATGACTTATCTTCTGCGCTTACAGCGTGGCGTTAAAATAGGCGACTAATACGTCGGTAGGTGTTCTGCACGGAGGCGCAATGACGACCAGCTACGAGCGCGCAGTACTTGTGACTTTTCGCCGCCAGCATGTACTACCACGATAAACGCATGCTCGGTAGTGCTGGTGGCGCTCTTAAATGTGCTGGTGTACTGCACGTTTTTAACGGGCAAAGAAGTACTTGCTGGCATGGCACTCGCAGCCGTCTCTTTGTGCTGGATGTCTTCGGCGTGCAGCGGCCTCACCATATGAAATAACGAATGTTGCTTTATGTCAATTTTTAAGATTTATTATCCTTTTCTTTAACCTGAAATATTGCATCCATTCAGTTACGGTATCTCAAGATAAGGTATCATGTTGCTGACAGTGATGCATCTTGCGATGAAAGTTCTTATGATGTATTTTCATAAGTCGCGTTCAGCAAAGAAGCCGTTCCTGAAAGCGAATTTATGTTTTGATATTTGATTCGATCTTCGAAGCTGGCTACTCCTCTTCCAATATATTTGCAGAACGCGTTGCTGGGCGAGTCGTTTGAAGTTATAAGAACACATTTTTTTTTAGCGCTACATGAATGAAACAGACTTTGAAGGAACCTGCTCCTTGTTCTTCCTTCCAAGTCTGTTTTTTCCATGTTGAGCTAACAAAAATATTTTCTTCTGATTCCAATATAATGATATTCCCGCATCTCTATTTGTTATACACTGAATACCCATCGATCACGTAGAAAAAAGAAGCGGCGACATGAAACGGATCAACCGTGAAGGAACCACACAGAGACGGAGATGACGGATGTCGAGAAAGAGGAAATGACGCCTTGCCGAAAAAGAACACCTAACGTAAACATAGGGCTCAAAACACTACGGCACTAAGGCTTGTCGTTGACAACAGGGGTGTGCCGGCGCGGCCTGCACATGATTGGACGCACACAGGACTCACGGCGCTCGGAAGTGCACCACCGATGGACCGCGTGCATGTCGGTCAGCGTGTGAAATTGGCTCAAGTCTTGTGTTCTCAGTCACGTCCCACGGGCGCTCAGCCGTTTTGATTAATATTGATCGGCGCTGGGTCTTCCTCTGTCGCCTTCTCACTATGGAGCTATGCTCGTGCGTGTCCTTCTTTTGTGAGAGCGTAAGGAAGCTGGCGCGAGGATGACGTCACTTTTTTTTTCTTTCTTGAGAGCGCGAGGGCAAATTGCCTGCGCAAATAGACCGAAGTAGAGCACATGTATTTCCTAGGCCAGTTTTCTCTCTATATATTATTTTGCAGGATAATAATTTAATTATTTCTGTCGTGCTAGTTGCTTTTCTGGTAAACTGCTTACGCTTGTGCAGGACACAAAAGCAAATAAGTTCGGCCGTTTACCTACTAACACACAGTTGCGCACGCTGTTTTATCACACCTGCAAACATTTGCACGTGACGGTCGTGACCTACACAAAGAGAATTTTATCGGTCGTTACTTTGATAACGCGGGTTGTTAGAAACTGCCCAAAAACTGTATCCCTGCCCGTGGCTATCCATGCACTACGGCGTGGTGGTCATGTGCCTATGGCACTCCTCTGCTGATCCGAAGCTCGCGGAATGGAATGCCGGACGCTGCGACAGCATTTTCGATAAACGTGAAATGCTGTCCATCGAAAACGCTGTCGCATGCAACCACCTTGTATTCGTCATCGTGCGATGTCAGTGCACGTTGACGAATAGCGCGTGATTGCGATTTCCGGAGCCCTCCACTGCGTTGTCTCTTATACCCCTATCATAATATTGTGATATATAACCACAGAAATGAGCACTATTATAATATCCTCACTGTCATCGCGAGCCTCTACTTCTCGGGTCGAAACTAAAAAAAGGAAACTCGCAGGCGCCTGGTATCACACACACACACACACACACACACACACACACACACACACACACACACACACACACACACACACACACACACACACACACACACACACACACACACACACACACACACACACACACACACACACACACACACACACACCTCATTAGGAGGTATGACGTACACTCTCGATTAAGTAGTTTTGATAATGTGAGGTTAATTGAAGTTCGCATAATGCGCATTACATGAGCTTCAGAGGGCAACGACTCCTGACGGCGGGGTTCTACTTTACGCGCCATTCCGCACGCTAAGCCACGCATCCTGCCTAGCTTTACAATGCACCAAGAACACAGTGTAGCACAGTCTAGAAATCTCATTTCTGTACTAGTATTGGTCACACGCACACCCACACACAGATATAAATATATATATATATATATATATATATATATATATATATATATATATATATATATATAAACAGTGAAATAGCTGAACCAGTGGACATTGAGCGGAATTACAGAACTTCTTGCTTTTCACGTTTTGCATTCTCACCGGAACGCACTCTCAGAACGAAAATGCCACTGTCATCATACTGGGTTCTGATAAATAAGCAGGCCAGCGTACACTTGTGGTTATTGTTGAGCAAAATTACACGGAAGGAAGATACGTCAATGTGCCTGCATCCTCATTGATACCATCCGCTAGGGTGTTGAACTTAAATATCAGGTATGACTCCCGGGGAGCCCGCGATCATGGTTTGTGCGATATATATGTATATATACGTATATATACACATATACACACATATACATATGCACAAACAAACACGCACACAAACACAGATATATATATATATATATATATATATATATATATATATATATATATATATGTGTGTGTGTGTGTGTGTAGATGTATATGCGCGTATATATGTGTATATATAGGTGTATATATATGTGTATATATACATATATTGGTGCTTACTCTGGTCAATGAAACTGAATATTAACAAGTGTAAAATAATGAGGATCTCTTGAGGAAGTACTGACTGCCCTAGCCCTGCTTATTCAATTACTAATTTTCAGTTGTCATCTATCAATACTTACAAATATCTAGATCTTCACATAGACAACAATTTAACATGGAATAGTCATATCAATTATGTGATTAACAATGCTAACCGCACTCTCGGCTTCTTGCGCCGTAACATTTCATTAGCGCCTGTTTCATTAAAACTTCTTCTTTACAAGACACTAGTCAGATCTAAACTCGAGTACGCCTCATCAATCTGGGATCCTCATTCTTGTTAACTTGCTAATTCACTAGAGGCCATCCAAAATCGCGCAGCTCGTTTCATTGTCGCTAATTACTCCCATACAGCTAGTATCTCATCAATAAAAACTTCATTAGACCTTCCTACTCATTCTAACAGGAGGAAGCAGGCCCACCTATGCCTCTTCCACGAAATTTTTTCATGAATCCTGAAATAAAACGCACATTGTTCTCGCCACCTTCTTATGTTTCATCTCGCATCGACCACAACTTCAAAGTTCATGGGCCATTCTGCCATACTAACACGTACTTCCACTCCTACGTGCCGAAGAGTTCATCCGAATGGAACCACCTTCCTGGCTCCATCGCCAGCAACCCTGACCATGCATCATTCAAGACTGCCATGTCGAACTTGTAACTCCTCTCTGTAACGCCGCAAATGGCATTGAGAGTATATATATATAATATATATATATATATATATATATATATATATATATATATATATATATATATATATGCGCGCGCGTGTGTGTGTGTGTGTGTGTATATATGAAAGCTCGCGTAGCTCTTGTGGCCAGCGGGCCGCATGTAAGTCATTGTTTAAAAGAAACGTCGCGTGAAGCGCGACTACGGTATAGTATGTTTCGAAGGAACTGTTGGAGCTAAGGCCATTGTGTCTATCTACAGCGCTGGAGAACATATAAACCACATAAACGACAGGGGAGAGCACAGCACGAGCGCTGCCTTTAAGGACACTGCGATAACGAAGCGTCTTTAATGTCACATTTAGATTCATGTGTGCGTGGAGCTTGTAACGTATACGTAGCTAAAGGCAGCGCGGAAATCAAAGCATTTTCGAGGCCGTATCAGCCAGGCGCGTGCAGTCAACCAGGGACGTCTGCTGCTCAAGAGATTGCTCTCTGCTTTTGCTAGTCTTGCATAATTTCGAATACACCAGCAGAGGCGGCGAGCTGAGCACATTACGAAAAGTGATGAATCGATTTTGACGTCTCCGTACGGTTGCCTTTTGCGGATTTCCACTGAAATACTCGAATCTATAGCGGTGAAATAAAAGTCTTCTCTTGATAGGTAATATTCTAAGCAATTCATGAGTATGGGAAGAGCTACAAGCAAGTGAACCCTTCGTTCCATCTATTTTGTCGCTCTTTTTTTTTTTTTTTTCTCCAGCTCGCTGGGCACACTATTACCTCGGGAACGCCAAGCGGTGCCGAGATGCTTGCGCCGGCATGAGCAGATCGCGTCGTACTGAGGGATGAGTAATCTGGGAGTAAATAGCCTAGCCACTGCGTTCCTGGCTCACGGCCTGATCTTGCTGTTTCCCCGCTTGCGGCACTGGTATTGGTATAAGCGAACGAGCACGGCGCCGCCAGGACCAATACCTTTAAAATGCTTCTCATTTTCCACTTTTTTTTTTCTTTTGCCAGCGCCTACAGCTGTAGTATTTCGTTTTCTCAGCGCCGCAACCAGTGCCTCGCGTATCATTTCCCCGTTCGAAGCGTGAAGACCTCTCCATAGTGGCATGAGAGCTCAATGACTGCTTCCTGGAAAAGGTGGGAACGCATTGCTTCTTTTTAACTTGTTCATGCGCACAGGCCCATAAGGACCTCTTTAAATGATAATTCGAGACGCCCATGCCTGCAAGGCTGGTGGGCCGCCTGGCATCCTATCAGTGTTAGCGTTTTGAGAGCGGTCTTTCTTTACCTTATTCGTGACGTTGCTATGACTCGGTGTTTCATTACGCGATGATCACCCTACTCTGCTTGCTCACGATAACTCACTTTTATTTCATGGATGGTGAAAACAAGCGGGGCGTTTAGGGCTTGAGGCATCGAAGTAATCCTGCGCTGTGTGTTAAGATGCAAACTGGTTTTGTTTGGAAGAAAAACTGTAGAGTTCTTGCGCAGGAAATATAAATGTACCCGTACGTCGTGTGGAGCTGCTCCATATATATATATATATATATATATATATATATATATATATATATATATATATATATATATATATATATATATATATATATATATATATATATATATACTCTTCCTTTCCGCATTACGGTTGCACGTTCATGACAAGATATTTGCGCAGCGTTTAACCACTCGCATTTCATAGCAATAGTAGCAATGCCACTTTCAATGTGAAAATTAACTGTTTTGCTGCCCAAACACTACGTAGGACTTTCCGGGAATGTTGTGGATAATTATCGCTTACGATACAGGTCATCTTTGCGTATTCGAGACGATGTTGCCTAATACCTGCCGTTGAAGGCCGTGCAGCTACAATTTTTGCACTGTCCGTGCCCTGAGGGGTGAACTGGGTGCTCAGGAAGCAGCGGTACCAAGCTAGGGCCACGTGGCATCAACTTGCTTCTTTCTTACTCAGTGGTTCTTGCGCTACGATAAACTTTCTATAGCAACTATCCAGTTACATGAATTGTAATGATGATGCAATAGTACTGCGGTTGTACGCCATCTGTCTACTTGGATGGTTTGGGAAACGGCTCTGCAGTCTGCCGAGAGATGAACACTGCGGCCACGGCTGTTCAGCTTCGCCATGTAGGGTCCTTTCACGTTACGCATGCACGCGTATTTGCCTCCTTTCCATAGAATGTACCATTAGCTGTTGAGACATAAACATTTCTTCTACTTACACCCATCCCTGTTGAGACTTTCAAGAACCAAAGAAGATCTGGTCTCAACGGTTCGTTCCCCAAAGCATTATTGAGTGGTACCACGACACCCCGCCCGTCCAGTCACAGTGTAAGTGAATATGTATAAAGTAATGGGAGCCTAAAGGTTTATAGGAAATTGTAGCTAGTTTGGTTATGTCCTCTATAATAGGTTTTCTTTTTGGTTTTATAACTAATACATTGCGTTTTCTTCGTCGTGCTGAATTCATTCTGCTATTTTACTATTCCTTAAGCATAAATTACTAAGAAATCCAAGAGCCAGCGCTTCTGCAAAGAGCTCTTTGAAGAACAAATCAGAAAGGCCCGAAACGATAACCTAATCTAATTGTACAGCACTTCTCGAGAATGTGGAGCCCGTCGGGCAAATTCACTTAAACAGTGCCGCACTTTCCTACCAGCAATCACAATTTTACGAACGAAGTGATTTTGCTCCGAAAGAGAGAGTGCAGGATCTCGTGAAAGGAAGTGACCAGGCTTGCTTGACGTTGGTTGAGCAGTACGCCAGTTGACTCTGGGTGGAGTCATACAATTCTTTCTCGAATTTCAAAGTACGCGCGTGCCACGCATACGCTTTCTAACCAAGTATCCTCCTTGTTTCTAACCTGAAGGGCCTACGCAAAAGCACGTTCTGTTTACATTATCATCGGTAACAAAAAGCAGCGTTGCGCTCAGTCATCGCTGTTTCGCACTGGAGAGACGCGTTATTTTTCAGTTTTTTTTATTAAGGTACATTTGGCCCCAGGGCCGCTCCCACAAGACGCGGAATTGTGAAGAAAAATGAAAAGTTAAAATTAAGGGCAAAAAAGTTAACAACAAAAGTTCATCTCGAGGGCAACCACGCAATTCTACGAGTGCTTCAACGTCCATTCTCGACCTTTTCCTCTCGACTTTGTTTCTACGTGGCCAGTGGTGCTGAAACAGTGGCAGAGTGCGACCTCTCTGTAATGTTGCTTGTTGTCTGTCTGTCACGTTGTGTGGACGTCTTTGCCAGTTTTCTTGCGCGCTCTGCAGTAGTGGGCTACTGCAGTTTCTTTTACCTGTACTATCCGCGTTCCCGGTTTGCTACTTCCAATGTGAGAGGCGCATTTTCTTCTGGTTCCTCGTAGAACGAGTTCAGAGAGACGCTTCAATGCCGGCGGATGGTTAGCTGAACAAGTGTCTGCGGCTGACAGATTCAGTTCTGCTCGCCTTTCCAGAAAAGCTGGTGTCTCCTCCTTCCTGTCGAACGCCATCCGCAATAAACATGACAATAAAATGGGAGGCAATGCTACGTGTGACGATACAGAGCAAAAACATGTGTTGTCCTCGGTTGGGGACAAAGAAAAGTATAAAGCTACTAAGACAGCTGACCGACGACAAGCCTCGCTCTCTCTCTCTCTCTCTTTGCGTGTGTGTGCGTGTTTTTCTTTGTTTTCAAGTATGTCGCTTTTCAAGTATGCGGCCGCTTTGACAGCTAGGAGATCTGGCTGTGACCAGATGACTGCGCTTCAAGTGTACCAATCGTCTGTACTTTCTGGCTTGATGTATGCAATGCCAGTTGCAATGTGTTACCGCGTAGCCTGATGTCCCAATTCGCGCACGGCCGTCGTGTCGCCCTCAGAGTCCATTCTTGGCTTACCTCGCGACGCACAATGTGTTCCCCTACTCACCGAAGCACACCAGTTGCCCCTACGGCTGCAAGCAGACCAGAGTGCGCTACGTTTGCACCGAGCATCGGATGGCCGAGTACTACGTAGTCGGCTAATTCAGCGCCCGTTCTCTCGCTCAAGATGGCGGCTTTGTATGCTGACATTGCTGGCAGATCGGAAGACAGCATTTCACTTCATACCCCGAAAGGCAGGGACTATGAAAAATGTCCTTTCCCCATACATCTCTCGATTCCAGAAATACGTAAAAAGATCTGGCCATCCTATTCTGACACTATTCCAATTCGCCCAGTCGTACTTACCTGAAAAATATGACGGTTATCTTAAAGTAGTTACGGACGCATCTGTACACAAGGTGCCTCTGCAGCTTTCCACTGCCCATCGACAGACACCAGACGGGTATATCGGATACGCCATAGATCCTCGACGACTACAACAGAACTGGTAGCAATTGATGCTGCTTTGAAGCACATGAACGAGCAATTGAATGTGGTCAAGGTCGTCATCCTTACAGACACCAGTGCTGCCCTTAGCAGATTGCTGAGACGACACGCTGACAGTCCACTTCAATGCAGTATCAAGCAAGCTGCCGAAATTCCTTCTCGTGGTGTGTCCCTTGTTTCCCAATGTCAACACAAGTACTACTACTACTAATACTACTACGAGTCATGTGAGGCAATGTCATTTTCGCTGTTAGAATACCGAACAAAATGATTACGGTATTCGCGTAGTTTGCGTTTTTTATAATTTAGCATTGTATATTATAAGCAGTGTACTATTACGGGCTACTGAGTATTGTGGCCTCGTCGAACAATGGCGTCGAAGCATACGGCTTTAGGCACATTCCTAAAATTGGTTTCGGAATGTGCCTAAAGGTTTAACGTGCTAGAACCACAATATTGCAATGAGGCACGTCGTTCAGGGGACCCTGGATTAATTCGTTGCACCTGGTTTTCTTGCATTTCACCTTTATCAAAACGTTCATGGTGTCAATTCGAATTGTGAATTTGTGAATGCCGTCGTCGCCTTCACGTGTGCTCTATCACGGTACCAATGGCGACGACCTTGGATGTAGTCATCGGTAACCAGCAGCTGCCATTAAGAATACCGAAGTGCTACAGCCGTCATAGCTGTGAGCAATCAGTTTCTTTAGCAAATGCCTTCACTTGGTACTGACGAGTGAACCCTTTCGATCAATAGTCCTCGCCAAATCGATGTTTGGTATTCGACATTCACTGCAGCAGCCACAAGCGATAACAATGCTGCACTGCGGGATTCCTTAGGAATTGATTTGTGAAGTTTAACGTCTCAAAACTCGCTCTGATTATGAGAGACGCCGTGGTGGAGGTCTCCGGAAATGTCGACCACCTGGGCTTCTCTAATGTGCATCGACATCGCACAGTACACGGGCCTCGACATTTCGCCTCCATCGAAATGCAGCCGCCGCGGCCGGGATTCGATCCCGCGAGCCTCGGATCAGCAGACGAGCACCGTTATAACCACTAGACCACCGTGGCGGGGTGATTCCTTAGGAAGCTCCCTCACTTTTGTTTTTACTTATTTAGCTCATGATCATGACTAGTGGC
Source organism: Hyalomma asiaticum (assembly GCA_013339685.2). Classification (NCBI taxonomy): domain Eukaryota; kingdom Metazoa; phylum Arthropoda; class Arachnida; order Ixodida; family Ixodidae; genus Hyalomma; species Hyalomma asiaticum. Next base: position 107,111,458 of record CM023485.1, on the reverse strand, counting down.
CGAAACACTGGTCAAGCATGCACGCGGGGTGGTAGTATGCCTACAAAACTTGTTTTATGTGCCTGGCCTCTGAATAACCTGCGACTGCCGACACCAGTGGAAACAAGAAAACCTACAACCTTTAGAATCTGAGTCCGCAAGTTATATGTCCACGGTTCGCCAGCTGCGTCTTCTTACGACCAGAGGACAGCAGAGACTTTGAGGAACGACGTTCCCAAGGTGGCTGTTCGCCATCCAAAGCCGTCGAAATTCTCTGCTGGAACCGCAACAAAGCTTAACCCCCGAGGAGTCGCAACGGCCCGGGTGACCATTTGCAACATCTTCGTAAACTGCACAATTCAGACTTTGCGCAGTTTTATAATGTAGAACTCTTTTTTATCTTTTGCAGTGCAGGACGCAGAGCGTGTTGCTATAAAATGAAGAGCTAGAACAATATCTGGGATGCAGTAAGGTAGAAAGTTGGGCGAGTTGATTCACCAATTGGGGTGCATCGTACAAGAGCAAGTCACAGCTGAAGTTTTTTGTTCTATTTACCAAAAGAAACGTCGTCGTTCTGTGCATGTGAAAACGTACCTTCCTCTTCAAGTAAACACATTCCGGCTGTAAGAAATGCGCCTCATGGGCTCTTACTAATGACAACAGTAGATAACGTAAAAGTAAATTGCTTGCCATTTGCTCTGACAGCGAGCTGTCGCGAAATAGCTTGTTCTGTAGCAATACGTACAAATCAATTTTACTTTTTTTTTCTGTGCTATGCATAGCTTATATATAATTAACGGCTGCTTCACTCCGAAGCTGTTCCCAGCCATTGGCAGTTTATTATTGAAGAAACGCTGTGCCAGATTTTTCGTAATCCTAAATATTGACATCTCAAGTAATCCTGGCTTTCCCCCCCCCCTTTTTTTTTGCTCTGTAGTTCGAAAGTCCTGCGTATTCGCTTCTTTGGGACACTTGTTCATTTTCGCGAACATTTGCCTGTACCCCTTCCTTTTTTTAAACTTGCAGAATGCTTCAGCTTTTTAGAGCATTCCGCAGGCATCTGTGACACCGAAAGTGGCTGCCTCGCCCCGACCGTACAGTAAACGAAAACAACAACAACACGGACAACAACAACAATAACAGAACAACAAGAGCAATAACAATAATAATAATAATAATAATAATAATAATAATAATAATTAGTGGCAGCAGTAGTAGTAGTAGTAGCAGCGCTCCATGTGAGGAAACAGCTCCACTAACGTGAAACCTGGAAAGGTGCGAAGGAGCGGTGATGCGCCGTTGTTTCCCACAAAAAGCGTCAATCGCTGCTAATGAGCTTGCTCTACGTTGCCACGACGACGACGTTAGACGCCGACAGCCCGGGCGCATTAGTAGAAACCAGTTCAAATCGCTTCTGACCTGACAACCCTACACATACACTGTCTAGGTGCACTGCCTCTAGAATCGGTCTACGAATGCACACACACTGTCTGACTGCGCTGCCTCTAGGATCGGTCCACGAATGCACACACACTATCTGGCTGCATTGCCTGTAGGATCGGTCCGCGAATGCACACACCACTCTTTGACTGCACTGCCTCTAGGATCGGTCCACGAATGTAGACACACTCTTTGACTGCACTGCCTCTAGAATCGGTCCACGAATGCACACACACTCTTTGACAGCACTGCCTCTAGGATCGGTCCACGAATGCGCACACACTCTTTGGCTGCACTGCCTCTAGGATCGGTCCACGAATGCGCACACTTCTTTGAATGCGCGGCCCTCTAGGATCCGGTCCGCGAATGCCACACAACCACTCTTTGACTGCCGGGCCTCTCGGATCAGGTTCACGAATGTAGACACACTCTTTGACTGTACTTGCCCCTCTAGAATCGTCCCGAATGCAACACACACTCTTTGACAGCGCTGCCTCTCGAATCGGTCACGAATGCACACACACTCTTTGACCACTATTTAGCTCATGATCATGACTAGTGGCCGAAACACTGGTCAAGCATGCACGCGGGGTGGTAGTATGCCTACAAACTTGTTTTATGTGCCTGGCCTCTGAATAACCTGCGACTGCCGACACCAGTGGAAACAAGAAAACCTACAACCTTTAGAATCTGAGGTCCGCAACTTATATGTCCACGGTTCGCCAGCTGCGTCGTCTTACGACCAGAGGACAGCAGAGACTTTTGAGGAACGACGTTCCCAAGGGGCTGTTCGCCATCCAAAGCCGTCGAAATTCTCTGCTGGAACCGCAACAAAGCTTAACCCCGAGGAGTCGCAACGGCCGGGTGACGATATGCAACATCTTCGTAAACTGCACAATATCAGACTTTGCGCAGTTTTATAATGTAGAACTCTTTTTATCTTTTGCAGTGCAGGACGCAGAGCGTGTTGCTATAAAATGAAGAGCTAGAACAATATCTGGGATACAGTAAGGTAGAAAGTTGGGCGAGTTGATTCACCAATCGGGGTGCATCGTACAAGAGCAAGTCACAGCTGAAGTTTTTTGTTCTATTTCCAAAGAAACGTCGTCGTTCTGTGCATGTGAAAACGTACCTTCCTCTTCAAGAAACACATTCCGGCTGTAAGAAATGCGCCTCATGGGCTCTTACTAATGACCAACAGTAGATAACGTAAAAGTAAATTGCTTGCCATTTGCTCTGACAGCGAGCTGTCGCGAATAGCTGTTCTGTAGCAATACGTACAAATCAATTTTACTTTTTTTTCTGTGCTATGCATAGCTTATATATAATTAACGGCTGCTTCACTCCGAAGCTGTTCCCAGCCATTGGCAGTTTATTATTGAAGAAACGCTGTGCCAGATTTTTCGTAATCCTAAATATTGACATCTCAAGTAATCCTGGCTTCCCCCCCCCCTTTTTTTTTGCTCTGTAGTTCGAAAGTCCTGCGTATTCGCTTCTTTGGGACACTTGTTCATTTTCGCGAACATTTGCCTGTACCCCTTCTCTTTTTTTAAACTTGCAGAATGCTTCAGCTTTTTAGAGCATTCCGCAGGCATCTGTGACACCGAAAGTGGCTGCCTCGCCCCGACCGTACAGTAAACGAAAACAACAACAACACGGACAACAACAACAATAACAAGAACAACAAGAGCAATAACAATAATAATAATAATAATAATAATAATAATAATAATAATTAGTGGCAGCAGTAGTAGTAGTAGTAGCAGCGCTCCATGTGAGGAAACAGCTCCACTAACGTGAAACCTGGAAAGGTGCGAAGGAGCGGTGATGCGCCGTTGTTTCCCACAAAAAGCGTCAATCGCTGCTAATGGGCTTGCTCTACGTTGCCACGACGAGGACGTTAGACGCCGACAGCCCGGGCGCATTAGTAGAAACCAGTTCAAATCGCTTCTGACCTGACAACCCTACACATACACTGTCTAAGTGCACTGCCTCTAGAATCGGTATACGAATGCACACACACTATCTGACTGCGCTGCCTCTAGGATCGGTCCACGAATGCACACACACTATTTGGCTGCATTGCCTCTAGGATCGGTCCGCGAATGCACACACACTCTTTGACTGCACTGCCTCTAGGATCGGTCCACGAATGTAGACACACTCTTTGACTGCACTGCCTCTAGAATCGGTCCACGAATGCACACACACTGACTGCATTGCCTCTAGGGTCGGTCCACGAATGCACACACACTATCTGACTGCTTTGCCTCCAGGACGGGCCCACCGTGAAGAGAGCTGCAGGTCACGCCGGCAAGCCAATCCCTAAGCTGCTCCGCACATAAAACGCTGTCTTCACATTTTAACCTTCTCGCCTCATTTACCTGAAAATATTGCTTGTGACAAGTCGCGTACACCTTTAAAGGCACCGTGAAACACTTCTTGAACATAGCACGAAACCGTGCCAATCAGTCGTACAGGCTCCTACAAACAGTAGAGCCAAATTATGCAATGCACGCAGTAGTGATTCTGCACTGGGGTTTAATGACACGGCTGGGAAGCGTCTGCTCTTCTTTCAAGCAATTCTTTCATTGACCTCGCTAAGATGGCCTATCCTGTCAAGGAACTGCCATTGCGTGATAAACCGAAGCAGTTACTGCGGACACCCCGGAGCGCCGCGATATTTTGGCACTCGCTCCAGTGGATCGTGTGTGTATTCGGAAGGACACATATGACACCCCTCCTAACCCCCCAGAAAAAAGAAAATTGAAGCCAGTTGCATGTTTCTGCATTGCGAGTAAACAGCTTAGCTGGCAAGCAGGATGAGATGCAGATTGAGTTCCTTCTTCATGATACTTCATGTCGTTCGTATGTCTCTTATCTTTCTTTCATATTATTTTTTACATTGCCTTCTTCTTCTTTCATTCGTCATCTTTTTTTCTTGGTTGATCATTTATACATTGCATTGCCTCCTTCTTTTCCTCCTCCTTATCCTGAACTCCTTTTCCCACCCCTTGCTATACTAGTCTATATTTATTTATTTATTTATTTTGCAACATACTGCAGGCCCTCATGGGCCCAGGCAGGAGGGGTGAAATTACAAAACAAAATACAGAATTTCAAAAGGTACAAACACTTACAACACAAAATAAACAAACACTCACAACACAATTCAATGTTTACACGTCAGTAATTGTGTCGATCGACTCAACTGATTTAATCAATGATAATGGCAGTGCGTTCCATTCGTTAATAGTGCGAGGGAAAAAAGAAAATTTGAAGGTGTTAGTTCTTGTTTGATATGGAGTTAAGGTTTCAGAGTGAAGATGTCTGGTTTGTCTTGTTGTTGACGAGCGTAGATATGGACTAGGATGAAAAGACAACTTGTTATTTTTCAGGAGAAAAAGAAATTTAAGCCTGAGTATTTTTCGTCGTAATTTCAGTCTGTATTCCATTAATATGCATGAGAGCTGTTGGTGAGTCGGTTCTACGGAATTTGGAAAAAATAAATCTGAAAGCTTTGCGATGAACCATCTCAAGTGCTGCAATATTGTGGTTGGTGTGCGGATCCCAGACGGTGCAAGCGTATTCCAACTTTGGCCTAATTAGTGCTTTATATGCATGAAGTTTGGTTTCTGGGGGCGCCTGTTTTAGTTTGTGTCGCAGAACACAAAGTTTGCGAAAAGAAGAAGCACAAATGTTAGCGATATGAGAATTCCAACTGAGGTTGTTAGCTATGGTCACTCCCAAATATTTATTTATATTCATTTACCTCAACTAGGGGATTAGCTGGAAGACTGTAAGAAAACAACTGTTTATTTAGTTTTTTTCGTAATATGCATGGATGAAGAAGAAGAGAGCTGAGCAGCGCGGCCGCGCTTCGCATGGGCTCCTGCATTTTTCGCCAATTTTCCGGACACCTGCTTTTAGTCATCAACGCTGCCGCACTGGTGGAATCGGCAAGGAACACGGAGCCGGAGGACATCAAGTTTTTGAGCGGTACGTGGAATTACCATCGTTTTCGACCATTTAAGGTATTCGTGGCACGCTCACCGAGTTAACCCTACAAGAGACAGCAATCGGCCGCCAGCGCGTGACCCGCGTTCCCTGGCTCGTAAGCGCTCGTGGGCCGGCGCTCGCTCTCTCTGAGGGCGACTCGGCGCCGCCGCTCAGTAATAATGACTGACGCATCGCACACATTAACAGCACGAGACAAGAGCGAAGAACACAACGGTACTGACATGCAAGTGGACACTTCACAAAATCAGCAAGAAAAGTGGACGTATGACGAGAGCAGTGGACAGACAATAAGCATACAGGAAAAGTGGCAGACATGGCAGAGGAAAGGAAAGAACGCTCAGGCGCGTATACAACCCACAGAAGAGGATGCGCAACCGCAGCGTGCACAGGGGGATGGAGCAACAAATTCTGCCGCGGTAGACGCGCCACGTTACAGAAAACCGAGACTTCCACCCTTGCCGCTGGACGACACGAAGATTATCTACAGACCCCAGGTTGGCTTACAACTTTCCAAGTGGTCCTTATTGGCAGTGACTCACGCAATTGGCCGAGCGAGCAAGATGTCCCAAAAAGACTTCTATGACAACATCCGAATTCAAGTGCAGCACGTTGAGAATCTAATAATTGCAAGTACACCAAACAAAGACATAGCGTACAACATGCTCCTCAAGATCACCAGCATCCAGCTTGGAGGGTCCATTTACGCAGTCAAAGCCAACGTCAGGACACCAGAAGGTATCAGCAAAGGTGTAATCTACAACATCCCGCCAGGAACAAGCGAAGAGCTACTGCAAGGGATACGAGTATCTGCAAGGTACACGGTCCTAGCAGCGCGCATGCTTGGACGATCTTCAACGGCGCTCATCTACTTCGATTTACCACACGTCCCATACAACATCATATATCAGTGCTGTGACTACCGCTGCAAACCATACCGCAAATCCGTTCAATACTGCCGAACCTGCGGAGAGCTGGGGCATCGCCAAGATATCTGCCCGAAACCTCTCATTAAGTTCTGCTATAAATGCGGCAAGGAAAATCAACTGGAAGACCATGATTGTCGACCGGCATGCAAAATCTGCCAGCAACCTCATGAAACAGCGGGAAAAAGAGTGCCGATCCAAAAACTCAAAGCGAACCCACCACCGTACAAGATCAGACTGCACTGGAAAACAAACTCCAAGAGCAGCAACGTAGATGGAACCTCAGTTCAGACTCTGAGTTCCCGGAACTACCCGCACCCAGCAACATTTTGCCGTCTACTGAACAGGTATCGCGAAAAGACTCCACACCACCAGGCAGGGAGAAAGCCAGCTCCAAGTCAAGGTCAAGGTCCAGATCCCGCACCCCTAACCCCGGAAAGCGAGTTACTTACTCAGACGGTGCAGCAAGAAATGCGGGAGCGCAAGAGCCCACAGAAACTGAGAGACATCTGCTAGCGCAACTCCAAGAACAGCAAGCCCTCATCGAGAAGCTCCTCCGAAGATGCAAAGAAAATGACACCGCTAATCAAGCTTCCAAGCCTCAAGGAACTCCACCCACTACGGAAGATCGAGTCAAGGAAATCGTTGCAATGGAGGTGCGAAAACAGACCCAGGAGATCTTGGCTACTTTCGCAAGGGAGATTACGCAACAGCTCCAGCAACACATCACCGTTCAGCTGGCTCCTATCCTTGCTACCTTCCAAGAACTCAGCACTTTCGTGTCCTATGCAAAGCAGAACCACGTAACAAAAGCCACCGTGGAAAAGATGCTCAACAGCACCGAGGCTTCTCGCAAGAAAGCACGTAAAGACCTCCACAATGCGTCCCGACCGGAATCCATGACACTAGGCGAAGATCGCGAAACTGCACAAGATGGCGAGTAGCACCAATAGATTCCCACAACCCCCAATGAAGATTTGGCAGTGGAATTGCCGCTCTATCCGATCCAAAAGAACAAACCTTCAGGAACTGACTAAACAGGAACAGCCAGATATCATCGCCATTCAGGAGACGTATCATACCAATTTCCGCATACAGGGATACGACACACATTCCGGATCCCAAAGAACAGCCATCCTAACGAAGAAATGTCTCACAACGAACCATCACGCAGTGCAGGGAACGACCATAGAACACACCCTCGTGGAAGTGCAACCTGAGAAAAAGGTACATCAAAGCCTATACGTACTATGCTTGTACAGCCCGCCAAGAGATTCGCTATCGGATTTCGGAAAGCTTGTCTCGGACGTCAGGAGACTCACGAAAGGCCATAAACTAGTAATAATGGGGGATTTTAATGCCCCCCACACAGCATGGGGTTATCAGCACACGACCAAGAAAGGAGCACGGGTGCACGATACAGTGCAGCAGAATCACCTAACCCTCTGGAATGACCCTAAGCTAACGACTCGTATAGGCAATAGCGTTTCCAGGGACACAAATCCCGACCTTACCTTTACAACAGGAATATCAAAGGCTGAATGGACACGTCTAGACGAATGCCTCGGTAGCGACCACCATATCCTTCAGCTAGAAATCATGCACCATAAGAATCCAATTAGGACCGGAACGGCAAGGCTGACCGACTGGAATGCGTTTCGCAAAGATGACATACAGGACAACATTGAAAATATCGAAGAGTGGCTCATGGAAGTGGTGAAGACGGCGCAAAAGCACACTAAAGAAATTCAACTCACAATGGATCAACCAGCAGTTGACTCTCACTTGTTACATCTTTGGGATGCCAGAAGAGGACTACTGCGACGATGGAAAAGCATGAAACATAACCGTAAACTCAAAAAGCGGATCGCCCTTATAACAAAACAAGCAGAAGAATACGGAGACAAGCTCAGCAGGCAAAACTGGCTTAAGCTGTGCGACCAACTTCAGGGCACACACAGCACGAAAAGGACTTGGCATATATTGCGAGCCCTTCTGTCTACTACCAAAACGAAGACCCATCAGCGACATGACCTCAACAAAATCATTCGCTGCTATTCTGGAACCGAGGCGGAACTTTTGGAAGAAATCAAGTATAAGCTGGTCGGAGACACCGCCCCCATGGCCACCGAACACCGACAGTACAATTGCGAACCAAATCCGGCCCTCGACAGCCCTTTCACCCTTCATGAACTCCACGCCGCTCTTGCGAAATTGACCCGTAACACGTCGCCAGGCAATGACAGAATAACTAACAAAATATTGCGAAATTTCCCTGACAAGGCCTTAAATGGACTCCTTGAGTACATGAACAAGTGCTGGGAGAAAGGTGAGCTGCCACCAGTATGGAAGCACGCCGATATCATTATGATACCGAAACCTAACAATCCACTCCAAATCAGTAACTTGCGCCCGATATCCCTTACTTCCTGCGTCGGAAAGCTCTTCGAACATATGGTTCACGATCGCTTCATGCCATACCTTGAAGACTCAGGACTTATGCCTAACACAATGTTAGGCTTCCGGGAGCTCCTGTCAGCGCAGGACATACTACTACAGCTCAAGGAGGACCTCCTGGACCACCTAGAACGCCACAAAAGTTCTCAATTTTAGCGATTGATGTAAAAGGAGCATTCGGTAATGTGAAGCATGAAGCAATTCTCCAAAATCTGCAAGACACAAACTGCGGAATCCGAATGTACCAATACGTACAGAATTTCCTCAAAGACCGCACGGCGACGGTTGGTATCAGTAACCTCCGCAGCGACAAGTTCAAGATTCCCAACAAAGGCACTCCACAAGGGTCAGTGATTTCACCTATGCTCTTCAATATTGCCATGATTAAACTCCCGCAACAGCTCCATGATATCGAAAGTCTAAGCCATGCAGTATACGCCGATGACATAACTTTTTGGACTAAAGCACCGACAACCGGCAGGCAGCAATGTGGCCTCCAAGAAGCGATCGATTTGACAGAACAGTACCTCGCCAAATGCGGTCTCGAATGCGCCCCTGAAAAATCAGAACTGCTTATACTCAAGGCAAGGACTTGAGGAAGAACTCCAGCCTATGTTGCTCCCGACCCCAAGGTTACACTCCGAGGAATCGACATCCCACAAGTTGACTCCTTCCGAGTGCTTGGTCTCGCAATACATAAAGACGGTTCCGGTGCCGCTACACTTCCAAAGCTTCAGAAGACCGTAACACAAGTCACTCATCTCATTCGGCGCATAACCACTCAAAGAAGAGGATTCAAAGAGCACGAAACCATCCAGATAATACAAGCCCTCCTCATAAGCAGGATTACGTATGGTACCCCTTACCTACTTCTCAAAAAGGCTGAAATTGAAAAGCTCAACATAATGATCAGAAAAGCTATCAAGAGCGCCCTGGTACTTCCCAGTACGACTTCAACCTCCAAACTCCTCAAACTTGGCCTCCATAACACCTGAGAAGAAATGAGTGAAGCGCACAAGGCTGGCCAGCTGGAGCGTCTTAAGCTGTCTCAAACAGGCAGAGTGGTACTTCGCAAATTAGCATACAGCGAAAACTTTATCGCAGCATCCGATGCGAAAGCACGTTTACCAACACTTCTCCGAGACTTCATCTCAGTCGATCGAATACCTCGCAACATGCACGCAACATACCACAAAGACAGAAGACAAGCTAGAATTCGATGGTTAAACAAGAAATACTCCAATGATCCGAACACGAGATATGCAGATGCGGCAGAATATCCAGGCAGAAGTGCGTACGCAATAAGTGTGACCAACAACCAAGGGAATGAGCTAACCTCCGCTACCATAGCGGCCAGAAATCCAGAAACGGCGGAGGAAGTTGCCATCGCCCTCGCCATCACCACATGCAAGGAGACAGCTGTAGTATTGAGCGACTCGCAAACCGCATGTAGAAACATTCAGAAAGGCCGCGTCTCTGCTGTCGCAGTCAAGATCCTAAAACAACTAGACATTCGACAACAGCTTCCCGACATCCACGTCGTATGGACCCCCGGTCACGAACACCTCGCAGGAAACGAAGCAGCACATGCTGTCGCCCGAGAGCATACCAGCCGGGATTTCCTGCCACAGGGGCTCCGCAAAGCGACGAGGGTCGAGGACATTCCAATCAAGTATGCCGACATATTGCAACACTGCCGACTGGAAAGGCGCCAATATCCACAACCACATCCAAAATTAAGCAAGGAAGAAGCCACGTCCCTCCGCAGATTGCAAACGAACACATATATACATACATGGAATTATTATGCACCGGATCCACTCCACAGAGTTCCCATACTTATGCCGTTTTTGTAATGTACCGGACACTCTCCAACACATGGTCCTGGTGTGCCCACACCGCGAAAACAACTCCGAAGATGACGCTCCAGAACCCCCAGGAGTGATTGAAGAAACGTGGGAGGCAATGTTAACGGCCCAGAGCTTAGAGGACCAGCGAAGTCTGGTGGACCGGGCACGGGCCGCGGCATCAGCCAATGGCTTTCTGGACTGAGAGAGCTGCCCACCTCGGGCGACAATCGCCGTTTCTGAAAATAAATGTTTATTCCTCCTCCTCCTCGCAATATGCATGTATACCGTTTTTGTTTCATTTAACTTCATGTCCCATTTTTGACACCAAGAATGAACGTTATGTAGGTTAGTGTTCAGAAGTTCTTGATCCTCTCGGCAAACAACCTCATGGTACAATATGCAATCATCTGCAAATAAGCGAATTTGAACTGGCTCTGTTACAACATTAACGATGTCATTAATAAAGATTAAGAACAGAAGTGGTCCCAGTACGCTACCTTGTGGTACCCTTGAGGTAACTGGCAGACGACGCGAATAGTGGCCATTAATAGAAACCGATTGGGTGCGCGGTTATATACGTGGCCATGCTTTAGTTAACGCTTTCGACTATTTTCCTCCTCGGTCTCACTTTCCTTTCGCATTCCCTTGCAAACTATGCAGTAGAAAGACTGTCAGGCCTTAACTTCGGCCCTCCTTCTTTCGTTCCTTTTTACCATCACATCACACCTCCTGTCACTTCTCTCTCGCACCACTTTGCTATTAAAAATGGCTGTGCTTTACTAAGAGCTCCTTGGCACATGCCCATTTCCTGCGGCGCATAAACTATACAGGGAGATGCCATCGTTTACTCTCCCCTTTCCCATTTCCTACCTCCTACTTCCCTTTTCCACACCCTCTGACACGATATACTGTGCACCGCTATGCTATGTTAGCCGCTGTTCACACATACTCGCATTCCGTGACGCCTGCCCGCCTTGATGTAGTGCGCTGAGGGGGCATCAATGCAAGAGAACAAACAAGTGTGATGAGAGAAAATAAGCGCTCTCTGTTTTGATAATATGAATGCACAATCAGTCTATGTAATCTTCTTTGTATTTTTTGCTTCTTACTTTTTTCCTCAAAATTGGTTTTCTTTTTCCTCCATGTTTTTTCTTCATGAAGAGGTACACTCGAAATGCAAGATAAAATTCAGATTATCAGGCCTTGGCCAATCCCTCGATATGGGTATGCGCCATCATCATAATCATTCTAATCATCATCATAATAATCATCATTATCATCGTCAAAATACCATATTTTTTAAAAGGCCGTTGCTTCGAACATCGCGAAAGGCAGGCCTGCCAAGAGGAACACGGATCCTGCACCCGCCGTTGCTTCAAAGCAACTTTCTGCGTAATATTCGCCCAAGTGAAGTCTCAATTTTTACCAACAGTTCCTCGACAATTATACCCATTTTGACGTCGTCTTGTACCGAACGTGGCACACACAAACAATTATCTATATAGACCCTTTTCATAAATACGGCACCTGGTGGTAGACTTTTCGTCAGTTTCGTTTTGCAAGGCATTTTGGGTTCGCGAGCGGCTATCCTGAGGGAATCGCTGGAGAGGGGGGGGGCAAAGCGTGAGTGTGGTTGGTGGAAGGTTCCCGTGTGACCGCCGAAATCTCATCGTCTGTATTTGCGAACGTGCTTTTCGTGCAATGTGTTCGTGCCTCCCAAGCTCTTTTCCTCTACAGTGAGTGGTATTTTGTGCCCAATAACGGGTTTGTCGGGCAGAGTGGCTCGGTCGCAGGGCGATGATAAACCTGCAAGTGTGTGTCGTCAACGTCTGCGGCAGCGTGCACCATCGACACCTGGCACCACCGGGACGATAATAAGGGCTCGCCGCATTTTGGCGGCATTTGCGTCGTGACATCAACTTTTTGTGCTTCCTAGAAACAAGAAAGGTGAGTCGCTACTGCTCTGCGCGTGCACATAAACACGTTGGCGGTGCTATGCATACGCGGCGACGTTTGTGTTCGTACCGTTTACGGATGCCTTTTTTTTCTCCTGCAGGGAAAACCGAGGAGGCACCATCCTGTTTCGAGGGTCGTCGTTCGCTGCCCCAGCAGGAAAGAAGTGTTTTTCAATAAAGTTCATGGAACATAGTTTGGTTGTTTTTGTTAGTCATTTCCCGGGCCCCTCCTAACAGCATGGATCACTGTCCGCCTAGCTTGTTGGCTAGGGGGACAGTGATAAAAAATGCACGCACCATTATTTTTTTTTTCTGCGTCTGATATTTGCACTCGCCCTTGGCTCCGGCAGACCTGGTGAACCTTCAGGCTCGCGCATCGCAATCCACCGCATGTTGGAAAAAAAAGAAAGAAATCTTAGCTTGTCGCAATGAAACTTCCCTATGTGCAGCGCGTTTACGAATGAGAGCCCATCAGCGTCTGTTCTTACTCATTTATAGTACGGAAACGTTTGTTTACAACAAAGTTTTTAAAACTCGGAGACGTACCAGGCTAGGCTTTACTTCATTCTTGTCCGTACGAAAAAATTGTCGGTCGACCTCGGAGGTAATGAAAAACATTGTGACGTGCAGAAAGCTTCAGACATTCCGCCCGTTATAATAATAAACAAGACAAGAATCGGTCCACATAGTCCGGGCTAGAAGAGATCGGCTTGAAGTGCCACACCACTTAGAGTGACAGCGGTCATCTGTGGACATAAACTTGGCCAGTAATTTATAAGGTTGTAGCCAAACAAATCAGTTTACATTCTCGTTACTTACAAAGTTATCTTCACGGCCATTACACTATAATGAAAGGGAATACGAGCACCTTTTTCTAACCACGTGTGGTGCGCCACAGCTCTTCTGGTTTCCAATTAAACTTATAACCTTTTCACTGTTCTCGTAACGGCATCCTCAACGCTAGCACGTCGGAATGTGGCCCGTTTGGATTATCGTACAACGGGCTCGAACAATAAGGCACCCCAAGAACAAGCAGGAGCAATTCAGTATTCAGCGGTGCTGAAATGCCACGCACTCGCGCGTTGACTTTCGCCGACGCTCGCGTCGTCTGCTAGGGTGCCCTCATTGATTGATTGATTGATAACTTTATTGGGCTATATACAATGTGCTCTCGCTTGTGAGCTTCAGCACCATGATAAAAAAAAGGAAAAAGAAAAAAAATGATAATCTCAAACTGGTGAGCTTGTAGTGCGTGCTATTGCAGGGCAGGGGATGACTGTCGTGCGCAATGCATTGCGCCATAAGTTCAGCCTGGCTTTGATGAGCGGATCTTCGAGTATCCAATGGGTAGTTTCCGCTTCGTCTCTGCGGAGTTGGGGCAGCGTGCATTGGGCTCTTTTCGTAAAAGCTGCGCGGCTTGATTCGTGAATTGGGCATTCCCAGAGGATATGTTCCATTGTTGCTGGCACTTGGCAGGAGACGCAGTTGGGGTCACAGTATGTAGTCGGGTACATCTTGTGAAGCACTGGGATTGTTGTAAAGCTTTGTGTTTGTAAGCGTCTCATTGTGATCTCGTAGAGGCGGATGGATCCTGGTGGCGGGGCATTGTGTTTTGTAGCTTCTTCTAGTTTCGCCCTTAACTTTCGCCGGCGCAGCACTTTTGCTCGGTAGTTGGCTTCATGGGTGTCGTCTTGGAACGGCGTTGCGGTCTGCTTCGAACTGTCATCCTCGAGTTGTTCCTTGCTGTGATGCTGCAAGGCTCGCTGATGAACTAGATCGTTCCCAGGTATATTGGTGTGTCCAGGAATCCAGTGAATCCTTACTCGGATGGAACGTTGTTGGAGTTGGGCGGCATAGTTCAGGATGCGCCTGGCGTAAGCTGGTATCTTACTTCGGGCTTGGAGTGTTTGAATGACCTGCTGTGAGTCTGTGAAGATGTGAACAGCCTTTGGCGATGACCCTGGTTGAGTGTAGTGAGCGAGAGCTTCCGAAATAGCATGTCCTTCGGCTGCTTCGGGTAGTAGGCAAGAATGCGTAATGAAGAATGAGGATGCTTCCCCTGTTCTCAGGTTCAGATATGCCCCAGTGTTGGACCCTTCTAGAGTGCACGAGGCATCTGTGTAAATGATGTCTTCGTCTGCAGGTATGCTTTTGAGGAACTGAATATGCCGCTGAGCGTAGTAATCCCTTCTCTCTTTGTCCGAGGCTTGGTTCAGATGTTTCGGAAGCGGCCGATTGTCTGTCACGGTAATATCTTCCCAAGGTGGAATTGTGGGCAGAATTTGAGGTAGGTCTTCGTTGCTGAGACCTAGTTCATTTCTGATGGTTCTGCCCGCATTGGTTAACTTGAGGCGTTCATTTTGGGCTTGCAGTGCAGGCTCAACGTAGTCGCCTATTGGAAGGAGGAGACCAGTGCCATACAGGTCTTCGACCTTGGCGTACTTCGGTAGCCCTGTGGCGATGCGAAGGCATGTTTTGTTGATGCATTCAATTTTGTCAAGCTGGGTGGGTGTAATTGGCAGGAACGGTAATCCATATAGGAACCTTGAGTGAACGAGCGCTTGAGCGAGTCTTCTAATTTGACCTTCGGATATGCCCCAGGCGCAGCTTGTCAGCTTTCGTAACACTCGTGTCGTCTGTCGCGACGTGCGCAGTGCGTTTTCTACCCATTGGGTGGACTTTGCGTTTTGTTGATAGATTATACCGAGAATTTTGATTTTCTCTTTGCGCTGTATGGGCGTGTTTCCAACAGCAAGTTGGATTTTATCTCGAATAAATTGCTGCTTGCTGTGGTTTGTGGGTTTGAGAACAACGACAAACTCAGTTTTTTCTGGTGAAACCTGGAGACCTTGTCTGTCAAGGAAATTGGTGATAACATCTATTGCTTTCTGGAGTTGTTGTTGTTGCGTAGAGATGTCTCGTGCGTTAGACCATACTGTAACATCGTCTGCATAGATTCCCGCCGAGACGGACTGGACTTCACTTAGGAGATAGGCAAGTGGGCGCATTGTTATATTGAACAGGGTCGGGGAGATAACGGCTCCCTGCGGAACTCCAATTTTGTTTGAATATGACCCACTTGTAAATGAGGCGATCTTTATAGAGAACGTCCTGCTCTGCAGAAAACTCCGAACATAAGTGTACAGCCTTCTACCTACAGGTAGTTCTGACAGCTCTCGTAGTATAGTATCATGGGGCACCGAGTCAAAAGCTTTCTTTACGTCTATACCTACAATAGTGCTAGGCCAGTATGGTGAGGGATCCTTTAGTACATCCACATATAGGCGCCGGAGTGTGTCCTGCGTCGAGAGGTGGGGTCTGAAGCCAGTTTGGGTCCAGTGGTAATGTTCTCCTTTTTCCAACATCCATGTCAGGCGCTTGTTTACCATTCGTTCCATCACCTTGCCGATTACTGACGTTAATGAAATGGGACGGAGGTTACTTGCAGTTGTTGAAGGTTTGTTTGGTTTAGGGACTGGTATAACATTGGAATGCTTCCACTCAGCAGGCAGTCTGCCGTCTTCCCATGCTTGATTGATGATGGCCAGAACGGGGATTAGTTGGTTTTCTGTTAGTTGCTGCAACTGTTTATAAGTAATCATATCGGGACCCGGAGCTGTTTTACTATTTGACTCCTTTAGCGCTTGCATAAGTTCTTGGATAGTGAAAGGAGCGTCCATTGTGTCGTTGCTTTGTTTTTCGTCTGGCCATTCTGGATACTCCGGATCCCTTGCCGGTTGTGGAAAGAATGTGTGGGCACAGCTATCGGCGGTGGCTTGTGCTGATGAGTGGGAAGCCAAGCAAAGGTTTTCAGCGGCTGTTCGTGTTTTGACCCGGCCTTCCATTGATTTGACAATGTTCCACAGTCTTTGATTACTCATCCGACCGTTTAGTTGATTGCAGCAATCCTGCCACTGCTGTCTACGCAGCTTGCACGCGTATTTGGATGCTTGTCTCGTAAGAAGTTTGAGTTTTAGACGGTTCTGTGCTGATTTCTC
Source organism: Hyalomma asiaticum (assembly GCA_013339685.2). NCBI lineage: Eukaryota > Metazoa > Arthropoda > Arachnida > Ixodida > Ixodidae > Hyalomma > Hyalomma asiaticum. The sequence continues at coordinate 107,094,836 of CM023485.1, read as the reverse complement.
TGCCCTGTATGCCTGTAAGGCAGCTATACGTGCCTCCCACAAATTAAGGAGGTGCTTGTCGGGTGCAGGTTTTTGTGGTAATTGCTTGTAGGTTTTGCTTGCCTTCCGTGTCGCTGCTTGTATATGTTCTGTAAGCTCCTTAAGAGTGGCTGTTTCTGGGCATCCATCCATATAAGACCGATATTTGTCCCAGTCGATGAATGAACCCTTCTTTGCCTGAGAAACAATTCTACCCCAGGAAATCACAATTGGTAAGTGGTCACTGCCAATATTGTCGGGCCATGTGTCCCAGTTTGTACCTTTTGGTAGGTTCTTAACCCACGTGAGGTCCGGCGATGTATTTTTCTGTTTCGCGCAAACCGATCCTTGTGTACTGGTCGGGTGTGTTAAGGAGAGTAAAATCGGCGTCCTCCAACGCTGACTTGAGTTGCTGCCCTTTGAGAGAATCATGCGAGTAACCCCAGAAGACGCAAGGCGCATTGAAGTCTCCCAGGATTAAAGCTGGACTTTTAGCATCTAATTTATCGAGAGGTATTGCCGCATTTCTTGATTTTGGAGGGCTGTAGCAGTTAAAGATTTCATATGTTTTGCCCTCGATTTCGGTGCGTGTCTGAATGCACGAGAGTGAATCTGAAGATAGAGGATAGTGGACCGCAGGAAGTTTCTTCTTTGTGTACGTAACACACTGACCCGATGAAACGCCATCATATCCTGGTATGTGGCAATACTTGCCCGGCTCCTGTATACAAATAATATCGGGGTTTTTTTCGAGGGAGTTTACGATGTAAATGAAGTCATTGATTTTGTTGGGAAGGCTTCGCGCGTTCCACTGAATTATCAGAGGCATGATTCTAAGTCTTTGTTTTCTTCTTTGTCTGCACTGGTCGTTGGCCTGCTGCGTTTGTTGCCTGGAAGCAACACTTTTGGTTTGAGTGTCCGAATAATATGCTGCATGTGTTCTAACTGTGCAGCGAACTGTTCAAAGCGACGTTCGTACTGTTCATACTCGGGGGGCAGTTGTCTTTGACTCACGGCTTGAGCGTCTCTGGCAGCGTTTCGTTCCTTTAATTGGATAATAACTGTTTTAAGTTCATCAATAGTTTTCTGCTGGTCATTGATAATTTGCAGATATTTCTGCTGGGTGTTTCGTAGTTCCGCGAGTTCTTGCAGGACGCTTGGATGCGTCTGTGGTGCACACGGGGTATTATGTAGGGATGGCGCGTTATGCGCCTTAGTTGCGTTCGTAGCAGCGGACGCGACCTGCGTTGGAGGATGTGTTGCAGCTTGCGTGTGCGTCTGCGGCGTGGGTGTTTGGTGCTCGCCCGTGAGAGGTGGAAAATGTTCCTGCGACTGCTGCGTTTTCTGGGTCTTTTTGCCGGACGCGTAGCGGTGCGGTGAGGAATTGAGCGCTGCTGGCTTGTACGGTTTGTTCACTCGCTTACGAAGAGCAGCAGTAGCCGCTGCTACCTTAGGACAGTCGGTAGAGCGCGAGTCATGCGGGCCATTGCAGTGGATGCATTTTGGAGTACAGATGAAATCCGCCGCATGTTTTGTATGGCAGCGTGCGCAAATTTCTGGGTCTCTTTTCGGGGCGGTGCAAACATCAGCTCTGTGGCCTATGCCTAAGCAGTTCATGCAGGACGTTATCTTTGGTCTGTACTTGTGCACAGGGAAACGCACCGATTCGAAAGCGACGTATTCTGGCAGGTTTGTGCCGTTGAACGTAATTAGTGCCGTGTTAGACATGCCGAGAGGCCGTGCTGACACTATTTCGTGGGTCGAACTTGTTAGGCCCTGCATTAACTGCTCTTGGGTTAGTCCTTTAATTCGGTGAATGACTCCCCTTATGCGTCCTTCACGGAGTGCCACATATGTATTAAACTGCACGATGTGGTTGTCAATTATAATGTGCTCTAGGTTCAGCAGCAAATGTGCAGCTTGCTCTGTGTAGCAATCAACCACTGCTAGGTTAGACTTCATGAGGATCCTGCATTGAATGTCCGACCCCTTAAGTTGAGGAAGCGCTAGACGTAGTCTATACGCAAACTGGTATGGTGGGACCTCGGTGATGTTAAACGCTTTAGGTCTCATCATTATGGTCTCAAATAAGGTCTGCGGCTGTAGAGTGGTTGGGGGCTTGGGTCGCGGGAGTTTTCGGTTCTGGACTACTGTCCAGCTTGCCTGGTCATCCATTGGTGTGTGCTCGGGTGGTGCATGACGATCAGCAAAGAGATGCGGGCTTACTTGGTTTCCTGCGATAGCGGGGTCGTTTGCTGGCGGGTCGCTCGGCAACGCTGACTGGGATGATCCTGGCATTGTAAGGTCTGCTGGCTGGTTGTTAGAAGCGTCATCCAGCTGGTCGAGGGGTTGGAATCTTGACTGGGCGATCATCTCCTCTCCTCAGTGGGCTCCCCTACGAGGGGAGCCGGCACGGTGACGAGCGGAGCAAGAGAGCAGTAGACAGACGCTGGAGGCGTTCGGTGCGGCAGCGCGCCACGACTACCTTCCAGCTCCGTGTCCCAGGAGGGACTCGTGCCCTCATCATGGCAGTTGGCTATAGTTCGTGCGTTTGGCGCTAGAGGCGCCCTTTTACGAAAAGGGTCTATTGCTAAATATGTAGCGTTAACCAGTTTTAGGATAACTGCGGAACACAACATGTTCCTTGAGTGGCCGGCGCACCGCGATAGAAGAAGCAGTTTGGGAGCCACAAGTGGGCCTATTTCGCCACACTACGGTAAAGCAACACCGTGCATTAAGTAAAATGCAAGGCCCTCGAAAAAGGCGGCGGGTTTTCGATTTATCGTTCCCACGTCAGAAATTCACTCAGTGGAAACATTTGAAGATTCACCATTTCGTATAAATAAAGCCGGTACTTACCCGATATCTCACCCGTAGATACAAGCGTCAGGTTAGCTTACGAATTCCCATAAATTTTTGTCCTCTTAATTTTGTGTTTCACAGCTTGTGGTGTATTTCACTGCATTTCACCATCCCTCCACAATTTAGTATGGTGGTGGTTATATACGTACAGGCAAAAATCTGTTCTTTTTTTGTAATGGAAGCCCTCTCCCTCTCTCTTCTATTTGTCTCTCTTTTTCCCTCTCTGATATTCGGAACTGCATTCAGAACTAAAGTTTCGTGAACACTATAGGCCCAAGAAATGCAGGGTGTTGACTTCGCAATTGCATGCTAATAAAATTTCTGCGTTACTGGTAGCTGTCATTCGCTGTAACGTGGGAAATCAAAGAAAAGTATCTAATACACTGAGATTAATTTTATTCTAGCGCTTCATTTCCAATGCTTCTCGAACCCTGCGAGTGCATCAACCAGGAACCTACATCCAGGACTGTGCTACTCTAGAAGAGCAGAGGGCAGTAATGAACACACGTCTGCCGTTAGGGATTCAATTAGCGAACCACTTTTACTAAAACACGCTGAGCTCTTGCTATCACAGCAACTGTTTTGTTCAGCTCCGTTAAGAACGCGTTACAAGAGGAAGCCTCGTTCCGCGACCAGCAACGTGAAAACCAAACAGAGCTGTCTGATCCAACTGCTGCTCAGCTAGCCGTTAACGACGTTTATACATTTTAACGGCTGCAGCGCCTGCATTCGTCAATACCACCGCTGAATCAAAATTTAATGCTCTGTTCGAACACCGCAACGAGGCCAATTACACTGCACAAATGAAGTTCTTGAGCCGCCTGCTCGCTTCGTCGCATAATCCATTAATTAATGCTGTCCGAGAGGAATGGTGCTGCGGCTGACAGTCAGAATGCCCGGGGCAGCGCGGGATAGATGCTAGCACGCGTACAGGCGTAGGCGTCTCTCGCGTTTCCGTTCTCGTCGAGTGCGCTTGCCTACGTGAAGAACAAAGTGAAAACAAAACGACACCGCCCCGACGAGAAGAGCTGCGTGTTCACTGACGCGACTGCAGAATACGATCGCTGAGGCTCTGGGCCTTCTGCTATTCCCCGAGTCTAGTAGAATCAGCGCTCGGAGGGCAAATGTATCATTATTTTGGACAAACTGTTCTGCACAGTTTTCAGAGAAACTGTTCTGAAACGTGAAGTGTTTGTGCAAGCACTCTAAAAGCCCCACACGAGAAAAATTTACGGGGCGGGTAAATGCAGAGATTCCAATCACTTTAATTCATCAGCCAGCAAGAAAATAATAAAATTAGCATTGCTACTTCGTGGAGACTAGTAACACGTGCGACTTAGGCATCTATGATGCATTCACAGTCGGTTGAGCATTATGTTTTTGATTGTGAGCAGAACCAGATTTTAAAGATGCCATTGGAAGACATTTGTCCGCAGCCTAGCAATACTTTAACTGAAATTTCACGCATTTCGAGCTCCAGCGAGGAAGTGTCGTGTGTACTTTGCTTTTGCATCTTTCGTGGACAACTTTTACCTTTGGTGCGTGCTTAGGGATAACGTCGTCTCCCTACAGAGATTGAAGTGTTTGCTTGGGCGCCTGCGCTTGGGGCGGCGTATATTACAAACGCGTCATTGCGTCTGCGCAACTACATCTCTCTTTTATTTTTATTTTCCAAATCACTCTCCTACAGAAACACAACTGGCGTAAAGGACCACTCTGTTTCACCTCTTCGGCAGGCTCTTTCATGGAAGTCAATACCGGTAACCCAAAGCACAACGTCAGCGACAGATGCCCTTTCGCAAATGACGTGTTTGCATTGCACTGGTGCTGAGAGTCCGGCCCATGTATCGAGACCGTGCCAGCGATTTTCCGACTCAACGTAAAAAGCGTCCGTTCAATCCCATGCCGTACACTATGTGAAGCGTTTTCAAGTCGGCAGATTTACCTGTAAAGACAATGATAGCCCGAGAGAAAGTGGGACCATCGGCAATATGGATAATATCACAGTGAGCCCAGTTTCGTAGCGGAGAGTACGTGGTACAAGGAACACAAGCAAGACCTTCCCATGCGGCTGGCTAGGTCGATTGTAGCTGGAAGACAGTCAGTTATGCTTAGCACATTCTACGTGAAAAAGCAGCTGCTTTAATAATTGTTGTTGGGCCACTGACTTGACCTTCGTATACACCGCTATTTATTGTTGTATGATCCGTGAATCATTATTTAAGGGACGTCATTTTCCTTAAATAATGCTTATTACTGCATTTTAGCGGAAACGTCACTTAGGTGTACGCCAGTGGCCGTATGTTCTGGCCTTTGCATTCTCTCTGGCATCACAGCTGTAAGAGTTCCTACGAGCGGACGAATAGGACGTTTATAGAGTATGTAGTTGGCTAGCGCCTTCATCTGATTGATGCCTTTGATGTCATGACTGACGCCTTTGCCGTGCGGCATTTACTGTCGACTGTGCCCAGTTAATACGTCAACTAATGCAGTTACCACAAGGGGTAGTTCCTTGATGTTATGGAGGCGGTGTGTGAACGTGGGTTCATCCGCATCATACGGTGCGCTACCAGCGAAACAGCGATAGGAATGGGCAAGTTTATCTCGATCTACAATATACATTCAGCTGGTCATGTGACGACGTACTCCACTCTTGTGTGATATCGATTCCACTGACAGAGGGATCCGTGGCATGTTATTTAAATTTTACTTATCTTGATTTTAGAAGGTCAATTAGATCACGGCGCTCTAAATTTTAGCATACCATGTTTCATCTGTATGAAGGCTTCAACTTAGGTGCACATTCGCTTAACGAAACTCCTCACTAACACCGGTTAAGAAGCCTTCCTTCTCGTACCTTGCCTTCTAGAGTAAGTGCATGGTGCTGAAAAGTTGTGTGTATGAAATACACGATTGCCCAACGAATGTAGTCCATTGGATTAAGTACCAAGCTAGGTTTCTTATAATACAAAATGCCTGAATGGCCCCGCCACGGTTGTCTAGTGGCTATGGTACTCGGCTGCTGATCCGATGGTCGCGGGATCGAATCCCGGCCGCGGCGGCTGCATTTCGATGGAGGCGAAATGTTGAGGCCCGTGTGCTGTGCGATGTCAGTGCACGTTAAAGAACCCCAGGTGGTCGAAATTTCCGGAGCCCTCCACTACGGCGTCTCTCATAATCAGAACTGGTTTTGGGACGTAAAACCCCACAAAACAACAAACAAAACAACAGCATGCTGCGTGATGGCTGAGACTCGTGCTTTTAAAGGCGGTAGTCTTTCTTGGGCTACCTAAAGGCGAAAAAAAAAACTGTCACTCGCAACCGCCCGGCCGAAACCGATTCAACCGGGCTGTGAAAACCAACCGAGCTACTAGCACGGGGTTCATACACTTCAACATTTTACAGCGCAAAGTAAATGTCAGGCTTATTTCTAGCAAAATATACGTACATAGCCGTAATGAGTAGCATTCATTTCATAAGGAATATGCATTGAACTGGTTCTTATATTAGTAATTGAAAAATAACGTCTGAGTGATGGTGTCGAAGAGATGCAACATTAATAAACGGTGTCAACAAATGGCGCGGGAGCAGGGCGAACAAGGTTAATTTGAACTGATTTCAGCAAAACGTCCACTGCATATAGCGCTATTGCAATAGTCTCAGGGTTTAGTGAAGCTATAGAGAAATGATTTCAAAAACGCCTAACTGAATGCTTAACAAAATGTGGCATTCTTTACTCTACACAGTTTGGTTTTCGTGCAGGCTACTTTACTAATCTTGCACTGCTTTTTATCACCGATAGCAATAGGCAATACATTGACGCAGTTAAGTGTGCTGGAGCAGTATCTATTGACCTCAAGAAAGCATTGCATTCTTTTGTTCATAATAATTTACTTGCTAAACTAAAAGTGTTGCGTGTAGCAGGACCTGCACTCGCTTTTGCTTAGAGTTACCTAGCAGACATCAGGTTGTTAGTATCTCTCATCACCTTTCAAACTTCAAATAATTAATAGAGGAGTACCTCAGTGATCGATACAAGGCCCATTACTCTTCACTATCTACATCAACGATCCAACTTCCCATCTTTCGCATTGTCTACCTTACTTCCATGCGGATGACACTACAATTCCAACAGCTAGTGTCTCAATTGATAGCCTTACTTCTATGCTTAACTATGATCTATAGAACATCATTCGCTGCTGTGGTCGTAATCCATTAGAAATTTTAATCCCGATAAAACTGTGTTTACGCTTTTTCATCGTGCTCAAAACACAACAAATATGACTCCAACTATAAATGTGGACAATTGCACCATTACAGCTTGTGATCACTGTCGCTTTTTGGGGGGTCATGCTTGGTACAAACTTGAAGTACACTTGTGATATCCCTTATCTCAAACGAGAAACTGCACATAGCGTCCGTATTCTTATGAAAGCGCGGCCGTACTTTGGTCCCTATACCTTGCTTTATCTTTAACAGGCGTTCGTTCACAGCCACTTCACTTACTGCCCTGCCTCTAAGGAAAACACACAACCTGTCATCTTGCTCCCTTACATCACGTGAAAAATTAGGCTAGCGGCATTATCACCTCTCAGTCACCGCGATGTAGCGCATCTGCTGTTTCGAGAGATCTCCGCATTCTCAGCGTTCAAAAGATAGAGAATTTTAACCCGGAAATTTTACCTTAATAATCCATTCACTCGAACATTCCTTTGGTAATTTTGAGCAGAGAACAACTGTACACTCTAATCTATTTTGAGCGACATGTTCGTCGATTAATTTGTTGCTTATAAAATAATTTCAACAATGTTTTGAACAGTGATACATAACGTAACACAAATGTATACCTTATCTTTTTGCAGTTGCTTTTAGCGATAATTTAGTACATGACTTTTGTTACTAAAATTGTTTTCGTGTGTGTTCTTCTCATGCAATGTACATCTTTGCATGCTATTTTACTCTTTTGTGATTTTACCCTTATATGATTTTGTGTAAACTAATATTATTTTTCATGTGCCTTCCCTCCTATAATCTCTGAAGAGATTGATAGTATTTTAAATAAAATAAATAATATAAACAAAATAAATAATATAAACAAAATAAATAAATAAATAAATAAATAAATAAATAAATAAATAAATAAATAAATAAATAAATAAATAAATAAAACCCCGTTCGCACTGGCTAATAAGTTTTTGTTACCTAAATTAGAGCAAATTACGGTAAATTCACATCTCCCTGCATAGCGATGCCATTCTGAAATAACATAGCTACGTCATAAAGCTGTCTTCTGGCATATATAGCTTCAAACACAGTTGTCACATTTGCCTGCATTGTGATTTGTGAGATTCATCGAATATGTTTAGCGTACTTTATCTCATTACCGTTCATTAGGCTTATGCAGTGTTTTATTTGACAGTGTCTATATACATTTGTTAGCAGCGCAATCTCATTTCTGTATTTCCTTCGTTTCTCTAGTTCAGAGAAGGTATATTTCGATGCCATCATTCATTTATTCTTACCTTATGTTACTTATTGTTAACAGCTATATGTTTTTTGTACGCAAGTTTTCCTAAAACGATTTGATTTGCACTTTTTAATTAGTACTGAAGATCCTCCTGCAGCCCAGTGCTTTGGGGCATCTTCATGTATGTTTTGCTGTTGGCGCTGTCAAGTTTAAATGAATGTAATCTTCCTTTTTCTTCTTCTTTCTTCTTCTTCGGACCTTTCCGAGAAGACGCGCGATCTAGTCTTCGACCGCGCTCGACCAGGATTTGCCCTGAGCCCACTGCTACAGCACAAGGACTATGCGGAGGCCAATGGAAGCGTAGAAGACTATGCGCAGAAACTGGATGTGGCGCGTTCGATCCCCGCAGCCGTGCCTACAGTACTACAAAATGCAAAGAAATAAGGAAGGAAGGAGAGAAACAAGGAGAGGAAGAAGGAAGGAAGTAGAGAAAGGAGAGAAAGAAGGCAAGAAAGAGAGAAACAAAGAGGGAAAGAAGGAAATAAAGAAAGACGGAGGGAAAGAGAGAAAGAAGGAACGAAAGAGGGAAAGTAGGAAAGAATGAATGGAAGAGAGAAAGAAGGATGCAAAGAAAGGAAGAACCCGCTCTTGCTCTTGACCCCCCATCAAAGGACAGAACACCTTCGATGTTCCAGCGGTTTTCACAGCGAGGAACAGGCTTGACTTTTTTTCTATTGGATGACCCGATCATGTGGGCGCACTTAAAGTAGGGAGATGAAAATTAATTTGTTTTGTGCACTGATCAGGTGCCTCGGTAAACGGTTGCGCGTAATTTAAAAAAAAATGAGAAGAAGAACAGTGGTTGATCTTTTTCTCCCATGTGGCTTGGGCGAGAGATCCCACGAATGCAATGAACGTGTTTGAGCGTTGTTCAGTGTTAGATGCATATCGAATGCCATCGAATGCAGCAACAATTCCATCACGACGTTGGACACTTCCCCCGCCACGGTGGTATAGTGGTTATGGCACTCGGTTGCTGATCCGAGGGTCGTGGGATCGAATCCCGGCCGCGGTGGCTGCATTTCGATTGAGGCGAAATAGTGAGGCCCGTGTACTGTGCGATGTCAGTGCACGTTAAAGAACCCCAGGTAGTCGAAATGATCCACTACGGCGTCTCTCATATTCACGGCTGGTTTTGGCACGTTAAACCTCCCAAACCAACGCTGGACACTCCTGTAGCCGTAATTTCGAGTCCAGAGGAATGCGAGCGAAAATTAAACATATACCTCCAGCAAATGTTTGCGTCATAACAGATCATCCTTGAATGGGCGTCTATTATCTTAACTTATTGACGCACTAGTTTTGCACACGGAACCAGTCCAGGTGAATGAAAAGATAGTGTAAGACCAGCTAGACAAGGCTAACTACACCAACAATATGTCTTACTCGCTGTGATCTCAGCGCATTGAATAAAACTGGTTGTATCAATTGTCGTAAACGGTACGGCTGATGGGAGCCCAATTGGCAAGGATGCTTCATGATCGAGCTTCCCGATACACCAGCACAGCGTCACACGAGTGCTGGAACCACAGCAAGCGTAGGCAAGTTCTAAATACTCATGCATCTACGACGAACGGCAATTATATAGGTTTACCCGTCGGCGGTGTTAACCGGCGTTCTGTAGAACAGAGAAAAGTGGTGGGCTCTCGAACTGGGTGCTTAACAGCGAATCCTAATAGGCGCTGGTGCCTTTAGCTGCACGTCCAGCTTAGGAGTGAGACGCTATACTGAACTTTTAAATAGTGTTGTAACGTGCTATAAAGGCCCAGTGAGTTGCAATGACTTGCTGAAGTCAGACATAGACATTCCGAATAATTTACGCTGTGTAAAGCGCACGAAATGACTAAGAAACAGTGTAGATCACAGCGTAACCTACATTTTTAATGCAAACCTTGGTGCCTTGAGACAAAGCAGAAATTTATACACAGGGAAAAGAAGCGATACGCGTATTTTTGAAGCTTTGAAAGCCATAGCAAAGCAATCATTCTTGAATGTCACACCTGTTCATCGAAATGCTCCAAGCAGACTCCTTCCTCCTGGCGCGCAAGTATTTACTACTTCGTTCAGCGTTCTGTATGGGAAGCTTTCGAAGAAAGCACTCTCAACGAAAGTGTGATGGTGCAAGAAGCGCGAGACGACAACTTTAGTAAAGCGTCAAGCACTTCCTTCGTACCTCGGAGGTTGTGTCGTCGTTCTTGTCGGCCCCCTCTTGTCTTTTCCCCTTCCGGCGAGAGAACCCGAGCGTTCCGCCACCAATTTCAATGTCGAAACAGGTCACGTCCTGTGACTTCTCTCCTCTTTTAGTGTGTGCACTTCGGTAACGGTACATGTTGTGTAGATGTGCTTCACGAATGCTTTCGCTTATTTATTGAATGTTTCCTCCTTTAGCGGCCCTACCCGGACACGTCGCACGCTGTCGTCGGCTCTGTTTTCCAGAGCTAGTACAGCGTAAAGCCATTTTTTCCACCTAACGGCGACAGTTGTTAGTGTCTGACAGAGGCCATGTCTTTTTGGCCAAGTGCTCGAGGCTGTCGCTGTCAGCTCGACGGTTGTCAGCAGTAAGGCCCCATGGGAGAGCGCACATTGTCGCCGGAAGTGGATCAAAGCGTCGACATTAGAGGAACATCAATGAAGTACAGGCCAAATATATTATTCATTGTCCGTTGTCACACAAACTGAAAGGAGGAGCACCAGGTTTTTTTGTGTTTTAAGCGCAGGAATGTTTCATTGAGCTAGGAACGCATGTTGACTTTTCCTGTGCAGTATATATAGGGTTTGTCGTTGAGAAGGTTGTTAGACCACGCGTTCCCATATTTTTGTTCGCTTATCGCAATTTGAAACACTTGGGGACGGTTCCGATTGGAAGGATTTTCTTTGGCGTGATGCATACTCTGTGTTGTACGCTTTATTCGAAAAACTATTAGCAAGAAAGGGCTATTTTCCAACAGGCCATTTCCGTTTTCACACTACTCATTTAAAGAGGCACACTGTATAATAAAATGAAGTTGCGAGGTTTATGAAGGCTGAGTAGCTGAGTATATGTTTCTACACTGAATAAAATTGACCATTTCACAACCAAACGAACCTGTTTACAGTATTACAGTAAAACACGCTGTAGGGCTAGTTGGCTCATTGTTCGAAAAAGGATCACGGGAGAGGGAGTCACCTTGTGAGGCAGTACATGCAAAGCTTTGTACGTGATGAATCTTAATGATAAGTTCATGTGGCCGCGTGACCGTATATATTTGTGTGCTGCTCGGTGAATAAGCAGTTGGTTGTCAGCCGCTTTCCTGTCTTCCTTGTGTTTTTTAGATGTGAAGCAGCTTTTTGACTAGCCTGTATAACGCTGTCCCTCCCACAAAGTCGCTGTCCCTCCCTGCCACAATCACCATCATCATTCTCCTCCGCACAAGCGCGAGGCAACGCGCTTCCCTCGGCACAGGTGTTGGAGCGGTGCCAAGTAGGTCATGCCGCGGCTGGGCGTTGACGTCACGCTCCCCTCGCACGCTTCCCTCGCAGGTGAGCGCGTACGTCACTCTCTCCCTCACCCGCCGGAGCGCCCGCAGCTGCCGGCTCCAACGCCCGCTCTCCTCCCGTGTCTACGTTTCAAACAAACGCTTACACCAGTAAACGCTACACCGAGTTTCGCTTCAAATTGTTCTTCCAGCACCCGCGTTAGCGCCGTTCAACCCGTGACGCCACCCGTGCGCAACGCTGCTGCTTCGCATCCCATCAGGGTTCCCTTCGGGGAGATGGTCCAAGTTTTTTCCGCTTTTAGGGACAACTACCTCCTCTTCCGGCACCCTCTCGCTCAAAGCCCGCGTCGGCAGCCATGTTCTTCCTAAATACGTGGAGCGGAGCACGCGCGCGCACGTGGCGTCCGGCCGTCAATATGCGCGTCCCTATCAAATATGCTAGTGGACGTGCCATATGCAAGGAAACGCCTACTGAAACGCGCAACTTTCTTTGACGTTCTCTAGCTGCAGCATCCAAGTAAACGCTTTAGGAAGAACATGGCTGCCAAAAGCAACGCCAACCAATCAGATGCGCCAGTGGCACACCAAAGCTTTTGGCTACTTAAACGGGAAAAATATCTAGGGACTTTAGCTCCAGCAACATTCCATCAAGCTATCCTGTGTTCGTCTGTTTTCCTAGGCTGGAATACGTCTTTACAGTATTAGTTCTTCAATTGCTCTTTGAAGCATCAAGCTTAATATTAGGGCCTTTTTTGTGAGATTGGGCAAAATTATGATGCGTGCTGAGGAATTTGGTAGAACGATGGGACTGAAAGCTTACAGCTTTAGTTCTTTTAGCAATTCTTATTTCAATGTTTTCATCTGACATTCTTTTGAGAATGGGGACATTTCCTAGAAGACGCCATGATGACAGTTAACACTAAATTGAATCCCCCTTTTCATGAGACATTTTTTCCTAAGGTCGCGAATTCGTGACGCGCTCTTGGTAGGTTCGCGCTATAACGGGAAAGAAACGACTGTGTGAGCCCCGACTGTAATGGTAGGCTTATGGCGACCACAAATCAGCATAGCAACGTCTCAGATGTTAAATACAAAGTTCAAACACCTTTTTTCTTGTATAAATAAAAAGCTACCTGAAAAGCGATTGCCTTCATCTATGTTCATCGCAACCGCAGAGCTAGGCTAAGCCTGAGATCGATAACGAAACATTTTTTTTTGCAAGTGATTTCAACGTGCGATTGTTGATCGCGACTCGGACTATCGAACGCAACACCAGGCTAACCCGAAACCACACTGAGTGGTGCGGGAAACGCGGAGGATAACTAACGTGTCTGCTTGGCTCGAAACATACCACGTGGTCACTCGTCCGACGGGTGGACGCGCGAACCATTACAGAGCGCCCCTAGCGCTGTTTCGCAAGTAATTTCAAAATGCGATAGTTGAAATCTAAATTTGCTTTGCGTCATACGAAACACAAAATTTCTTCTGTTGTATTTCGGTAGTGAGTAGCATGGGATACCACACGAATATAACGTACGCCTTAGCTTGTGAAACCAATCAGAACGCACAGCCGCCCTCGTCACTGCCACGTGGTTAAAATGTGACTTCCCGTAGCGAAAATCTCAGTTGTGGGTCGCATCTGTTCAAAGAAGGCAGTTTTTAGGCGCATTTTTGTCAAAATAGGATTATAACCACTTTGCTTTCGGGGTTTCTGCTCTCGCTTCAACGTCCTCGAGTGCCAGAGTTGCAGTATCAGCAATAAAAGGCGACCTGCTCAATTTGTGTCGCAGGGACCCTGTAACAGATAATGACCACAGAAAAAAATAAGGCCTTTTTCATTAGTACCTATGAGCACGACAATGGCTCGGCGGGCAAAGGAGGTGAGAGCATTGCTGAAACTTATACCGTCTGTGCCTACGATACCCTGGACTTCGGTCATGGTGTGATGGATGGTAATGGTCTTCCATGGAGTGGGAACGTATGCCTACGCCGTCTGCGTGACCTCCTTGGCGATCGACACCTGCAGTTAGGAATAGTGACTCAGAAAATGCCTCAGACAGTTTGCATGATCTGTGAAGCCATCGAAATAAGGCGAACTTGTGAATGGTCCAGTATCCGCCACATACTCGCAAAGAATGACTGGTAGCGCCACTCTTGCTGGTGCTTGCCGAAGTCCAAATGTAAAGAAAAAAAAAAAACCGACAAAACCCCACGCAGGTTCACATGTCCCGCGTAATAGCAAAGACCGATTACCGACAGTTGTATTTAACACATATCTCATAACTTTCCTTTGTGACTGAGCGCTAATTCCTTTTCCAGCATAGCTCTCAGAACGTCGCGAGTTTTCTGAAATCGTCATCCGCAGCTAACGATGGAGCTTTGAAGCAGATAGGAAAAGTGGATCCTCTCTTGGCCTTGAAGAACTGCCCACAATGCTGCATCATAGTGTTTATCATAATGATGATTTAGAACGAAAAAAAAAATGAAATGGTCGACGGAAGCAAGCAACGAAAGAAATAAAAAAAAAGAAAGGACAGTCACGGTTATCGCAGAAAGAGAAAACAAGCCGGCACTTTCTCTGGGCCACTTTCGTAAAATTTGCCTAACCTCACTGCTACATGACAGAATAGCGATAATGACCGCGCCACATGATTGTGATAGTGAACAAGAAAGAAAAGAAAAGACAATGAGGAAAATGAGAAAAAAGAGCGGGGGGGGGGGGTGTGAACTAGCAGAGCAGGATAAGATACAGCAATATAGAGAGAAAGAAAAAAGGTAGGAAAGATGGTGGAATGAGTCAACGTGATCATTACCCCGGTGACGACGATGATTTTTGAGGTTTCAAGTCCCAAAGCCACGGCATGATCATGAGAGATGCCGTAGTGGAGGGTTCCCGAAATTTCCACTCTCTGGGGTGCCTTAACGTGCACTGACATCGAACAGTACACGGTCCTCCACATTTCGCCAACATCGAAACGCAGCCGCCGTCGTGGCTCCATGACTATACCTTTGTGTACAAAAAAAAATAATAAATACTTGGTTTGCATGGAAAATGATGCGGTAATGGTTTCATTGGGACTGTGCGGCTCACAGGATAAGTGTAAGGCTTTGCTGGAACATCGCTTCCCCTTGTCTTAATTTCGCAATCGTTTGTTAAGGTTACATTAAGAATTGGATGAAAGCTACCTAACTAGGCTTCACATATGCATGTGTGGCGGCTCTACCACTTTTTCAACACTAACCAGAGTATTGCCGGAAATAATCTAGGAGTGTTTACCGGTGTGACTAAGCCAGTGGGTGAATTAATTACATACTGAAGCAGTAACCTTTCTCAGATTTATGTTTTCTTTGAAGAGACGCCGCGTTGCCTTTCTGGTTTGAGCCAGGTTTAAACTCATGTCGCAGTGAACTGTGTATTGTTCGTCTTATCTTGCAGTGGTGTGTAGGCACTGCCCATTAACGCTGTCTTTATCCTATTGCGGCGTTTCGCGAGCCTAGTTGCCGGTCTCAGCTGAACGAAACTCGCCGGAAGCTGTGCAAATGTCAGCATTGGCAATCTATTATCCTATATTGATGTTTAAACTTTGCCGCTTCAGGTGGCTGAAAGGGCTTGTTTGTGATGGACGGGCTCGATGTATGCTTTTGCTTGCAGGATCAAATATAAAGAGTACTGTTATTTGACATCGCGCGGAAAGCCTTCGGGGATGCCTTACGAGCGATGTTAGTATATGAAAATGGGGTACTGGTAAGTAATTGCTGCTTTCCTTTCTTTTGTTTTTTTTATCGTCTTTTTTTGGCTATGGTGCTATATTTGGCGTTCAACGAATAGTACAATTTCAGTCTAGATACCAAAGGAGCTGGAGAGAGCGCATTTACTTTACATGATGCTGGTACCGTGTGACCACGTCGAGCTACTTGACCTCATCAGAATTACACCAAGCAGAATGACCGATACTCTCACAAAACTCTTCGGTGTACTAGCGGAGCAAGGATTTATCAAACTGGCAGGATTGCGCAAATAAATAGACGCAAACACAAGAAAAGAGTCGTCGAACGTAGCCTTTCTTCTCTTTGCCTCTAATTTTAAATGTAAGAAAAATGACCGCCGCTCGCTTGTATACGGGCTAAAATGTACTGCTTGTCTTGAAGCCTAATACTAGCACGCAGTGACCAACAATTTGCTTAGATGTGTTCACTGTACGAATCGCACTGGCTCAGATAGGCTCAAGGTACCACGTAGGTGCGCGTAGTGCTATAATGATGACATGCGGCTCGCTGGCATCCTCGCGCTACCAAAGCACAGATGCGGATGATTTGTGGTCTCCAGTTCGTCGCAGGTGGCGGATGTGGCACAATGTTCTTCGACGCAGCTTGTATTAAAAGGGAAGTATGAGTCTACCTGCAGCTTTACAATGCACTTACTCGAGTCCAAAAAAGAAAAAATCAAGAAAATCAAATCAACCACTGGACACGCAGGAACTATATCGGGGCTTACATATACAAAGTGAAAAACACACGGTGCTATTAAAGGAAATGAGAAGCAGGTGCCAGTACTACCAAACGACACGCGCGCGTTCTCTGGGAGAAAAGTGCATGCGTGCCTTGCACTTACGCCTGCGGTGTTAGAATCTTCGCGCTGTCTACATATAGCGCGAAAACGAACGCGATCCGCGCGCCCAAGCTAGGAAAATGGATCGTTTCCCGCTAGCGTATGCACGGGACCACCCGATCTTCGTGGGTGTTCAAAGGCCGGCACCATCGCTCTTAGTCGCATTACCCGCCTACTATCTGAAACCCGCACATGTCAGGTTGAGAAATGTTCCATGCTCCCGCGAGAAAAAAAAAAAAAAAACAGAAGCCGAGACCGAAAGGCCGCAAGAGTCCCACTCTGAATACGCGGACGAACGAAGGGAATAGGGAATACTCTACCGTGTACTCCATCGAGTAAGTTGCTGGGCACAGCGAGGCTGGAAGCTGTCGCTTTCAACGCGTTGTGTCAGTAGCTGGGCAAATATAGAGCAATGACCAAGTGTAGAGGATGGAAGAGGGCTTCATAAATGCACAACATATGCTTGAGAAAACCGAAATAACATAGAATGAGAAGCGTTCAAAGCGCCATTTCGTGGGGAGCGGCCAACGAGGTGTACGAGAGAACCAAGTGTTTAAGCTCCTGCCGCTCAGCTCGGTTACCTTTCGCTTATTGAAACTCAGCCACAGCCATCAGAAAGCACGTCTTCCCGAGTCCAAGGCCAGTCGGGATTCAATGCCGCTAGATTCCTCAAAGGACGTGCCAGTGAGCATGTTGGTATTCAATCACGGCAAAAGTGGTAGAACATGATTAGGCACGAAGAAAGCCACGAGACGAAATGGCGAGATCTCCCGCCTTACTCGTGTTGTTCGCGTCTTATGGACGTCAAGTTCGGGCGTTTCGAGACACGCGCCGCGCCACCTATCGGCACGAGAAAACGAAAATTGAGTACTTAAAATTAGGGATCCCTGACCAAGGTGGCTAAGTGGGCGTGTTGGTACATAGCTAGAACGACCACGACAGCGCTTGTCCTTGTCGTTCTTTGTCTTCTCCTTGTCTTTCTGCGCTGTGCTTTTTTTCGTAGGGATCCCTGGCTGAGCTGGCCACGGAGCTATCAGGTGAAAAACAGCGGTTGAACTTATAGGGGAACCCCTGCGGTTTTTCGCTATATTCAGATATCCCTGTTTTCCAATAGTACTTATAGTCCTGTAGAGGGCATAGTGGTCCAATTTGTTCTGAGACCCACCAATAGTTTTAAGTAACATAATCAACGACGTGTTCAAACCGAAACCGATGCGAATAGACGCATTGTGCAGCGTATGCGGTGACGTCACAGCCTTCCTGCCTTCAGAAATGCACAGCACATAAATGCAAAGGTTTATTCAAATTGCCAAGCTCCATAGGTGCGGCCCTCATCTTCGACATGACTGTCCTATGCCCGACTGCTTCAAGCACTCTCTTTTTTTTCTTTTCGGGCTAAAAAAAATTAAGAAAATTAATGAAAGGAGGACATGGTCGTGTGCCTCTCCAGGTCGCACCACCTAGCAACGGCTGATAATATTAAATTTTCACGAAAAACAAACGATAGACAGAAAACCAGCGTCCAAAACTACCAAAGCTAGTGCAACTTCGAATGGTGGAAAACCAAGGATAGATTTTTCCGTGATGTGCTTCTGCGAGCCTCTCGTGTTGAATGCTCGCCACTCAACATTGCCATGGATAAATACGCACGCACGCACGCACGCACGCACGCACGCACGCACGCACGCACGCACGCACGCACGCACGCACGCACACACACACACACACACACACACACACACACACACACACACACACACACACACATATATATATATATATATATATATATATATATATATATATATATATATATATATATATATATATAACGAGAGATATTCACGAATAACAAATAACTACTGAATATCTATTAACTAATGATGCGGCCGGTGGACCGGCATTCATGAGAGTGAGCATGGTACACGGTATCGTCCTTTTACAGCGTAAGCTGTTATGAGATCACAACAACGTTCGTTTTTGCGCCGTAGTTGTCCGCCGCCGCCGCCAGTGTCCGTAACCACTATCGCTGCAAATTTTAGAAAAAATAACCAGGACCGACGAGTATTCCAACTTGTCCTCTGCCTGGATTCGAATCCAGGCTCTGCGTGGCAGTCGAGCGTTCTACCACTGAGCTACGCCTGTGGTTGAAAAATTATCGCTAAAAGACCTAAACAGGTATAACGTCTGCCGCGGAATCGCATTAACAAACGTAATGTTACGTTGAAAAATAGTAATACACCGCTACACGACGCGAAAATGGATTGTTTAACGAGGTCGAGGAACCATTTGAAAGAACACAGGGCTGCATGCTTTGTAGCTCTGAACCCATTACGGAGGCACTGCTAATTATGGCGTAGTGGGTACTTCCCTACTTGGCAAAATGATAAGTTATGGCGCAGGAGATACCTACCACTTCTACTTGCACTAGTTTCCTCAAGCGTTTAAAGTGGCCTCTAAGAAAGTAGCTCCTCCAGCTTACGCTGTCACTGTCCTGCGGTTCCGCGCAGGCCTGGCTCTTTTTTAAGCCGTTGGCTCGTGTAGCAATTTGTTCCTAGGGAGGCCTACAAAAACATAGTAATGTACGTAGCTATTCTGATCCCACAAAGCAACACCTATGTGCATTACTCTGCTTTTGTGGACCTCCTCTGGAACAAATTCCTATACCAGCCAACGGCTTAAAACGGACGACGCTCTGTTATTTCAAAGAGAAAACAATTCGTGCGCGCTAGGCAAAGTAGATTAAAACACGTTAAATAGTATTGTATGACCGAACGGCTAGTTGCATGAGGTTGACGCTAGCCTTTCTCGTGAAGCATATACAATGAAGACCTAATCGTCGTGTATTTGCTGAAGAGTAGCCGCTATACAGGCTATTGTTGGAAGGTCATGTGCGAGGAGAAGGGAAGTGTAGTCATCAGCAACAAAAGTTTTCAAATGACAAGGATTACGTAAATTGTACACCTCAGTGAACGACGAGAAGCCATCACAACTTAAACTTGAAGACTTATTATGCTCGAACTAACATGCTCAAGTTCAGTTTTTTTTCCCGTTCTAATGAAGACTGGAATTCATTGCCTGGTTGGTTCTTTTCGTTCACGTCCACAGCCCAACTTCGTAGCCGACATCCATGACATGCATCTGTAACATACCCTCTTCTGTTTGACATTGGTATCAGCTGTTATGTTGCATTCTTTGTTTGTTCCATATTCTTTCATGTTCATGACATGTTTGCGCCCATTCAACTTATATAATCACATAACTGCGTTATTTTACCTGTTTGCACAATATTCACTGCTGTTTGTTAAAATTCCGCTATTATATTCCTCTCCATACCCACTCCTGCCATAGCGAATTTCTGCGCTCCAGTATGTATAAATAAATAAATAAATAAATAAATAAATAAATAAATAAATAAATAAATAAATAAATAAAGTGTAGAAGAGTTTCCTGGGAAAAGCGAACCCGCCGAAACAAAGTAAATTCAGACTCAAAAACGTGCTTTAATTTTACTCATGTCTCTTTGTTCCAAACTTGTACACACACCTTACTCACCGGAGTAAATTTCTGATACAAGTTCTTCCTAACCAGCCCCCCTAGCGTAGTACAACATGCAATTCATGAAGCGCAATACGATCTGTAGGTACGCCAAAACTCGAATGTGAAGCGCAAAAGTAATTCACGCCTTAAAGCTACTGTTTGCCTGGCGTGACTTGCTGCGGGTAAGTCATAGGAGAGAAAAAAAAATTACAGCATATCCACGGAGTGAATGATGGTGAGTGGGCGAAGCTCGGGAGGTTCATCGTGATCGTTCCGAGTTCTGGATTAATTTAGTTAACGCGCACGCTACGAATCCTCATGGTTCAACTATGCACAAGTGAAATCTCCCACCGGCACTTCATTGCAAGTCAAGATCCAGTTCCTATATATACACATATATATGGGTTGCCGGTGAACGCTTCTCCAACGCGAGCAGTCGGTATTTCTCAATCAAGAAACTCGCTAGGAGACGCTGCCTGCGCCAACGTTGTCTCTCGCGGGTGAAGGCGCGTTCTCCTTCTTTGCGAGCTGGTACAGCGTTCCTCTAAGAAAGAGCGTTTCCATAGCCAACGCACGCCTTTCGCTCTCTCTCTGTCTCTCTCTCTCTCACACACAAGACAGCAGAGGCACGCGCCGGGAGGCAGCACCGGGAGAGAGAGAGACAGAGGCACGCGCCGGGACGCACGCGGGTTACGTCTGACGCCTGACGACTGACGACTGACGCGTGACAAGGTTAGACTAAGAGGAGCTTCGCCCCTAAAAAAGTGCGTGTCAGTCGTAATTAAGGATGTCCCTCGTTTTCCTACCAGGCAACATAAATAGAGTGAGTGTCACTTCGTTAACGGAGTACCTTGTGCGGCCGCCCGCTCAACGCAAAGTGCCTATATCATTCCAGGGCTTGTGCATGTTGATGAACCAACGTAGTATATTATTCAATGCCTCCCAGGCGCGCCGCCCGCGGCGTGGGCGTGTCTCTATTCAGGCAACCGGCCAAGCCTGAGCGCGTGACCTTACGTGTCGCAAATGCGGATGGTGAGAAGAGCATTCAATTTCCACCGCACCGATGACAGGACTACAATAAGGCTGGTCACCTGCCGGCCCACTTACGCATTGAGAATTGTTTTGTGAATTTGCCAATTACTTTAGTTTGGGTGGCAGCTCAGAATTGTTTAATAAAGTACTGCAGAACGCAGGTACTCTATCGTTTGCTCTTGCAAGTAGAACTTGGAAAATTCGATAATACCGAAGGTTATCGACTACTTCCTTGCTTTCTACTTTGTTTAACAGGAAGTTTACGAATAGATATATGCGGTATTTTGAGCATAACATTATTTTTCTCCCACGATTGTGTTTTAACCTGAGCGTCGAATAATAACAAGAAGTTCTCGGCAATATTTTTCTGAGAAGCAGCACATGAACAGTTGCAGGCGTTCAAACATATTGCACGGTAAGGTACTTGCGGTTGTGAAAATTAAACGGGAAGATAGTCTTACTCGAATAGTGGTCACGAGTTAGGTTAAACCACGCGGGCTAACTTAAGCGCGTCAGTGTTAACGAATAATAATAAATAACCATTTTTTTCCTGCTATTTCTCGATCGCTTTTTAAATTCATTTTATATTATATTAACATAGGAGGTCCCGCCTGCGGTTTGTGACCTTAGGACCTCCTCCTGCGTAATAATCTGCATTGTATTACTTTGTATACGAAATAAATACTGATTGACTGATGATTATTATAAAAATGTTGTAAAAAAAGTAAGTCTTGTGAACTAGGTCTCATGAACTCAGGTACGCCTTTGTGACTCCGTTGGTAGGCATGGGACGCGTTATCGGTATAGGTCGCAGCTTCGGTCCTTACGGGTCCTTCGGTCCTTAGGTGTGTATTTTTTTTTTTCATCCACTTCAGTTCCTTATATGCGATAAATACAACAATGCGCCAAAAACCGACAAAAATTCTCCCCTCTACATTTCTTGACTTTGTTTTCTGTTAGCTTCGTAAGTTGATATGAAACAAATAAACGAGCCCTTCATCTACATCTACAAGCGTTATTCCAGAGCAACATTTCCCTTCCGGCTGACATTCCATGGTGTGGTAAGGTAGCACACGCGAGTGTATTACTGGTCAGCAGTCTGCTCCTCATAACATCACCTGCTGCGTGACGCCTTCTGGCAAAATAGAAAAAGAGTGTTCATCGTATGCTACCACTGCTACGAATGGCACTATAGTTAAGAGGGGCAGAATTATACGCCGATCTATGCCCAATAACGTGAACGGGGAACGGCCGCCGTCGTCTGAAGAACCATCAGACGGTTTCTCAGAAAGTCGTAGGTTTGATCCGCACCCACAGAAGGCGTTTTTTTTGTCCAGTTTATTTCCTTTACTCATATGCCATAGTTAGGACACTACATATTAAGTTGAAATATACGTCCCGTATGCCTTACCTGGTGTGATCGGCTGTTTGATTGGTTAGGTTATTTCTGCAATCGAACGAGCCTTTGTTCCGTTGCCTTTTTGTTATGTGCTAAGGTAAGGCATTTATCTTAGTTTCGTATGGAGCATTTAGATTTTCGCCGTTTGGTACTAACGTTTTGAGTAATAAACTCATATATACTGTTAACATTTCTATACGATAGTATCAAATACTATTACAATTCTAAGACATGCCCTTTTATTGAAAAAGTTTTGGGTCATAGGACATTTCTTTGTCCTCAGACTTTAGTTTTACGGACACCTAGCTGGCGTGCACTTTGCGTTGGTATAGCGCCAATGTTAGCGAATCTTGCGGCATATCGCCCAAGTAGAAAGTTCGCTCGAAGTCGCGTTCTCAATGAAACGAAAAAAATGAAGGCACCGTATATGAATGATTATGTTGCTGCCACTGTTTTACACAAGCAGTAAACCAAAAGGTGAAAAGCGCTGCAATATCATCTGAGTGTTTCTCTGGTTAAACTACACCACCAATGTCTCTATGAGCGTTGCCGCTTGCGTATACTTCTCCAGCAGCCCGTAATTTGCAACTGTAAAGAAACTCGTGCACAAATTAATTGCTCTATAATTATTCCACTGAGTAGCGCACTAAAGTGGAGGCCTAAAAGAAACAAACAAGAAACATGACATACGGGCGCTTCATATAAGCCGCCAATTTTTTATCCTTCGACATTTTTCTTTTTTTCAGTCGCACTACGAAGGCAACTTACAGCTACTCTTTCGGACAAGTCCGCAATTACACTTAGGCAAGTGCTGGCGCTTGTCAATGAGCTTGAAATTAATCTCAGTATTCAAGCTTCTATGGGACTACATTAACGTCATAACAGGGCGAAATGTAGTCCGCTGCCCAGGTACCACGATAGTTGTCCCCAAAAGTAAGCTCCCCAAGATATGAAAATACCATGAAACGTAATACTTCGAAGATAATAAAGGTGTGTCGATGATCGTGACGTACAGGCTTTCATGCGAACAAAAAATGTGACTGATTCCTCTGTCAAAAGAATCTGTATAACATGAAAGGGAAGTGACCGTTCGCATAGGCAGTAGAATGTTTATTGTTATATCGAGGTGAACTTGCCCATTGCTATCGGTGTTTAGCTGGTGCGCGTCACTGTTTGACGTGGATGAACCCGCGTTCAAACATCGCCTCCATAACATCTAGCGCCAGCCCTCTGTGGTAACTCAAGTAGTTTACCTAATAACCGGGCACAGTCCATAGTCAATGGCGCGCGATGAAGGTATCAGTCATATTTACTTGCGCCACATTGACACGTCAACGTCGTTGCCGCGCGCTCTGGCGCCTAACGCAGCGGTTTTCTCGTTCCCATCACGCTCGAAGAGCCGTCGGCGGGGAAACGCCACCCACGAAAAAACGTGACCGGTTTCCCCCCCCCCCCCCCCCCCCCTTGCGCTATCGGCGTAGACGCACTCGAAGCTGTACGAACGCAGCTATGCGCGCGGCCCTGCGTGCGTTCATCGAGGCGGACATTGCAACGCGCCTGAATGGTGCCACAATCCAGGAGAGGCGAACTAATGCTGCAGTGATTCACTTTGCCCTTCCTGGATGGCGACACCGCGAGCTCTCTCACTCTTCCGTCTGCTGTCTTGTGAGAGAGAGAGAGAGCGAAAGACGCGCGTTGACTATGGAAACGCTCTTACTTCGATGAACGCTCTACCAGCTCGCAAAGAAGGAGAACGCGCCCTCACCCGCGAGAGACAACGTTGGCGCAGGCAGCGTCTTCTAGCGAGTTTCTTGATTGAGAAATACCGACTGCTCGCGTTGGAGAACCGTCCACCGGCCACCCATATATATATATATATATATATATATATATATATATATATATATATATATATATATATAGGCACTGGATCATCACTGGCAATGAAGTGCCGGTGGGAGATTTCACTTGTGCGTAGTTGAACCATAAGGATTCGTAGCGTGCGCGTTAACTAAATTAATCCGAAACTCGGCACGATCTATGATGAACCTCCGGAGCTTCGCCCACTCATCATCATTCACTCCGTGGATATGCTGTGAATTTTTTTCTGAGTGCTTTTCTCTATTGTTCTTACGTTTACTTTACTGCGTCATATCCGTTACGTATGGGGTGGTCGTGGTGGACCCCGGCATAAAACATTTTCGTTTTAAAGTATGCTTGAAAGCGTCGCAGGCCTTGTTTACGATAAATGATACGAAAATATGCGAAAAGTGGATGAAAGCGATGAAGAACAGGACGTGCTATACAAGAGGCAACGTTTCGGCACGTGGACTTGTTTTCGTCAGAGCAACCGCTGTTGTTTACTTCACAAAGACAAGTGCACTCGTCGAAACATCGCCTTTTGTGACGTATCCTGCTTTTCATCGCTGTGAACGACTTAATCATCCCAAGCTTGCACATACCCGTGAAATACCGCTTTCTGCCAGAGATCTCCTGGTACGTAGTATAAATCTTGTAAGAGGCACTGTAAAATAAGGTAGGCGTTGTTTATCTACAGGTGAGGTTTTAGCCCTTGAAATTATTGTATGTATGGCGCAAGGAAGAAAGGTGCTCCAACGAACCCCGAGGGATGCGTTACGAGTCGAGCTACATTTAGCAGGCAACACTAGTACACACACACAACTTGCCAGAATCGAACCTAGATTGAAAGAGATGGCCACTAAGGCCATATATCGCTGTACCGCTGTGTTTTATTGTTCCGTTGACTGCTTCATGTATAACTACGCATAATTTTATTTTATTGTTTCGTTCACTGCTAGCTGTATTAATATGTATAATTTTGTATTGTACCACTCCTGTCTTGGTCCTGATGTGGACCGACATTATCTGTAAATTAAAAAAAATAAAAAAAATCGTGTGCAAGAAGTACAAATTGTATGAATTGAACTTTATTTCGCATTATACCTGGTACAGATAACACGAACGCCGGCAAAAACGCCATATAACGGCTTGGTTATATGTCTGTGTCCCTCTCTGGCAACAAACAGCAAACGTGGAAAAGCAAGAATAAAATTCATGAAGATTTGGGTTCCATAACTTGTTCTAGAATGTGTTACATGCCAGGTTTCTCACTGAGTGTACCGAACATGATGCAATTTAATGTTAGCCTTTACAGATGTTAAAGAAAACTCATCCTACTTTTTTCTTTCTGTTAAAAATCATTTTTGCGAAATTGTATTGTATAGGGACTTTAGTGGCATCATATCTAACCGGTCAAAAATGGAATTCATGTGTGCATCGAATGAAGCATTGCTATCGCACGAACGACTTCCTTTGAAATAAGAACAGAATATTAATGTTTGAGCTGGTGGTGCTGCCGCTTACGACATTAAAATATTAGTATAGGATAGAAAAAGAGAATGATAACGCAAGACTTCCACCGTTGATGGTAACAAGAGGCGTAATCTTATTAGTTTTTCTGATACTCCTGCAAGTTTATTGGCAATAATGTGGATACGCTCTTTCCGTAATATTGTTTCCTGAAAAATGACGCCTAAACTTTCACCCAAGGCACTATCTCTACCACGAAAGTTCCTAATTGAAGATAACGATGTAACACTCGTTTTTGTTCTGTTTAGTATTTTTTGTTGTTTGTTCTTTGTCTGAAAAATCATACCTTTTTTTTGGATGGCAGTAATAGTTAGAGTTTTTGTCTCAGAACTGCTAGTGTCTCATTAGCTGTACTGAGTAGTTCTGCAACGTTGCTAGAGGTCATGAATAAACTAGCATCGTCGGCATAGATAACAAATCGCGCTGTGGTATCGATATTCATTAAATCAGTTATATAAATGTTAAGCAATAGTGGACCTAATATGCTTCCTTAGGAAACCACAGCGCACATCGGTAAATTCTCGGAACCGTGGTTTCCTATAACGACAGTTTGATGCCTATACTGCAAATAACTTCTCACTACATTCAGAAATATACCCTAAAGCCGTAAATGTCAAGTTTTGTCAGTAAGGTGTTGCGATTGATGATATCTAATGCCTTTAAAAAATCGATGAATACACCAGGACTAACCATTTTTTTCAAAGCCTCGCAGAACTATTTCTTATAGAGTCAGTAATGCAAACTCAATTGAGCGACCTTTTTTAAATCCAAACTGGAAATCTAATTAGCACATCGTGCTTGTTACAAAATCAGGTACGTGAAATTTACATTTATCAACTTTTTAAGATATTTAGAAGAAAAAATGGGCAGGATTGATATTGGCCTATGGTTGGACAACTTGTTTCTGTCGCCAGATTTGAAAAGTGCTGTCACTTTCGCGATTTGCATGCGCCTTGGAAATATGCCGCTTTCCAACGAAAGATTGCACACGCGGTCCAAAAGAGTACTGATTAGATCTTGTACATGCTTTGCTAAGGGAATCTGCCGATCATCGGTATCGCAACACATACTACTTCTAATACTGCGGAAAATACTGTGTACTTTTTGAGTGTCAGTCGTGTTTAGGAATGCACTTTCAACGATATTGGGTTTTATATATTCTATGCACCGGGTATCATGGGAAATACTGGCAAGTGACACAAGACAGTTATTAAAAGCGTCAGTCCATGCCGTACCTGATATGAGCTCATCATTTATTGTTAATTCCTCTATTATCGTGATGTTTCCGTGCGGTAAACTATTTAGCTTTTTCGGTATGACATTGGTTCGCATTATCGTTTCGGCAGGGAATAGTTTCTCGAAGTACCGCGCTTTTGCTAATTTCAGAAACCCATTACGTTTACTCGGGAATTCTTGAAACACTGCTAAGTATGCTGCGTCTCTTGCGCTAAGGAACTGTTTGAAAATAGCATCTTTTTGTTTTCATGGGTTAACGCGCTGCCAAGGATTGACAGAATACGAAGAGAGAGACATAACAGGGTCTGACATCGCACAGTACACGAACATCGACATTTCGCCTCCATCGAAATGCTGCCGCCGCGGCCGGGATTCCATCCCGCGACCTTTGGATGGGCAGCCGATTACCGTAGCGACTAGGCCACCGTGGCGGGGCTCAGTTGAGTTGAAGTGAGCGCTCGTAAGCCTTGTCTCTTTGAGGAAAAGATGATCGATACCTGGAACGATGAATCAGGACCAGCTAGCCCGATCTAACTGTTAACTGTTGTCAGTGCCGGAGTATGGCTGTTCTGTTTGCGTGTGTTCGTTTTTGCACTAACACCGTTGGTCTGGTCAGCGCGGTGGTTTGGCTGGCGTTTTGTGTTACCGGGGTGCCTCACCACCAAAAATGCGATACGTTTCTGTGCGCGCTACAGTGCTGATGCTATCCCTTTGGGGTCAAAGTACGTCCCCGCCGAAGAGCCCGGGAGAAGACGCCAGACCAGAAAGTGAGCTTCGGAGCATGAACTGGCACGGATCGTGGGAGCAGATGAATGTCATGTGGCAGTTTGGTTTAATACGGTCATTCATTTTAACTTTTAAAGCATTCTCCTTTCTTTTTTACACTGACACTGTCTGTAGGCGTTGCTTTCAAATTATTTTGATGTTTTATTTGACCCGGGAATCATGAGCACTGCCATCATACAGCTCTTCCAATTACTGTCTATGTTACGGTTCTACTTTGTTTATCTCCGCAAACACACATTTCTAAGGGCCGATTGAACGAAATGTGGCACTTGATACTTCGGGAGGGCACGAGTATGGCGCATCTTTTGATCGCCTGTTTATGAGACGCAAGGGCTATTGGCGCGAAAGCCGCCTCGAGGATCACCGTGCAACGCTTGCGTTGGCAGAGCAAGCCACTAAAAACGGATCCGCCTCATTGATTTCTGTATACGCCTGCACGCCGCACTTCATCGGAATGACCCCAGAGAACACCTATTTCTCTCAGGACATTGGATGTGCCATCTCCATAATTGCAAGGACCCGCCATATGGAGGAGAAAATCCCAAGTTGTATGTAGCTCTCTGTGCGTTGTCAAGAACGTGAAACTGGTACCCGATGATATGTCTACACAGGGGAGCCGTGGTAGTGAGGCCGCGTCTTGCCCATTTTTCTGACAGCACCGTAAGAAATGCTCCATAGGACGCGATATCCACTAGGAAAAGAACTGAGACAGTCAAAGCAAGCAAGGTCAGGCTCCTTCCTATGCACTTTCCTAGGCACTGTCCATTGTCCTTTGCTGCAGATGTGGGTCAGCAGCCGAACCGTACGTTGTTGTAGGGGGTCTGGATTGCCTGGCTGCTTCTTGCTGGTTCCGCGTGATACCAGAATTGCAAATGCGAGAGGACTGCGAGTGCACGGAGACGGGTGACTTATTTCCGGTCGTGATTTATTGGCTGTAGCCACCGGCTGACCGGCCATCTGTCTTGCGTGGAACGAGGCAGACCGCCTAGGGACCGTCCGGTTGACTCAGAGACAAACAGTGCTCATTTCTCGAGTGTGTCGCTGCGTATTCTTGCCCCGCTGGCCCATTATAACCCACTATCCTACTTTATCCAAACCGTCGCCCATTGTCATTTCGCCTTGTGACGTTGTCGCTGACTTGGAGCTAAGAAGCAGCTTTTCCTTATAATCTCACGGAACCGCGAGAAACTAGCGATTTCGTTCATCTCCAGAGTATGAATTATTTATTTACTTATTTATTTATTTGTAAATACTGCCAATCCCATAGGGATCATAGCAGGAGGGCTTATACAATATCAGAATACAAAACAGCACAAATTTTGATACACTGGCAATAAATGTAGTTTGAAATAAAGTGTTAAACAATAGCGATTAGTAGCACGCCGAACCTGAAATTCCTAATAAAATAATGCTAGTAGCTTAAACCTAAGATGAAAACCGCTGTGAAATATTTCTTTGCCGTCTTTTGTTCTTTTAGTTTTTCGATTCCAAATGCCTGTGCGTGCTTTGACGGTCACTTATCGCATGAGTTGCAATGCGTACAATGCGGTCTTCATGGATAGACACTACGCCGATATGTGGTGCTGCGAGGAATATGAAACTTAAGATTGTTATGACCGCAACCGTTGCGTAAATTACAGTGGAGTACCAGAAGAAACGTTTTCCATTACGCAAGTTTTATGTGATAGCCACCAGAGTTACGTAGAACAATCCGTTTTCAGTGCACTTTTTTTAAACGTTGTAAATGTTTGAGCTTTTCGTGTGTATGTGTGCGTGTGTTCACGAGAATTAAATAAAAGCGCCGGCATGACGGATTTGCATAGAACATCGACAGATGAATCGGAGATCAATGCTGAATTACGTATGAGCGTCAATGCGTCACCTTGAGCGAAACAGCAAGCTTTTCCTGCCAGGCCATGAACACACGCGAGAATATTACAATGAAGAATCTAGCGAACTAGTTCCTTGTCTTAATATACGTAAAATATTTCGGCAATACTCTGTAATTCAGAGAGCCTATGGTGTATGGCGTATTTTAACTCCTATATTCAGTTGTCATGTGAAACTGAGCGCTGAAAGAGCGATACACTCGCGCAGACAAGACTCACAGATGACAAAAGGAAATTGTTGAAGAAATCTAGAGGAGAAGTATATATATGTTTCCTCGCCGCTAGTATGAAGATCGCTCACTTGAGCATGATATAACTTCACAATATTTTGAAAACAAAGTGAAACGGTGGATAGAAATATGGGCATTGAATGTGGTGAGGACGGCTTGATAGCAGGCACAGCATGGGATAGCGGTTGGCATAGCTCAGATAGATAAGCTAAAAATGCCGCGAAATCAATTACATTTTTTTTGTGTGCGCGAAGCTATGTATTGATGCTGGCATTCCCACAGTGCGTGGTGTCTGCAGGATTTTGTGTGTGTGTGTGTGTGTGCGTGCGTGTGTGTGTGTGTGTGTGTGTAGCTATGTACCGATGCTGGCGTTATCCTGCTAAACGTCGAAAGACTCCCTTGAATATCGCACACTGGGGACTAACGTACAGAACTCATTCGGCTGCCTTACTGCAATTACAGAAACTAGACCAAATAATAGCAAGTCCAGGCAAGCAACTAATGGTTGTATATGTCTCCAAGTTCTAACGATGTGAATGGTAAATGACTGCAATAGTTTGGTGCTGCTCTAGCCTAGAATTGAAATACAGGTGCGGAGGAATGCGATGGTGAATTTAAACATTTTCTTGTTTTCATAAAAAAAAAAACACTCTGAAGAACTTATTTAGTTCAAGGAGCATAAAATTGATGCGGGACGATTGGTGGTGCATACTTGAAGTGCCTGTCCGTTGTAGGTGTTTTCTTTTGTCCACGGTCTCATGCGCTGTTTATTTTATTGAAGTAACCTGTTTATACTCTTGCTTGCAAATGTGCCGTTGCCTGCTTGAGTAGCTCTATTGGACCAGATAGCAGCCGGTATAGGTATCAATCTGAAGATATTTGTGTGAATATTCTTTTCACATTCAATTATGAACTGTTCAGTGAGTGATCGAGTTCTTGATTGATCTAATAACAGTTTCAGCGGGTGTAGCTATTATGGCTGTTACGTTTATCATGCGCAGTAGTGTATTCAACAAATGAAATGGCTTAGATTTATTGTCTTGGCTTCCAGAGCCAAATAATGTATCATATGAACTAATGTAGGCGTTAGCATGGGATTGTTTAAATATATTCAAAGAACTCAGATATGAACCATATTGGTCATATAAGGCACACTGAGACTCACAAAGGATAACTTAAAGAAAAGTACTTAGCGTTCGAGGAATTGCTCGTTTGTTGACACTACGAAGATGAGCTTCCCCAGAAGTCATGGAGAAGCTTCTGTCCTTGAGGCATACTGCCGTGAAAGCGGCGATTCGAATAAGACCATGTCGTCTTAAATTAATGATTCGATTACCGTCTGGTGGTAGCGGGGCTGGTATGGTATGGTATGAAAAACTTTATTAGGTCCTGAGGGATCAGTCTGTGGCGACTGATGCGGGCCGCTCCCACGTCGGGACAGAGAGGCCGAGCTCCTCTGCCACCACACGGGCCCTCTGGACAGCCCCTGTGTTGGTCCTCCAGCACTTCACGGTACAGCATCCGCTGCCACCACTGTTCACCTTGAGAACCATCACCGGCCAACGCCGAGCAGCGCAAGAGCATGTGGTCTGGTGATCGCTGTAGCTTCAGAACGCGAAAAAAGTCGAGAACGCGATCGGTGATGAGTCGCAGCACGGCCTTTTTTAAAAATCGTTTCCCACCGTAGTTTCCGCGACCTTAGTTTTTGGTTCCCTAGGTCGTGGATAACACTACAAAGCAAAGCTCTCGAATCGCAAGGTTGCTTGAAGTTTCCTGTCTGCATCACCGCCTTCAGGAAGGGAAGCGCCAAGCGCGCACGTTGCGCCCATATGTAAGTGGTTAAGAATTACTTGTACTGCGCAACCATCGTGTGGGCACTGCTAAAAAATAAATATAGAAACGCACAGGAGGTATTGTTTTCTATGGTCCCTACGGGAGCACACACATCGCACGATGAGCTTGCCACCTCACAGGCATATGAAAGAGGTGAAGGAGGTGTCAGATGACACAGGGAAAGGCGGCGTGTTTTGCTTAGCGCCTTTGTTGGCTACCTCGATGATCTTGGCCTTGGAACATCCCACCTGACGCAAAACCACGCATTTTGCGGGATATGTAGACCCGCTGCATTCTTCTGGTCCCTCGAAGAGCTAATTAGTAACACATTGCAGGAGATCCTGTGCGCCGCCGTCGCCACGCTGCAAAGGCTGCAAGCTTCCCTTCCGGGCTCTTATCAAGGCAGCGATTTTCACCAATCAATGCCAGGCGTGGCTCGCCACCGCCGTTTACTACAGACAAGCCCCAACTTTCCCGCCGCATAGTGACGGGTCATCCTCCTTTGCCGAGTCGAAAAAGCCGCGTTTTTCGTTTTTAAGCCCCCCCCCCCCCCCCCCCCCGATGATATGCGAATGCCCATACCTGGACGTTCCAAGTATATGCGCCTTTGTTCATATAGTTCAGCAAAGTGGCAGTTAGGGTATGTTGGTATACTATTCTGAAGAAAAGTAAAAGCCCCCAACATCACACGATCGTGCCTCTCTCGACCGTGTGTTTTACTTATATTACATAATACTGGTGCACCCGTGGTCCATGCAGGATGGTCAGTAGAAATACAAAGTAATACAAAGAAACAGCAATGTACAACAAAAATACAGACTATGGAAGTTTTATATGACAGAGTGATCACCTGTTTTGGTAAGGCAGTTCCATTCATTGATTGTTCTCGGGAAATGAGAAAACTTAAATAGGTCTGTGCGAGCAAAGTATGGAGTGAGAGCGTTGTCATTGTGGCGTCGGGTGGGCCTGCCAGTTAAGGGCGATAGATATGTCGATGCATCTAGGTCAAGATTGTTTTCTAAGAGTTGGGAAAGAAACAGTAGTCTAAATGTTTGCCTTCGTTCCTCTAATAGAGGAATTCCGTTTGCTTGCATTAAATCGGAAGGTAGGTCTAACCGAGAAAACTTGTTAAAGATGAATCGTACGGCCTTTCTCTGAATACGCTCCAGACTATCAGTGTTGCGCTTAGTATGACGGTCCCATACAATGCACGCATATTCTAGTTTTGTCCGTACAATAGCAGTGTAGCAGAGGAGCTTAACATTAGTAGGAGAAGTTTAAAGCTTATGTTTAAGGAGACAAAGCTTGCGAAAGGCAGATGAGCAAACGTTATCGATATGAGCATTCCACGACAGATTTGAAGCAAGTGTTACACCGAGATATTTGTAGTGACTTACTTGTAATGCCGAAGACCCTATTAGGTAGGTGTGAGATAGCGGATTTTTTCCGCGAGTTACTGGAAGGCAAACACATTTGCTCGTATTAAGGGTCATTTCCCAGCTAGAACACAAAGGATTTAAGACGTCTTCAAAACGCGTATCCGAGACGCTAACGACGTCGCAGAAACGGCACGCGTAAGAAGTTTTAGTCTAGAAGACGTCATATATCTCGTCTAATGTCCATATTGTTGCGCATAAACGAGACGTTTCCTGAATGTCTTCGAAACGTCATCAAAAAGCTGGTCTTTTCGACGGCTTGGGGGAGCCTCCAATAATCCCATTTACCGGGATTTATGAATCCGTTTAAAGACTTACCAAAGACGTCATCAAAAAGCTGTTCCTGAAACGTTAACCGTAATCTAAAAAAGAAGCAGGAATTGTGCTCGGGAACGGGGAGCGCTCATCAAAATTTTGATCTGGTTATCACCCTCAAAATGTAAGCTAACGCTATAGGGGTACAAATATTGACAAGACATTTTTTGTACGCCCAAGGCATTAACTCTGTGGTTCCGAAGGTGTCAACGGGATCATAATTTTGAGGGGCACCCCAATCCGCGGACGCCGTCCCTGCCTTTCTGGTAGTAGCTGCGACCTGCTATGTTACCAGCTGCACCATAATCTTTTCGGTGCTGCAGAGTGAGGGGTAGTGCCAGCCGAATACTTTCGTAGTTACGTCCTAGGAAGAAGTCCTGGCATTGCACTTGCCTGGAACTCTTTTTTTCCCTCGTGGTTAAAGGCGTCAGCACTGAGTGCAACAGAGAGAGAGAGAAATAAGGAAGGGAAGGCAGGGATGTTAACCAGTCATGAGTCCGGTTTGCTACCCTACACTGGGGGATGGGAAAAGGGGAATAAAAGTAAAGTGCAACAGAGAAAAAGTAGTGCAGTAAGGTAGGTACACAGCTCTCAAAAAAGGCTCCATCAGTCTTAGCAGTTAAGTCAAAATCGGTTGTCATGAATACAAAAATCAATCTACCATGTAATTTGTAGAGTATGAAGCAAATCTACCAAAAATAGTAATGACATATCTTTCTACAGTGAAGGATAGAGAGTTTCTTGGCAAGCGGCCTAGCAAGGAGGCCTCTGTGCCAATGATCACGAAGTCGAAACACTGCTACATCAACATTTTATTGAGAAAGTAACTTGTGCAAGCTTAAAAAAAGGAAGAAAACCAGAAATGCGAGTAAAATAAAACCACAAATATTCAAAAGGAACTGCAGAAGAAATACTTTAAATATATTTGGAACTTATTAACGGCTACAGGCTTACAGAAAGAGCACTAGCAGTCACACGATAATCAACAGCCAAACGACTATGCGCTTTGCACCATGAGAGCAGCGCATCCGGTTATATGAGCAGGGACAGAACAATGGATGACACCTGTGATAGCCGCTTTCAATCATGTTATGCTGTATCTTCACCGCATAAAATCATGGAATATAAACAAAAGAACTCAAATATGACTGAGATATGAAAGTGAAAATTTGCCTAGGACATCAGCTGATGTAATGAGGCAAGCTTTCAAAGACAATCAAAAACATCAATCAAGTGTCGATGAATATTGACCGTCAAAGAAAGTAGCGCATGGAATATTAACAAAATCGGTATAATGAGCAACGTCTCATTGCAGTGCACAATCTGTCGCAGCGAGCAACGTTACATCGAATCAACCTCAGTTTCATTAAGAAGTTACATACGTGCTTGCAGTCGAATACACTGGAGACAATGTTGAGGCGACGAAAAAGAAAAAAAAGCAATATTCTCAATTACATATACAAAATACAGATGTGACTCTCTACAAAGCACTGTATTACGCACATATATGCAAATCTGACATTAACGGTGATCAGACTGGCAAGCATCAGTTGGAAGCCAAAAAAGAAAAAAAAAGATTTTGGCACCCAGCACATGAAGCTATTCCTAAAAGGGACTAAAAGGGACATGTAGACCATCAGGTCTACATGTGCAGGATCAAGCTGAGAATCTCCGAATTTTGCCCTGTTTCACATTAAAAAAAACACTGTTACCTTATACCTAGTCATTAAACAAAACACTTCGAACAGCCAACTCCTTTGCGAATGCAACCTCTACCAAACGCGCAACTAGTTCACGTTCACACTCATTAAAAACTAGTTGTAGTGGCCAGGCTTAGTGCAGCTGGTGAATACGATGCTACTGGCACCATATGACACGTTGAAACCGCCGTCGCGGAGAAGCTTTCAATGTAGAACCGCGGTGGGGCCGTGGTAGAACGCAGTTGGTGCCCTATCAGGGTATCCATACAACCGCCGATTAAACCGCATGTATTCCTGCAAAGAAAAAAAAATGGGGCCGTCATATTCTATAAAGCTGTTCTACAACTGTGTTTTGAGGAAAGAAATTTGAAATGCATCTCTGTCATAGACTGCGCCCTTTACAGGAAGTGCTCATAATATCCTGCAACTTGCAATAGATAAAACCGCATGTTATTCCTGCAAAGAAAAAAAAATGGGGCCGTCATATTCCTATAAAGCTGTTCTAAACTGTGGTTTTGAGGAAAGAAATTTGAACTGCATCTCTGTCATAGACTGCGCCCTTTACAGGAAAGTGCTCATAATATCCTGCAACTTGCAATAGATAAACCACTCAAATGATTTTCCTAGATGTCTGGTACTTTCTGGAACTGCTGCCGCACCATATATATATATATAATAGATATATATATATATATATATATATATATATATATATATATATATATATATATATATATAATATATCCAAAAAAGCTATGAAGCCTAGGAAAGCATACGAGAAGTTATTGGTGTTCTTAATTGTAGTATTATACTTGTGGAGTAAGTATAAAAAAAGCCAGGCCTGCGCGGTATCACAGGACAGTGACAGCGTAAGCTGGAGGAGCGACCTTCTTGGAGGCCATTGTAAACGCTTGGAGAAACAAGTGCAAGTACAGGTGGTAGCTATACCCCTGCGCCATAACTCTGTGGTTTGGGCTATTCTCTCCACAGCGGCCTGTTGTGCCCGACGTTGCCTTGCTGCAGCCGCGCGCGTACCTCGGCGATTCACTTCTTCAGCAGCGGTCCGCACCTTGCGAGGAGGCGCCATTACGTATATCGAATAGACAAGTCGGGTTGCTGTCGGGGCTGCGCACGTCGCCTGCCGCGTGACTCATGGCACGATACGACAGAACTTCACGAGGCAGCGCTTCGTAATAATGATGACGGGAAAGTCGAAGAAGATTGTTTCATAACGATGATGTTGATGACCCCTCCGTAATGGGTGCAGAGCTACAAAGCATGCACCCCTGTGTTCTTTCAAATGATTCCTCGCACTCGTTATGCAGTCCGCTTTCTGCGACGCCTAGTGGCGTATTACTATTGTGCCACGTGACATTACATTTGTTAATGCGATTCCTCGGGAGGCTTTATGCCTGCTTAGGTCTTTTAGCAATAATATTTCAAGCACAGGCGTAGCTCCGTGGTATATCTCTCGACTGCCACGCAGGGGACGTGGTCTAAAATCATCCTCGGTCCTGGTTATTTTTTCTCAAATGTACGCGATAGCGGTTACAGAAAACCGCGGCGGGCAACTACGGCGTCAAAAAGGGCCGTTGTTGTGATCTCATAACGGCTTACGCTGTAAAAGAAAGGAAAAGGCACCCACGCAGCAAGCTCACTGGCGGAATGTGGCGAAGAAAAAGCGCTATTTACATTCACCACACCGTGCTCTCTTCAATAAGCCTGCATATCTATGCTCTCTGGTCTGCGAGAATACTTAGCCAGCATCAGATCTTGGAGGCACCATAGTAAGCCCCTTCCTGGCAATATTCGCTCCCTTCTGTGAAGATGTACTCGTGGCGGCTTTCCCACTGAATACTCAGCGGCAATGCTCGCTTCGTGGCATATATCTCGCTGTGTAACGCTCTTCAAACAGCTTGTCTGTTTGCCAACAGAGAGCCGCGATAACACAGAGAAAAGACCCGAGCATATTAGAGCGAGAAATTGGCAGTGGGCATGAGTTTTCAATCATGACGTTCTGCCAGCGATAGCCGTCTGTTCCGAGAACACTTCGGCTTTTCTTTGTTAAGATCGCCGCAATAGGACTAAGGATTTCCATGCTGCGCCCTAGGGACTTCATGATAAGCGCTGCAGGTGACAGCAGCAAAAAATTCCGGTCAGCAGCTTGATAGCGGCTGCGTAGGCACCGAGCGAGGAGGCCAGGTAGACGGTATGAGCACTGCGAGACTGTCGATAACAGGCACTGAACCTTTAGACGGTACGTCTGTGCATACTGCCACGGGCTCGCGTGGTCTGCCAAGTAATTGTAGAGACTATACATTGCAAAGGCAGATGGCTTCTATTAGTGGAGCATGAGTTGTTTGCCCGTTCTCCCTTACTGTCCAGCTACAAAAACGTAAAAAGAACGCACATTCTTAGTCCTCAGAGAATGTTGGCATCCTGAGTTTTTCTGCTGCAATAAGGAATCATGGCTCCATCGGCTGTCCTTGCTCGCGTTTCGAGCGAACCAAAACTATTATTCAAAGTTACTCTCGGGAACCATGTTATGGTCTCATATTGTCCAGAGTTGATTGGTTAAGGAGCCTTTAAATGGAGAACGTTACCTACAGGGAATGCTCCATGTATTATGAGTCACTAGAGTGCAGCCATGAGCCAAACCTTTCCGCCATCGGTTCATTTTATTACATTAAATCAAGCACTGACCCTCAAGATTGAACGAAATTTTCAAGAACTCCTCCACGGATCTTATAAACCTTATAAACCAAGAATGCGTTCCCATGCCTACTCGCACTTGGAGCACATAACTATAGGAGATGTATAATCTAGAAATTTGATGTAACGACCATAACCTGATCACGGGGCGGAGTGTATCAGGATCAACTAATAACGAAAAGAAACAACAAAAGGAGTGCGTTAACGTGCGTCCAATGCACACACGCGAAAGTTGTGGCACTGCGCTCTCATTGAAGGTCGGCAGTTGCAAACAAGATCGTATCGGTGACCTCATGTTACAGCCTTATGGGAACATAGCTGTTCTATTCGAGGCTACTGAGAACACGAGCTCTCTCGATGACGCAAGCGTTGCCTTTAGCGTGTCAACCATGGGTGTTTACCGACATCACGTTGTGCACGTTCCATGTTCCCCGCGCTCGTGGGCGGCTTGCCGCCATTAAGCAAATAGACGGCAGTTTCCTCCCTGTCGTTTACATAGGCAATGTGTACAGCAATTGTTACGGTTGCCATCGCGACGTACAGTGATGCTTTGTGTTTTAATAGCGTCAGTGATTTGTTAGGGCAATGAAGTAGTAGGGCCTGGAGCTTCTATAGCTCCAGCCTCTATGCGGTTGTGCCTGGCATCTGGCCTTAGATTACTCTGCTTTTCATTGGGTGAATTCTAGTGGCGTAATAATTTTCTCTCGGCACTACGAAGTGAGATCTGCGAGCGTCGCCTGATGCTGCATCCCCTTTTAAAACATCGGCGTCAGCGCTTATCGCACCAATTACGCGTTATGTAGAAAAAGTAAAGAAAAAAAAAGAAAGATCTTGTTCGAATACACGGCTCTCTCCGCGGTCGTGTTGCAGCCGTGACTCTTCATTGGCGCACTTCTGCTTTAACTCTTGCGTTACTGCGCCTATTGAAGTCGACTGAATTCGTTTCTCGTGCACGCAACTGTACCTCGCGTTCAGTTCAGGCGCTGCTCTTTCACAGCCCTTTCAAATGTTCACGCTTTGGGGACATCGCGACCATTTTGAATTTTTCGCAAACTAATGTTTGTGTGTTTTGCGAAAGGCGACTTGGTTGCCACACACCGCGCTCCTGGGCTTGCAGTGTCTAGATGGCACTACAAGTCCAGGAGTGCGGTGGATTGTTTGGTGCATGCATTGCCAGCACACCGTCGAAACACATCGGTCAACTTGATCGACGGCACTACAAGTTCAGAAGCGCGATGCATTGTTTCTTATATGCGTAGAAAGCGATCAACTTGATCGATGGGTTTCTACGCGTATAAGAAACAATCAATCGCGCTCCTGGACTTGTGTTGTCGTCTAGGCAATAGAATGTGAAGGTTACTTGCTGTTTCTGAACAGGTTACGTTTCCATCACGTGGCGGGAATTTTTAAAGAGCGCGCGAGCGCAAAGGTTGAAGGAGTTGAAGCGCACGTCAGCGGCCCGACGAGGAGCAACGGCTTGGACACCCCAAACCACGCCCGCAGTCGGAAAAAAACAAACAAACAAACAAGAAAGGAGGCGACACGTCAGGGATACGTTAATCGTCAATTTCATCATTTTTAAACTGATGAACAACTGATGATGAATAAGTGCTGTCATGCTAGTTAGAACTTTACCTGTCATATTTAACTTCATGGGCATCAGCATATTATTACTGGCTTTTCTTCGAAAATCCTTGAAGACTGTTGTATGAGTTTGTGGGATTTGTAAGTTTATATGATTGTAAGTACGATTCGTTGTATGACTGTATGACTAAAGCGCAAAACGATTACTTAAAGAGAAAGATACACCTTATACTGTCGTGATAACTTGCACCTTCTCATTAAAAAAAGGATAATAGGCTCACGTAGACAGCATGTTATCAGTACACAGAAATCTGCACTCGCTGATCACAGGGATATGGAATACTTCGCTATCAGTTTGTGCATAAGCATAAAAGTTACTTTGTGGCATGTGCTGTCGAAATATCTGGTGCGTGCCAGACTTTGATCTGCGTGAAGTGCAAAGTATATAGCGATTGCAACTTGCCCATGAAAATATTACATAGGCCATTAGTTGTTGTTTTGTGGGGTTTAACGTCCCAAAACCAGCTCTGATTATGAGAGACGCCGTAGCGGAGGTCTGCGGAAATTTAGACCACCTGGGGTTCTTTAACCTGCACTGACAGGGACAAATAGAGTTATTGCATAGGTGTAAAGTGGCCGGGTAGTGTAAATCTGGCAGCAAGTATGTGTTATTAGTGCCTTACGTGTGTACGTACGAAGACGAAAGGAGCAATAACACTTGATGTTTAATTCAGCCTTCAATGCATATGCATGCATGCACAGCGTCCTTGTATTTGTGACATGAGGCTCTGACGCCTGTTCCGTTTGAGATTATATGATTTTTTACATTTTGGAAGTAAGAGTCCTTTCTTTGTGGCAGCTCAATTGCTGTATGTCGTCGCGTTGGATATAAGTTTAAAATAGAATACAAACCTCGAAATTGTCGATGCTAGTTGGCCTGGTTGTACCTTTTGTAATAAGGCATACATTAATTGAACGAACGGGTGAAAGAAGGAGAGGAGTACAAATGGAGTGTAAATGCAGTGGCAACGAATGATTTTGATTGTACGCTGGTGGGCAGTAATCGTGTAGTTTATGTAATTCTGTTATTCGTTTTGCCTTTTTTTTGCATTAGCCCTTGATACGCTCGGGCTTTCACTTCTATCAACAGGCACATTCGTTAATTTTACACACACATATATATATATATATATATATATATATATATATATATATATATATATATATATATATATATATATATATATATATATATATATATATACCTTCGAATATTGTGATACAAGCAAGCTTTGACGCGTTAATCTTAGATCATGAAAAACGCTTTCTTCCTATTTATACATTCCAGAGGTAGTCTCTTTAATGTGTATCTTGCATTTTATGGGAGCAAGATTCGAGGAAGTGATCACTAGTTTCTTTTCATGTCAGCAATCATTGCCTGTGCCACACAATCGATGCTGAGGAGGGGTTGACTGCTATGCTAGCAGCTTACTTACCATTTTAAATGTTACGTGCAATAACCGGTATTTTGGAACCTTTGAGCGCCATTTAGCAGGCTTATACTCAAATAGCTAATCTGTATTGCTAATAATATATTTTGAATGTGGGAGAGAAACGAAGAAATGTCTCTTTATTAATTTTTGTTTAGTTGCATTATTTACTCTATGTCGATAAATGCTTGTACTTG
Organism: Hyalomma asiaticum; assembly: GCA_013339685.2. NCBI lineage: Eukaryota > Metazoa > Arthropoda > Arachnida > Ixodida > Ixodidae > Hyalomma > Hyalomma asiaticum. The sequence continues at coordinate 107,053,575 of CM023485.1, read as the reverse complement.
TGAAATCCAAATTCTTTGTTTGTCTACAACATGCTGTATTGGAGTCAATTTCTTGTTGAGCAAGAATCATTGTTGTGTTCCACATCTTTCATGCCCTATCCGGCCTGCTGACGACACAAATGTAGACGCATGAGTAACCATGCATTTGCATCTATAAAGTGAGTGCCTGCATGCGTGCATGAAGAATTTGAAATGAGAAGCATTTCAGGCTTACATAATTTGTGCGCCTCTTTCAAGCAGTTATCATCATCATTAGCTCAGGCCCACAAAAGTGCGCGTGCGCTCCTTCTATGATGATGATGATGTTGATTGTGGTTCAGTTAGGAAAGGACGCTAATTTCTGCAGCCCATGTAGGGAGCACGGCTAAGCGTCCGTGGGGGTGGGGGGGAAAGGGAGTGAAAGAGATAGAGAGGAGAGAAAGGCCTTAGTGGAGGGCTCCGGAAACTTAGACCACCTGGGGTTCTTTAATGTGCACTGACAACGCACAGTACACGGGCCTCTGGCATTTTCGCCTCCATCGAAAATGCGACCGCCGCGGCCGGGATCGAACAATGCCCAATGGGCGGCGTTCGCACGCGCGCTCCCTTCTTCTCTTGCTCACATGGCCTCAGCCCACTATTACAATGGCAATACTGCATCCGCCGCGGTGGTGTAGCGGTCACGATACTCGCCTGCCACCCGAAAAACGCGGGTTCGATCCCGGCCGCGGCGGTCGCATTTTCGATGGAGGCGAAAATGCCAGAGGTCCGTGTAGTGTGCGTTGTCAGTGCACGCTAAAGAACCCCAGGTGGTCTAAATTTCCGGAGCACTCCACTACGGCCTTTCTCTCTTTTCTATCTCTTTTAGTCCTTTTTCACTACTTCGACGGACGTTTAGACATGCTCCCAACATGGGCTGAAGAAATTAGCGTCCTTTCCTTAATCGAACCACAATCATCATCACCTGCAGCTGGCGGGCGCACATGTGCCAGCGGCAGAGAAAGGAGACGGCGTGCGTCAATTTCTCAGCTGCACAGCGTCTCGGAAAGCTATGCGTTTGCACATGGCAAGAAAATCTATGGTGCATTACTTTGAACGACGAGAGCATGCGTCCTCTCATGGTGCTAAGCTACAGCACAGACACATAGTATAGTATAGCAAAGGGGTTGGATGGCGTCAAGCCGAGGCCAGGCGTGCCGCATCGACCTCCGCCTGTGGTTCGACGCGAACGTATTTACACTGAGCTCTGTCCTAAACTATGAGAAGCGTTCGCAGGCCCTCGAAGTGCTTTGCGAGGCATTTCCCGAAGCCTCGGACCACGATGAAACGCCGGTGCGCAGGAGGCAAACCCCGAGCAGCCAAGTGCCCATCAGCTTGGCTGCTTCGCTATAGCCTTGCGCTAGTAGTGCAAGCTTCACTATTTATATTTAGAGGCGAAGCTCCTCTTAGTCTAACCTTGTCCTGCGTCAGGTGTAACCGGCAGTATCTCCCGGGAGGCACGCGCCGAGGGCGAGCGCGTGCCTCCCGGCGCGCGAGCTCTCTCACTCTTCCATCTGCTGTCTTGTGAGAGAGAGAGAGAGACAGAGAGAGAGAGCGAGAGAGCAAAAGGCGCGCGTTGACTATGGAAACGCTCTTTCTTAGATGAACGCTCTACCAGCTCGCAAAGAAGGAGAACGCGCCCTCACCAGCGAGAGACAACGTTGGCGCAGGCAGCGTCTCCTAGCGAGTTTCTTGATTGAGAAATACCAACTGCTCGCGTTGGAGAACCGTTCACCGGCCACCGGATCTTGACTTGCAATGAAGTGCTGGTGGGAGATTTCACTAGTGCATAGTTGAACCATAAGGATTCGTAGCGTGCGCGTTAACTAAATTAATCCGGAACTCGGCACAATCTACGATGAACCTCCCGAGCTTCGCCCACTCATCATCATTCACTCCGTGGATTTGCTGTAATTTTTTGTTGTGGGAGATTGTTAATTAGAATATGAACTAAAAGGGTGTTGTGATGGGGAATACCCTGTGGTGTTTCAGTTTTCGGACAAAGTTACATTACATGAAATATGTCCACGAGGCAAGGCAAAAGGAGACTCGTATGTCTCCTGACGAGGCCTTTACCCCGGACTTACATGTCGAACAGCCAGGAGCAAAACCAGAGAAAAATAAGTACAATGCTCATTGCACAACTTATATAAACAAAAATAAACAGTAAGAAACACGTTAGGACAAAAATTATACAAAGTTTACATTGTTCGGGTTTAACAATTATACAAAGTTATACAAATATAGAAAATTACATAATTTTCGCGTTCATAGCAAAATAATTGTATGTTTCAAGGAGGCAGGAAAAGTAGCTTTACTTGTTTTTTAAAACGAGACATACTTGAGTTCTGATTGGCCAACTCGATTAAGGATGGGGATGCATTCAACAACGAAATAATCTGATAATGTATAGTTTTAGTACCGTAATTAGTTCTTGGCCTTGATCCCGTCAATGAAATAGTGCGAAGGTCATATGCCACTTGTAGGTTTAGATATTTGTTTGAGAACATGGTACGATCAGGTTTGAATTCGCAGAAAATCATTATTGCCAAAGAAAGCTGATATAACTCTGAGAATGGTGGTACGTTCAGAGTTTTATACAGAGAGTCAGTTAATGGGGGGGGGGATGGGAAGAGATCATTTTTAGGCTCCTTTTTTGTAGAGAGGAAACACGTTCAGCATCCGTCTTGTTGCACGTACCCCAGACTAGGTGACAGTATGTTAGGTGGGAATGAATAAAGGCGAAGTATAATTGTTTTCTAACGCTCAACGGCAATAAATATTTTAGCCTGTATAACATACCAAGAGATCTAGATAACTTGGCACGAACGCGATTTATGTGCTCAGACCAACTGTTCATTCAAGTATTCATCAGTTGTGAAGTACCTCGGCTTATACATTGATAGCGACCTTTCTTGGAATAGTCATCTCGCCTATGTTTGCAAAAGACTTCGCGCCGTGTCATGTATGCTATATAATATAAGATGCTATATGCCGTTTTTAGTAAGAAAGATGATAACACACGCTCTAGGATACAGTATACTGCGTTATGGAATAACCATTTACGGACATTGTGCTGTCCGATGGCACAACAGATTAGATAGTATACTGCATTCGATCTTAAAAAATATATCTTATGACCTCAACATGAATTCGGAGAGAGACATTTTCAAAATGCTGTTATTGCCGACTTTTAATGATCTTTTAATACAAACGGTGGTCTTAAAACATTTCTGGTCAAAAGAATTCTTGGTTCCTTATGTCCCTTCCCGCTCACTAAGGCCCAAAGTCCGTTATTGGAGACCAAGATGTTCAACAAGGTAAGGAACTAGGACACGAGCACATTATGTTCCAACTTATTTCAATGTACTGCCCCCCAGCATTTTTCGCATAAAAACAAAATAAAAATTAAAGAAACTGCTAAGGCGTATTTGTCTATATGTGTAATGAGCATCTGGTGTTCTTCCATATATGCACTCATTTTCAAGCATATTTCTGAGCAATTATTTAGTGTGGCACTTTGCTTGTGAAACATCGCTGTCTTTTTGCTGTTTGTTTCACTTTCAATTTTTGTAACTACTGTATAATGAGGATGATTACCTTTTCTATGCTCTGTTGCTGCTAATCTAATGTGCACGTTATTATGTTATATCATCTCTCTTGTGTCATTAACTACAATAATGTAACGCGTGCGGTTCTGTTTTCTGTCTGCCAGGCTCTGCCGCTCAAGCATCCAATTGGCTTTGGCAGGCCTAGCCATATTTACTGCTTTATTTGAAGAAATAAAAGGCATTATTATTATTAAAAAAACCTGAAAACGACTCCCAAGAATCGGCAAGAGTTTACAGGCGTTATTATACTGTTGTTGATACTCAATTTTATGTTGTGAGGAAGTGGTTTATTTTTTGGAAGAAATATTACATACTGTGCTTTCTTTACATTTAAGTTCATTTTGCTCACATTAAGCCAGGTATGAAGTTCGTTTAGCCAGATGTTAGCACGCTGCTCTAATGAATTTAGATCGGGACCAGAAAAGAAAACATTGGTGTCATCGGCGTACATCGCAATGGCGGGAGTAAAAGAAATGTTAGCAATATCATTAATATATAAAAGAAAGAGCAAAGGACCCAAAATAGATCCCTGTGGGACCCCAAAGTTTATGTTACCCAAGTCTGACTTGAATTCGTGAAGCTGTGTATATTGCATTCTACCTTCGAGGCAGCTGTCTAATAATGTAAGGGCCAGTCCACGGATACCATATATCGTTAGCTTTTGAAACAAGATTTGGTGTTTGATCGAATCAAACGCTTTCCGAAAATCAAGAAAGATTCCCACTGTAAAATATCGCTGTTCGAAATTGCCAAGTATCTTTCCTTTTACCTGCAGTAGAGCAGATTCCACCGATTTTCCAGATTGAAGGCCGTACTGGTGTTATTTTTAACTTGGATAAAATCATACAATCGTTTATAAATAATACGCTCTGCGATTTTTGAAAAAAGCGGCAGTACCGATATTGGTTGATAATTATTGACGTCATTTTTACTGCCACCTTTATAAATGACAGTAACACGCGCAACCTTCATTTTGTCAAGGAAAATGCCAGTCTCCAACATTCTATTGCAGATATAAGTTAGTGGGCCAGAAATATCGCAGATAGCAGCTTTAATCGGCGAAACGCTGATTTCATCGTAACCGGGCGAGCACGTGTCTTTCAGTGCGAACACGGTAGATGCTATCTCTTCATCTGAGGTAGGTGTTAAAAACATGGAATCTGGAATCTGGAACATGGAAACATGGAATTATGCCAAAACAGCTATTAGTCACAATGGGTGTCGGCTGGTTAAACGCTGTGAATAACGGTGTTGCTTTTAGGAAGACAAACCTTCATATGGGTGTTTAGGTGGTCCAAGGGTGCTGGGGTGTCGATTGCATACCCTAGGAAACAGCTGTGAGGGCGTTTTTTTTTCCTTCTTAGTGTGATAAACTGTGTGATAATTTTGTTCACTGAGCGCACGCCACGGGAAATTATCGGGTGTGAAAAAGCGCCTGGTGCACAAAGGCGACAGAAATGAAAACAGTGCTACAGCAGTTAATGGAAGGAGAATGTACGATTTCCATTTAAAGCCAACCCTCCCAGTTAAAGAAGGTAAGCATATCAATGTTTGCACTTTTGCACACATGTAGCATTCTCTGCTTGTGTTATGAATAGTCTGTTCCAAAATAAATGCGAGTGTTGCAATAGCGTGCTTGCGGTGGTTCTTGCAGGAAAGCAATAGTTGGTGGAAGGGTGCTATCAGTCTAACAGATTCGCTGTACGTACACTCGTCGCATGGAGGGGAAGTATTTCTTCCAAAATACATTCGGAACGTTTAAAGGGATAAAAACTGTGCTATTAAGTCGCATAGCGCCCGTTAAACCCAACGCCCGGCGTCGCATTCACATTCCCTGACAATTCACAACACTAATGACGATCCTTCTCTCCAAGGCTGCCATTCTTTTCAGTGAGGCTCCCGTTCTTGAGGGTAGGTGTCGTCTCTGTACTAAGTGGTCGAACTTCTTCGCAGAACGCATAACGACTCTGCACTAGTGTTGGTTCATTTCAAAGCAGAACAGAGTCTGTAATTTGCAGTTTTTCGCGAGCTCACATGCCGAGCATTCTGGCGTTGAAAGAATGTCTTCTTGACATCGTCAATCATAACGTCGCATAACGTCGTTAAGCATACCATAGATGCTTGTCCACGAATAATTTTCGGCTCCACACTCACCTCGTACTATAAGTATTTGCCCCAAGACCTTCCTTTCTGCCACTATCTTACCTTTCGACTCGTTTCATGACCTTGAGAACAAAGTTCCCGACTAGTTCGTTTCGCGGTCTATCTTTGCCTCTTCGGTTCGTACTTGTTCTGCACCGTTCAGCACTCAAGGTGCAGGAAGCAGTAATAATGTTTGACATGTTATGTTGTTGAAGTTATGTAATTGTTTGCTGCATACGAACGAGAAGTTGGCTTTGCTGGCTGCAATAAACGCGGTAGTGCCATTGCTTTGTTGCCTTTCTTGTGCTCTTCCCTGTCCTGATGTGTAGGCTGTTGTTTTCGCGCAATATATAAGACTTGCATGCTGTAGGTAGACGCGCATATTTCTTCTAATGAGCTCATTGCAGCAATTACACATGAAGGATGTGTTGCCTCCTATGGTTGGATCCTGTTACTCTTTCTTTTTGAAAGCAGAAGTTAATTTATCAAAGTGCTAGGCCCGCGCTGTTGTTGCAAAACTTCGGATTTCTTTTTATTTTCATGATGTCCGCTGGCCACATTAGTTATCTAGCTTGAGGTACGAGAGCAGAGCGGGAAAATGTTTCTATGATTCGCTTACTGGTCGACCATAAACCCATTGTTAGGCAGCTTCATTTTCCAATCATTACTGAAAGGTAGTTAGTAGCACGAATTCCTTACAATATATTTAAAAAATTTTCTCTTACTGCAACATTACATATTGAGGAGGCGTAGTGTGCGTTAAAAGGCACAGTGTAGCTTCCGGCTAAGGCTGTGTACAGGGTTTAATTCATTTAGAAATGTTTGGCACACAGGCTGGTAGGTAAAAGGAATTCTAGTTTTACACACATCCCCAGCTGTCGTTTTAGGTTCGCGTAAGTACTTTCGGCATTCAGTACGCATGAGCGAACGACTAAGCGAGTCTACCGCAAAGAAATGAGCACTCGGCTGAAGAAAACAATCTACTTGTGACATAGAGCTCGAAGTTGTCGCAATAAAAAAACAATTATGGGGTTTCGGGCACCAAAACCACCTCGGGATTCTAAATGTGCGAGAAGCTTATTTAACCTTGACGACATAAGATTTGTCTGGTGAAATAGGACATTTTGTAGTGGCCATGCGTTATCTTGACGAAAAGCGCCAAGAGGCAAATGTGGCAGACGTAGGCAAGACGAGTGCTTGCTGACAACTCAAAAGATTTCTTCGGAAAACGACCTGTATAAACGGTGTTTCACACTTTCACACTTTGCATGTACCATGCAAGTAGCTCTCAGTAGGCTAATAACGTAACAGTGGGAGGCTAATAGAAAAATTATGGGTTAGTGTGGGAAACGGGCTGCAGGAAATCTAACTTCGCAACACTGCGAAAGCGTGGAAGCGTAGGTTATACACGTATATTTGTCTGCCTCCAGTTGTATTGCCTGGGCGGTTTCCCGTGCTAATTGAACCATGTCTGTGATACGAATGTTCGCTCTTTTCAACTCACAGTCCACAATGTATTCACCAATTTGAAGTGTGCGTCCTGCTCACTTGAGCGCGGTGCTGTCACAGCCGTTTTTGGCACTGTAACCTCATTTATCCATGTTTTTTCCCCCAGGGTAAAGGGCTATGATATGCAATGTTATTGCAGTTCTTCAGCCTCATGAAGCGTTTGGTGGTGCAAAAGCTGCCTGTGCCGTATCTTCGCGCTTGGCGATGGGCACCTGAAGATTTTTTTCCCTATCATGCTGGGCGCACTAAACGAAATTCATGCTTCTGCGTATTCGCGGCTAACGTTCTTGATGCAATCAGGGAGGCGATGTATCTATGGGTTACAAGCAACGTCTTCCTTCCTTATGACTGTTGCTTCTAGCCTGGACGTCTTAGCTACCTGTTTGGTATTTCTAATGATCCTTTCCCAAGATAGCCCCAAGCATTAGTAGCGCAACCCTTCTGCTTTGGCATTCTAGACGTTTCTTTTGAAACGTTCTGTAAGGCGGGAAGGGCAAGAACCCACTAAAACAGGCTAGCTAAGCACGCTCTGAACGTACAGCGCGCTGAAGCAAGGAACCTTAGAACCGTGTTTTAATAAGCCTCGTGTGGGCTGACGTGAAATTCAATGAGGTTGCCCACTTCTGTGTAGATAGACCCATCAAACATGCTATTTCACCAACTTTAGGTTCAACTCGAGCACTGATTCATATCAGCCTTCCGCAATTTACGTGAAGTTGAATCCTTTTCTCCCTTTTCAAAAATTTTCAAGCCATCTTATCTTACTCGTCATGTCTATTAGCGTTTACGCCAAAAATGAGTCATCCACCTACTCACGCAGCTGGTAGCCTCAAGGTGGTGTAAACCACCCTCACAGAAAAAACAAAAAGCCAATAACGTAACTGTGTAGACGGTGACTATTGCTGCATTCGTCAGCTACCGCGCATCTAGAAAAATCATAACAATGAATAGATATCCCTACCTTACGCTTGAAAGGCACGATCTGATTACAAAGCACATGCTACTAAGAGATTCAGGATCAACTTAGACTACACGACCCTTCGCCGTGCATGACTATCAATATCTATGAACGTTGAATGCGTTTCTTTGCTTCTAAATGTGGCCACCATGGCCGGAATCGGACTCGTGAGCTAGAACTCAGAAGCTAAACGTCATTTCCACTAACGTATTGCCACGCTTGATGGAAGTAAAGTACATTTTCCAGTTTAATAATGACCACTGACAAAGAAGCGTTTAAGTTGTGTGGGTTAAAGAGGGAACAACCAAGGTTGTTAACGTCTCAGGAGAGGTAATAAACAGCAGCGCGAAAGTCCAATCAACAGCCAGCCATCAGACGTCCGGAGAGAGTGGCTCCGTAAGGCTGTGACCACTTCGGCCAAAATAGAAAATAGCAGCGCAGTTCACAAAGATGAAGAAACGCCAACTGGCAGTATACCTCACGCTGTGTATCTCTCGCAGGCACCTGCGCCTCTAATTCGCTGGACACGCAGACACGTTTCACGTTTCGTAAATCTCCGGTGCCGTCGAGAATACCCGTGAAATAACAGGGATGAATTATTGCGTTTTCTCCGCAGTGAACAGGCAGCTTACATCACTTCCAAGGAATTTCCATCCAGATCACCACAATTTGGAAATGTCGTGCATCGTTCGGTTATTACACGCCCCGTTAAGCGATCGCATACTTCCACATTTTATGACGGTGTTTCACCTCCGCAGTTATTATCCTGTGACAGCCAGCGCTGTTAAACCGAGCTGCAGTCATTGCCAACTTCTTTTTTTTCTCGAGACTACGTGCTGATTGTGTTTTTGGCGGCTGCTGGAGTCGACACTAAGAATCACTCAGTGCGCTAGCAGGGCTGCGGAAGCGTCAAGACCGTTGCCATGCCACCACGCGCCTACGTAAACGGCAACGGCTGGCCCGCCATTAGGACGGTGAGACCATGTCATACTCTCAAAGTAGTGCGCAGCGCCCCTAACAGTCATAAATGCGCCTGGGGTGATACGCGTGTGATGGCCGCGTGGGCGGAGGTGATACGGGAAAGGAGACGAATGATATTCTAGAGGTTATTAGACGTTTAGGCCACTGATTGCTTGGAGTTTTCAGAGGTCCGTGGGCACGTCTACACTGCGATAGTTCTTGCGAGACACCGCAAGCGCCGAAGTAGATCCCTGGCGCTGGGTCTACCGATCACTCGCCTCGCTTCCCACGTATCACTTAAGTGCTTTCAGTGGGGCGTCCGTAAATGTGACATTGCAAAACTGCGTTGGCTACTCTGATGATCGTGCGTGCGCTCATGGAGTAGACGATGCTTTTTAGGAGTTTGGGAAGGCAGTTTGAAATACGCGTGTCGAGTTCATTTAGTTACTTGTGTACCTCTGCAACACAAATGACGACGATGAGTGGTGGTGTTAGTGACAGATAGGGAGTGCACGTGGGTGCTTCTAAATAGTGCACTTGAGCCGTTGGTTCCTAATGAATTAAGATTCAATTATAGAGGAAAAATAAAGAACACCGGGGAGTATTCGCGCAGAGGGACCAACCACAATGACGTATCAAGTAAGCAAAAGCCGTATAAACACGTGCAATCTCAGGGGGTTCAAAAGCATAAAAAGTAAAGCAACCCGATAAAAAGTGCCGCTCTCTGTAGGCTACTGCACAGCAAAGAATAAAACGCTGAGGTGGAATTAGGAAATTAGAATTGAAGGGGCGGGTTGGTGTGGTACGGTCTGATGATGAAAAAGAAGGGACTGAACGACTGCCTGAGAGAGGACGCTTACGAAGTAGCTTGCGCGAAACGTACCCTGGCTGCTTGCACACCTGACGCATGGACTGTAAGAGAGGTACTGAAGCTCCAAGGAGTTCTGGCGTTCAGACATATCTTTTTTCTAAAAATACAAGAGAGCCACGAAGAGTACAGGTTGATCGGAAAGTTCAGGTTTCAACTGTTCAACAGATGTTGCAAACGACGAAAGTCGGGAAATGTAGCAAAGCGAAAGGTTTGCAAAGTGGACTTCTCGGAAGAGCCCGAAAGTGGAAGAACCCGAAAGTAGGCTGGTCGGATGAGCGCGAAGTAGGCTATGACCTTAGCGACATTACGTGCATTTGATCGCTTTCAACGACGTCAGAACTCTCACGTCAATTTTTCAGGAATCCCACGAATTATGTGCACTAATTAAGCAATAGCTCCAGAACATTTTAAATCTTAATTATATTGACGTAAGTAAAGAGACAAATGTTCTCACCTCTATGGGAAATCGTTAAATAGGAAACACAACGGCAATATTGTAAGCTGGGTGGTATGCGTAAACAGTCATTTGTTCTGCTAAAGTGACCATCCCTTGAAAATTTTTTCGGAATTGTATTGTGTGCGCGCTCTGAGAACGGAAATACATAATCTTCGACTGGTGAGTGAAACTGAGATAAAAGTGCCTTTCTTGTAACGTTGGAAGATTCCTCAACCATCGCATGAAAGACTATCTCTGTGCAGTTCTCTAGTTCACTGTGTGACGGTGTCATCAACCACGCTGTTGACGTGATGTCTTGTGCGCCACACCATATATATATATACTGTTTGTTTTTTTTTGTTTTTTTTGGATAGAGAAACAATGGCACCTCTACAACCTTATTGCACTTGAGCATTCAAATCGTAGTAAAGCGGTACGCAGTAATACGGCGAGGAGAAATTCGGAATGTTTTATTCAAAATACTCTAGTTTTCTTTTCTTGCGCTTCTTCCCATGAAGGTCCACTCGGTTGCACACAGATCTTGATAAGACGCAGTTTCACTAAGAAGCCCGCTTTCAATGTTGCCTTAGCCGCACATTTATTTCCTGTCTCTCATCAACTCGGGCTTGATTTCCGCAAAAGTAGAGAGAGCATTGTGTAATTGCCCACGATGCTCCTAGTTTTCGTTTCAAACTGCAGGAATTTTGTTGCAAGCAGTACATTCTTTACTCCAAACTTCGACTCATAGAGCTTAGAATGAAGCCGGAATGTTTACAGCGTGTGCAGGCCTTTCTCTAGGTATTTTCAGATAGAAGAGGGATGAAGAACAGCCACTATATACTGAGAATTCGATCGGGTACCACATGGAAAGTTATTACATAAACTAGAAAAAATTGGACTGCCCAGTGGTATTATAAAGTGGATTTATGCTTACCTAACAGACAGAGAGCAGTTTGTTGATGTCGGAATTTGCAGTTGTGGTGCCCGCCCGGTCACCTCAGGAGTTCCTCAGGGCAGTGTGTTAGGGCCATTATTGTTTTTAATTTATGTTAATGATATAATAGATGTTATTCCTACAAATGTGTCTATTAGGTTATACGCGGATGATAGCGTTATATTTAAGGAAATTGTGTCACATGATGATCATGGTGATCATGAAGTGCATTTCTGACTGGTGCTCGAAATGGGGAATGCAGCTGAATGCGGAGAAAACCGTACTTTTGCGTGTAACGAGAAAGAAGTCTCCCAGCGAATTTTATTATCAGCTTGAAAACAGAACTGTAACCGACGTCGAAAAGTATAAGTATCTTGGCGTTACACTTACCAATAAACTAACATATACAGCGCATATCTCAGATATCTGCTCAACCGCCATAAAGAAACTGTGGTTCGTAAAGAGGAAGCTTAAACACGCGCCTGTAAGAACTAAAATGTTAGCTTACAATGCAATCGTAAGATCCAAATTAGAATATGCTGCTGAAGTCTGGGACCCGTATACTAAAAATGACATTATGAAACTTGAGCGAGTCCAGAGAAAAGCTGTGAGGTTTATATACGGAAAATATGCCAGGAAAGATTCCCCGTCCTTACTAATGTCCCAAAACAACATACAGACACTACAAGCGCGCAGAAAAATCAATCGTCTGGTGCTACTACACAATACACTTACTGGGAAAAATAATATGGTATTGCCCTCTTCGGTATGTAGGCCTACTACGAGAAGAACAAGACACAGTCACGAACACTTGCTTGCGCCGATTTTCGCTCGAACAAACGCTCACAAGTACGGTATTTTTCCTCGAACAGTGAGCGAGTGGAGTTCCCTTCCTATTGATATATTTGAGTCGAATAATTTCATGGCTGCTTTGACAAACCATTGTTTCTTCTGAATTTTGGTGATATCGAGACGTGATTGCCGCTTTTTTTTAAGCATTATGTTCACTTCATATGCATTGTTCTGCGCATGTTTGTATTTTCTTTTTCTCTTGTGTATTTTGTTTTCTCTTTTGTTGTAATGCCCCTCCTGCTTGGGCCAAAGTATTGGCCTGCAGTATTTCTAAATAAATAAGTAAATAAATAAATAAATAAATAAATAAATAAATAAATAAATAAATAAAACTGTATGACAACCGGGTAATAGTTCGCCTTTCGAATCGTTACCCTTATCGTAGGCCATGGTCATTTTATTACTTTGTTATTTGGTGATCTTATACACAGGATCAATAAAACGCACCATGTGACGAAACATTGGGCTGATAGTGCTTCTAACTTAAACGCCGGTATTTAGATGAATGCAATGCTGAAAACATCGTTAAGTATTGACGTGCCAAATTAAAATAAACTTACGGGAATGACGCGAATATTTTTGAGACTGCAGCATACAATGTATGCGGTCTTCTATTAATAAAGTGGGGCTGTTGAAAAGTGAACATTTATTACTACCCACACTATACCTCTTAGCGTTATCCGGTGAGATCTTGACGTTTCACAATAAGTCGAAACGCATAGAAAAATACGACCTCTGAACTTTGCAACTATTTACGGTGCGCACATGCAATTACAAATTGTATTCGGTCAGTTCGCACTGTGCCTCTCTATTAACTAAAGCACAAAGAAAGCTGGAAACCTCAGGTAAGTTTTCTGACAATTGGTCACGCATAGCTCTAAAATAGTGTCCTGAACACTGCAAGTTCTTTATTGGTAGAGATGAAATTGACGATGTTCTTCGTTGAGCTTTCTTCTCATCCCTGTTGTTTCGAAAGCTCACTGCACATTGCTTCCAAATGAACTTCTGTATGCATTGTGCAGGCTTGAGCCGTACTCACGCGATAGTATTAAGGATCTCGCATCGCTCTAAAATCAATTGTCGACGGCAGTCACCACGCACGAAAAACTGCTTCGTCGTTTACCACGACCGAGAGATTACGATGAATGGGGTTAAAAAAAGACGCCGAAGCGGTCAAACTGTACCACGTATACTAAAAAGAGGAACCCTTAAAGTTTTGACAGTGTACCACATGAACAAACATCACGTACTCCGCACTGGCGTCATCTCCACACTAATTCTATATTTCTGGTCTTAGGAGGTTTGGAAATGATATCGTGTTCTTTAGAACTGATGGCTGTAACGATGGACCAAACCATATGATGGACGACCTGTATCGAGAAAGTAAAGTAGGACTAAATTTAATAGGCAAAAAATTACACCATATCCCGCTAAAGGGGACCATGAGGCGATGCGAAGCAGCACGGGGGGTGCACAACGCGTTTGCATCGGTTTGACGCTAGCAGACGCTGCCTGCGTCAGCGTTGTCTCTCGAGGGCGAGGGCGCGTTCTCGTTCCTTGCGAGCTGGGAAAGCGCTCATCGAAGAGTAGCCGCCGCGGTGGTGTAGTGGTTACGGTACTCGGCTGCCACCCAAAATACGCGGGTTCGATCCCGGCCGCGGCGGTCGTATTTTCGATGGAGGCGAAAATGCCAGAGGCCCGTGTACTGTGCGTTGTCAGTGCACGTTAAAGAACCCCAGGTGGTCTAAATTTCCGGAGCCCTCCACTACGGCCTTTCCTCTATCTCTTTCACTCCCTTTCCCCCACCCCCACGGACGCTTAGCCGTGCTCCCTAGATGGGCTGCAGAAATTAGCGTCCTTTCCTAACTGAACCACGATCATCATCAGCAGGCGGCAGCTGCGGGCGCTGCGGCGAGCGCGCGGCAGGCGAGGGAGAGAGCGACGTCAGCGCGCACTGCGAGGGGAGCGTGACGTCAACGCGCAGCTGCGGCGTGACCAACCAACGCCACCTAGACAAACTACGAAGGTTGTCTAGGTGGCGTTGGACCAACTTGGCACCGCTCCAACACCTGCGGCGAGGAGAGCGCGTTGCGGCGCGTTCGTACGGACGGAGGGACAGCGTTACACAGGCTAGTCAAAGAGCTGCTTCGCATCTAAAACGGAAATTACGGTAAATAGTTGGGCTCAAGCAGAAGCGTTTAAATCGAGCAGCCATATTTTATGTGTGTACAAGAGCACGCATCTCCGGGACATTTGCTAACAGCGGAACCTGTATAACAACGAAAAGGATATTCTGCGAAGATTAGGAGCAGGCTGGAGCGCATACGGCAGACACTCTCAAATTATGACCGGAAGCCTGTCCCTGTGTTTAGAGCGAAATGTGTACAGCCACTGCATTCTTCCGATACTAACATACGTCGCAGAAGCATAGAGGGTAATGTAGAAGCACGAACTGAAATTGAGGACGAGGCAATGGGCTATGGAACAATGACAGGTGCCACGCTAATAAAAAGAAATGGAGCTGAATGGAAGATTATTGATTGACTTATGAGGTTTTACTTCCCAAAACTACCATATGGTTATGAGAGACACCGCAGTGGAGGGTTTCGGAAATTTCGGTCACATAGGGTCCTTTAAAGGGTCCCTGAAACGTTTTTTTGACATTGCGTCACTGATTAGGCAACACAATTGCGAAATCATTCACACCATAAATAAAGCGAAGCACAATGCGCTAAGGCAGCTATGGGCTTATTTCTGTCGCCTTCCTCCTTACCACTGCTGTTCCTCCTCAACTCGATCTGCTGCGGAGTGCGCGCTAGCGACGACAGCGCCTCCCGCGTCAGCCGCTCTGCCGAGCCTCCCGTAGTGACATAGCGCCCCGATATCCTCACTGAGGTCGCCCGCCTCGGCAGTGCTAGCCTCTGTAATAGAGCGCCGGCGACTCGTGTGACGCCGCCAGATGCCGCGATGATACCGTTGGCTGAAACGAAGGAGTACGTTGTAGAAGCACGTTGTTCGCAGCTAGGTTTTGAAAATTACGTGCACGTCACTTGGGTCGGGGCCAATCAGCGACCTCTCATTCGATCGCTCGATGACGGGGGCGTTTGAAAACGCTTTTTGGCGAGCCGCTGCGACCTTTTGCGATACGCGTGTTCAAAACCTTATTGTAAATTACACACTTTACGCACAGCGCTAAAATCTGTCCTGTAATGGTCCTAGTGACCCGCTCTACCGGATCACCATGTTTGCACAAAATCGTCAAAACCGTTTCAGGGTCCCTTTAATGTGCGGTGGGAACGAATAATTAAACAAGAAAGAGTAATGGTTTTCGTGATGTAAATAGAGAGAGAAATGTGGATCTTGGCAGAACGTGTAATGCGAGGAACCCACTGTGACAGTGAGGACGACAGAATGGATACAAAGACATGGAAAACGCAGCAGAGGCTGAGAAAAGGCCCCGGGGGTCGATGAATTTAAGAAATTCGCAGGCACAAAGTGGAATCAACTCACTTCAGGACATGACGAGTTACAAATTAATTTTGAGGCGCCCTCGTGCTGCATGCGTAACTAAATTAAACCGATGATGATCATCAGATGGCACTTAGTGATATCAATACCGGTGTTACTGCTTCGATTGACGCTAACTTGACTGTGAATACAGGGTCGTCCAATGACGGTGTACCCATATGCACTGGTACACCTTGCGTCCCGAGCATGCTTTGTGCTGGGTGCTGCGTTTCCTCGGGGCACCATTTATTTAGGGCATCTACAGGGAAACACCTTTTATGTATCCTATACCACAAGAAGGCCGCATCAAAAGAATGATTTCATTATGATGGTCCCGATAGACACACTACAGACGAATGTTAATCGATGGCGCCGTCGTCGCCGTTGTACGTAAGGACTTTCCTTTTCTGCGCAGGATAACGCAACACGAAGAGCAGCAATGCCATATTGACAACTCCTATATTCTATGTATGAGTCCATTGTAGAGATTTGGCTATTGCAGATGGTCATATGTAATGGCACGAACATGCCGGAAAGCACCACGCGAGCAATTTTCTATGTACCACCGCCACTAGGATGACGGGCACGGACGAATGAAGTGTCATACATGAAAGATGCGCTGAATTTAAGTGGTTCCCTGCCTACGTATTCCCTGTACTGTTTCTCATCGGTAATACGGAGAAAAAAGTGACTGAGCAATCCCTCAACAGCCAATACTCAATAAAAATGGAGCCCGAATAGGTTGCGTTTTCATATTGCGACTCCCTCCATTGTCTGCTTCGCGGGGAACCTTGCTCTTAGTAATAATCTCGTTAGAAAGCTACCTTATTTAGAGCCGTTCGCCAAGCACCATCAATTTCTTATCCCGATCTTTCATTCTAAGCGGATTCCGCGCGATCAGACACCTTAGTTGAAAAGGCGCCGGAATCGATCGACCATCTTCGGCGGCTTAGCCAGTTTGCCTCAACGAGCTTTTCAAAGAGAAAGCACGGCCACAGTGTCGCAATCCAAGAGCCCCCATCAGACAAGGGCATCACGCAAGGAGCTCCCAAAAGTACCTTGTTTCTACTCAGCAACTCCAGTCGCTGTGGCCGCTAACGAAAAAATAAGTCAACTGGGGAGGCAGGCAGCCAAGCCACTTACGCGAAAGCGACAAAGTGGCCCTCGACTACTGGAAATTTCAACATCACTATGTGCCAACTGCGTTCGCCCATGTCGCTGCCGATGTCGAACACTTTATTCCGCTGTGTTCACACAAAAGCTACTGTGGGCGAGTTGCAAAGACCCGACCTATATAAATGGAACAGCGAAGCCCTGCGGGGTCGAGAAGACGGTATCGAAGGAGCACTGTTGTAATCGGCTTGAGAGAGCAGGAGACGTTGAGCAACCCGTTATCATACCATTATTGTTCTTCCCTCGGTGATTATTTTACGGAAGGTATCCAATTAACGGATCATTTATTTGACGTTTTTTTCCATAGCACCTATCTGCAGAACTGATTGTTGCGCAATTATATATATAAAGACAGAACGCTAGACTCACGGTGAAAAAGTAATTTTATTCGGCGTTTCCACCAGGGTCTGACGACCACTCTGACGAAGACCAGACCCTGGTCGAAACGTCGAATAAAATTAATTTTTCACCGTGAGTCGATCGTTCTGCCTTTATGATTCACCGGATCCATACGAACTTCAATTTCCGCGCATATATATATATATATATATATATATATATATATATATATATATATATATATATATATATATATATATACGAGAGAGAGAGAGAGACAGGCGTAGATTTTTATTATAAAAACGTTGGAGGTAGTCTTCTTTCTAAGAAGTTGCGAAGGGGAACAGAACCTTACAAATGGAACTACGTGTTTGGATCAACGTGAAATGAATACAAGAATGACCAAATTTTGCCTCGAATAGTAGTGTAATTGCGAGCTTCACTTTCGCTCGCAGTGTCTCCATGTTGTTGGGCCTAGTGATACCAGCACTTCTGAGTTATCGTTTCAATCTATTAATACAGATGTGCCCCGGAGCAGTGTTGGATACTATTACAGTTACGATTCGCTGCTTTGTTAGCTCTCTTGTCAGTAACGCATAACATATTAAATGAAAAGTAAGACGAGAAAGATTTAACACGAGTGTTTTGATGAGTTGTAGAAGTTTGCTCTAGCAATCGGGTGACATACTCTACATGAAGAGAGCCAACAATATTAGAACAATTAAACACGTAAGCAGGAGGACTAGAGGAAAGTAAAGGGGCTCCCATAGATGTAGAAACTCACGTCGGCCAACCCCCTACACTGAACAGTCTTACTGATGGGTTAACCTCAAGTGCATAATTTTCTGCACACTTCGTATATCCGTGCTTGTCTTTGTTTGTTCTCGGCGTGCTGCTACGAGTAATGTCTTGACATAACAAAGCACTAAGTGGCCGTTTGTACAAAAGTCTTGAAAAGCGCAGGAAAGACGCCTGAATTGTACAGTCGCTTTCTTACTTTCGAATTTCCATAAAATCACGAGCTTGAGATCATTGAAAGCTCATCATCATCATCACCAGCCCATTTTATGTCCACTGCAGGACGAATGGCTCTCCCAATGCCCGACATCCTTTCCTGCCCTGGGCGAGCTGATTCCATTTGATGCCTGCGAATTTTTTAATTTCGTCACTCCATCTTACTCGTTGTCGTCCACGGCTGCGCTTACCATCTCTTGGTATCCATTCCATCGTTCTAACTGTCCATCGGCTGCCTAGTCTTCTCATCACGTGACCTGTCTATGTCCTTTTTTTTCTTCTTTACTTCGACTATTATGTCGGCTACCCCTGTCTCTTGTATGACCCACACAGCTGTCTTCCTATCTCATAAAGTAACGCCCATCATCGCCCGCTGTGTGGTTAAGTTCCTTTATAGCTTGTTTGTAACTAAGTTTCTGCCCCGCATGCCATTACTGGCAAAATAGAGTAGTAAAATTTCCGCTCGAGTGGTAATAGTAAGTCTCCGTTCGTGAGTTGGGAATGTTAACCGTATGCGCGCCATGCCATGCATATTCTTCGGTGTATTTTTTTTAAATGAGTCGGTTCTCCTTTCAGTAGCTGCCCTAGATATGTGTATTGTTGTACGACTTCTAATATCTGGTTTTGAGTCGTGAAGACACGTTTTTCTTGCCGTGCCACCTAACATTACCTTTGTTTTCTGCATGTTCATTTTTAATCCCACTTTAGTGCTCTCCCGGCTTATGCCTACACCATAGTCGCCATCATTGCTGAAGAGGACTATGTCGTCGGCGAACCGTAAGTTACTCAACTATTCGTCGCTAATGCTGAGTTCTGTTTCGTCCCAGTCTAGTGTTTTGAAGATTTCTTCTAAGCATGCAGTAAATAGCATTGCAAAAATTGTATCTCCTTGTCTGGGACATTTCTGAATTGGGATTTTCTCGGTTTACCTACGAAGGAGTACGGTGGCTCCAGTATTCAAAGATGTTGGCTATTACATCTACGTAATTATCACACATTCCTTGACGACGCAATGTTTCTAGGACTGCTCTTATCTATGCCGAGTCAAAAGCCGCTTCGTAGTCTGTGATAACCATATAGAGGCGTTTGTTGTATTCGACGAATCTGCAGCAGACCATCTGCTGTGCCACTGTCCGCGATTCGTCGAGGAAAGGAAAACCCTTGCTGAGACGCTACGCCACCTTGACGATCGGCCACTTTCCTTACAGATGATACTGGAACACCGCCCTCATCGCTCGTCGGCCCACAAGGCACTAAAAGCACTTTTGCGGTTTTTGAAGATGACTGGTTTGCGCGAACGCCTTTGACAGTTGGACTTGTCCTACAACGTCTTTTTCATTATTCCCCTTCCTTCTCTCTCCCCCATCTTTCTATTCCCCCTTCCCATTTCCCCAGTGTAGGGTAGCCAACCGGACTCCCTTCTGGTTAACCTCCCTGCCTTTCTGTTTTCCCCTTCCTTCCTTCCTTCCTTCCTTCGACGAATTTCGCGATTACTTATTAATTACATGAAGGTGGTATACTGTGGAGTATCCTTGTCTGAACCTTGCTTGCTCTCTTGGTTGATTATATTCAAGTGGGGCTCTTATTCTATTTGAGAGAACATTTGTGAATGTTTTGTATAGTGCTGAGAGTAGACTGATTGACCTGTAGTTCTTGAAGTCTTTTACATATCCCTTCTTGTGTAATAATAGAATTCTTGCATTTTTCCAAGTTACTGGTACATTTGAAGCTTTGAGGCACTGTATGTACAGTGTCGCGAGCTTTCTAGTTAGAAGGTCTCCTCCATCTTTGCTCAAGTAGGCGCTTATGCCGTCTTCTCCAGCGGCTTTCCCCTGGGGCATGCCTTGAATTGCTTTCCTAACCTGACGCATGGAAACTGATCGACGCTTATAACACTCGTGGTGGGGTGCCTCGTGTTTGCGCTGTGTAGAACCCAATAGCAGTCATCGGCCACCTTGGCTACATCATTGACGTTAGTAACGATGTTGCCCTGATGGTTCCCTGCCTATCTTTCACTGCATGCATCATGTTCTTTTCCGCACAAAAGTCCCTTACAGTTTTTTTTAATGCTAGCTCCTGTTATGACGGCTGCTTCTATTTCTTTCACGTTACGGTTGCGTATGTCGCTGACTCTACTTTTGTTGATGAGCTTAGAGAGCTCGGAAAATTCTATCTTACCTCTTGAGTTGGCTGTTCTCGTCTGCTGGCGTTGTTTCATTAAATTTTTAGTAGTTTGCAAGAGCTTATTCACATGTTGTCTCGGTACTTTGCCTCCTACTTCGGTTGTTGCTTCGGTGATCAGCCTAGTAATGTTTTCGTTCACCTTCTCTATGTCCTTCTTTTCTTCTTGTCCTAGAGCCTCATACTTGTTTTTAAATGCAATTCTAAATTCTGTTTTTGCCCTGACGGCATTGAGGTTGGCCTGTTTCCGTACGAGTAACATTGCTCTTATCCTCTTGAGGCTGAGAACTATCTTTGCCCTTACTATTCTGTGATCCCTAATTTTTATCTTACCAACCACTTCCATGTCTTCGACTATGCCTGGATCACTGCTTCGTATTAAAGCTTTTCGTTTTTTGTTTCCCCGTTAGGGCTTTTCTATGACCACTTCCTGTTCTTATAATCCTTAAAGAAAGTATTCATTACATCAAGTTGATTTTTTTCTGAGAATTCCGCTGGCACTTCTTCTCTGCTATTCCTATCGCCTACACCTTAGTTATCGAGAGCTTATTCTCCTTTATGAGTTTCTTTCTTATTTTCGCGTTAAAGGCGCCCATAAATAGCGTATATTGGGTGCGTTCTTCGTTCATTACTGTTACCACATTCTCATAAAACTTTTCCACATCCTCGTCATTGTGGCTGGTCGTTGGGGCGCAAGCTTGTATAAGATTTAGTTTGCATCTGTTGTTTACTTTTATCACGACTACTGCTACCCTTTCATTGGTGCTGTAGAATTCTTCCCTGTGTGGATAAGGAATTCCACGCCGTACTCGAGCTTCTGTGGCAGTCCTCTGTAGCAGAGCACATCTTCACCATTAAGCAATAATTATACTTCCCCTGGTTTCCTGACCTCGCTAAGGCAAATCTTATCCCAATTAATACAATTTATGTATTCTACTAGTTCAGCTTGTCCGGCTTGAGTTGATGGAGTTCGTGTGTTGAGAGTCGCTATGATAGAGAAGAACTACAAAACATAATTGATGACCTAAACCGGGAAAGTATCAAAATTCGACTGAAGATGAAAGGCAAAAGACAAAGGTTATGCTCAATAGTCTAGAACAGTCAACCTTTAGAATCTGTGAACGAATACGTATACCTGAGACAGTTACTAATAGGAACACCTGCCCATGAAAAAGAAATTCTCCGTAGAATAAGGCGGGGCTGGAGCGCATTCGGAAGGCGTTCCCAAATAATGACCGGAGACTTGCCGCTGTCACTTGCCGGAGACTTGCCGCTGTCAGTATTCAACCACTGCATTCTCCCAGTACTAACCTACGGTGCAGAAACGTGGAGGATAACGAACAAAACTAGATATGAAACTAAAGAGCACGCAGCGTCCAATGGAAAGAAAAATAATAGGTGTAACGCTAAGAGATAAAAGAGATAAAAAACGAGCGGTATGGATCAGGGAACAGACAGGAGTAGCTGATATTATCATATTAATTAAAAGAAAGAAGTGGACCTGAGCAGGACATGTCATGAGGAGGCGAGGCAACAGATGGCCAGTAAGAGCGACGGAATGGATAACAAGAGAGGGAAAACCCAACAGAGGCAGGCAAAAGGTTAGGTGGAGCGATGACTCTAAAGAAATTGCGGGCGTGAATTGGAACCAACGCGCTCAGGATAGGGAGATTGGAAATCGCTGGGAGACGCCTTCGTCCTGCAGTAGACCTAAAATAGGCTGATGATGATGATGATGATGATGATGATGATGATGATGATTGTCTAAGGTTAGCCAAACCGCACTTGACTCTCGTGGTATTTTGCGATTAATAACCCGTGTTACAAAAAAAAAAAAAGAAACGACACAGCTTCTCTCAAAGCTATACGCTTGTGCATAGCTCCTTACAACGAAGGCATGTCCTCTCAATGTGCGAAGCTATGCGCAAAATAGCAACGGGTTGGCGCGACGTCAAGCCGAGGACCCTTCGCGTCTTCCACCGTCTGTGGCTTGACGCGAACATCTTTACGCTGACGTCGGTGCTCAACTTTGAGAAGCGTTCGCTGGGCCTCGCAATGCTTCTCAAGACGCTTCCGAAAGCCTCGGATCATGACAATTCGCGGGTGTGCCGTATACAAACCCAGACCAGCCAAGCGCCCATCAGATTCACTGCTTCACTAGTCTTGCGTCACTACTGCAAGCTTCACTAATTTTTCCGTTTTCGGTCGAAACTACGAACAAAGAAATTACTAGGAAAGAATGGCTGCGGCTTAGATCGACTAGGGCCGGTTGTGCAAGCGAAAGCTTGTTGTGCGGCGTTGGTAAGGCGGGATGGGCTCACACAGACTACCACGTGTTTTGCATTGTTAGCATGATTTATTCACGGTTTGGATTTTACCGCTGATAATACAGCTGTACGGTCGGTGAAGTCCGCAGGGTGGTTCAACGCAGCTTGCCGTTTTCGGCGCTGCGTACTCGCAAATAACTTTAGCACAGTTGGACCTCGTCCTCGCTACTTCCATCGCGCGACAATGCCTCAACGGCTGAACAGAATCAAACGACTGAAGACTGAAGCGCTACCTCCCGTAACCGACGTGGCGGCCGGGAGAGCTTGACGAGAGCGGTGAGTTACGTGCATAGGGCTAGCGAGGGAGAGGGTCATCAACAGCAGCCGGCGACGGAGCGCGGTAAAGCGCTCGCGCACACGCTCGCGCACACGCACGCACGCACACACACACACACACACACACACACACACACACACACACACACACACACACACACACACACACACACACACACACACACACACACACACATGGTGGCGGAGCATGCCTAGTCGCTAGGTGTCTCTTCGTTGCTTCAAGGCCAAGCGGAGATACGCGGAAACTCGCTCGACTAGGCCAGTAAAGCTTTCGCTTTAAAACTGAGGCTTGTAGTAGTGGTGCAAGGCTAAGGAAGCAGCGGAGCTCATGGGCACTTGGCTGGTCCTGGTTTGCTTCCGGCCCACCTGCATTTCGTCGTGGTCGAGGGCATCGGGAAAAGCATCGCAAAGCCTCGCCATCTAGACCACCTGAGGCTCTTCGCAATGACGTCGCAACGGACACGGACCGTACACGGGTCTCAATATTTCGCCTCCAGAAAAATGCAGCCACCGCGGCCGTGATATCTCTATCTGCGTTAATAATATTACTGCAGCTCAAAGAAGGGTCATGTTGTCGAGGCTTGGCACATGAAAATAAATGAAATCACATACATGTGCCAGACTGCGATTAGCTTAGACAAAGAAGGCACCAAAGGAACACTAAAGTGAACACTTATTAGACTACCTTTGCACAGTACAAAACTTGCGACCGCAAGACCCTCGGTAAGCTACAAAACATGCAAAATGGGAATGCGGGTAATGGCGCAGCTTTGAAGTTCCTGCACTAATACGCGCAATGTCACAGGTCTGTGGTTGCGTTTGCTAAGGCCTGTACAACTATTTGTGGTCGAGAAATACCTGAATTGTGTTCTAAGGAACGCAGATACTTAACACAGGGAGTTTCATGTCAAAGACACCTCACGTACTGCGACATGCACATGCCGCGCAATGTAAACGGCGACAAGTGTCCTTTCCGCACGCGTATCTGGTTACGGCCCGAAGCGAGATGCGCTCTGGCGCCTCCAAAATAAAGGTTCTTGTTACCAGCAAGCCGTGTGTAGTATCGTTTCCGCGTCGCGCTAGTCTCGTGACGCGATATTTCAGAGCATTTGATGGCGAAAACCTTACGAGAATACAAAAAAAATGCAATTGGCCTTCTTACGTCATGAGGCCGAAGTTATGGCACGAATTTCAACACTAAGACCTTGAGACTCGTCCTCGCTTTTATATCGAACATAAAATTGTCGAATTAACGAATGTCGACTTTAGGAATATAAGTTAATTTAAACTACTTCACGCGCTCTCTTTGGTGGGCCTTTAGATGATCCATGGTCGCACATGCGTCAAGGCTCCGTGGGCGCACATGTGTCTGACTGGTGGTACCACCATACCTGAGCGTGCGTCGAATGTTCTGTGTCTGCTTTATGTTCAGCAACAGTGCTCCCATTATAACTGACACATCGTGTCCGTTTCTGTTGCCTTCCATGCCTCTTAGTGCGCGTCAGCATTTCGTTTGAGTCTTGAACACCCATTTCCACATTCTCTCGTTGTACTCGAAGGACGCGCGTTTGAACCTGGCCGCTTTCACAGCCTTTTCAATGGATGCGAGAATGTTGTACGTCCGTGTACTGCACATTTTTAGCGCGAGTAAAACGCGCGCTATATAGGAACGTGCAGTGGTAGTATCCAGTATCGTGAAGCTTGCCTTCAAATCATTGTAGTTGTGGGACCTAAAACTCCAGCAGATGTTCTTCTTCTTATTATTATTATTATTACAAACAGGAGCAGTGGGAATAGTAGCACTTTGTGCGTTTTTGGCTGTCCAACTTCGCATGGCCGCTACGCCTAATCAGTCTTTCGTTGGGCCTGCTTTGGAAATTATTCGCTAACCAGGTTCAACCGCGTAATTAGGTACTGGTTCTTGCTCGAGGAAAAAACAAATAAGGCAACAGTTAGCGATACATGTTCATTTGACCTTGATGGCAATGTTCATTGTTGCCGTTGCCTCTTTTAGCTTCCCGTTCAGTCGACCCACACGCACAGGAAAGGGCGGACATGTCACGAGAGGGCTTCCTAAACGGGTATCACGTTCGTCTTTCCTAGGCACGCACGCTCCTTCCCACGCGGTCTTGTCTCGCTACCTTTGAGAAGCTTGAGCACATAACTCGCTTGAGGCACTCTCGAGCATCAAAAGAGGAGTTGATGGTGCCATTCTTTATTTAAAGAGCAGCTCAATGAGCTGCCTTCTCCAAGATGCAGAGGAGGATTACACTTCGAGAGCTCAAGAGCTTCGCTGTTTCTCCACGCTTTCTTTCAACCTTTCTTGTCATTTCTTGGAAAACAGGTGTGCACTGAAATGAAAAATACCTGCTGCAAGTTCGGAAGGCAACACCCCCTACCGAAAAGTCTCATATGAAGCCCGAGGGTTCCTGGACTAAGGAATCCTCCCACTTTTGGGTGGTACCGGGCATCTTTCGGAGCGGCGTTTCGAAAATAAACGTTTATTCCTCCCCTTGACACATATGCCACATATCCAATAACCTCGTATGAATGATATGAGAAGATATATGATTCACATGTGTTCATACGAGGTTATTGAATAACCTCTATGAATCATATGACAAGACATGATTCATATATGCTCATACGAGGTTACTGAATAACCTCGTATAAATCATACGCGAAGACATATGATTCCTATGTGCTCATTAACCTCGTATGAATCATATGAGAAGACATATGTGATTATACGAGGTTATTGGATATATGGTGCAAGTGTCATATGAGATTTTTCGATTGCCTCGGCCGAGGCAATCCGAGAGCACAAGCAAGACAAAAGGACCAGGCAACAGTAAAGGACGAGAACGGAAAAAGAAATTTCTGTAGATACCACGTAGTGCGGTAATCGGCGTAATGCGACGGAATCAGCGAGAAAATTGCGTAGGACGATTTTTTTTTAGGGGCGAAGCTCCTTAGAGCGGCACCCGTTCGTCCCTCGTAGTCGTAGTCGTAGTCGTAGTGCGTAACGAGTCTTACGCTTTGACCTCCAAGGTGGTGCCGGTGGGAGATTTCTCCTGTGCGTTGTTGAAGAATAAAAAAAATTCGCAGCGTGCGCGTTAACTAAAAGCCGAATTCTTCTGTCTCTCATTCCCCATTAGCAGCCATTGGCATGTTCCAGTAGGAAACGTTAGTAGAAGTAGAAGTGTTAAAAGCCGACTTCTGCTGTCTCTCATTCCCAGTAGCAGCCATTGTTTACCTCCAAGGTAGTGCCTGGTGAGATTTCTCCTGTGCGTGATTAAACAATAAAAATTTTGTTCAAAACGCCGTTGATTGATGAAATAAACCAACGAAAGACGCCAGATGTTTTCTAAAAGCAAAACGAAAAGACGCCAGATGTTTCTAAAGCAAAACGAAAAGACGCCAGCTGCTTAACGAAAGACGCCAGATGTTTCTAAAGCAAAACGAAAAGACGCCAGCTGCTTAACGAAAGACGCCAGGTAAAGCAATGGTTTTCATCTGCAACCAGTGCAAGAACCACTTAGCTTACATTTCACCGACCACAAAGCGGTCATAATGAAAGGACAACGGAAACCAGCAATAAAAGTTTGATAAAACATTGAATCAATCGTTTCACGTCATTTTTATCGGGCGAATTAACGGAAGAAATTTCACGGTTTAACCGATGATTACTTCCAGGAGCTTCGCCCAATCTCATCATCATTCACCTCGTGGATCTGCCGTCAATTTTTTGGTATTCGGCCAAGTTTTACGAGTAGTATGAAGGTCTTTCTGCGAAATCGATGAACGAGCTTATGGTGAGCTGAGCAGGAACGTCCATATGTCGCGCATGGTGCAAAGTAGCGTTCAAGCTTACCTTGTGCTCAGAGGTATGTTTTGTCTAAGAAGGCGCTCACGTTGAGGAGCGTTGATGTACGCTGATCTGAGGAAGAGTCGTTCGTGAATGTATTACTACGAGATCTGACAAAGATGGACTAAAGCATGACGAACGATATAGTGGAATGTACGTATTGTTTATTGCGTTATTATAGTGGAGCTGACGCTGGAAGCGCAGTTCACGTCACACAAGCTCCATGATGACGACTACGGGTGTAATGGGTTTATTTACATGTGCCGTGTACAAGAGCCGTACAAGAGCCGCAATATAACCCAGTGGCACTGCGCTGCATTTGCAACTCAATGGCCCAGGTTCGTTTTTCCCCAGTGGCTTCGACCTACTCCTGTATCCGGGTGGTGATTCTAAGAAAACCATGGAATAACGAAAGGGAAGAGATCAAGGGCTCGTTTTTTATTAGGGGTGAATCACCTCAAGGTCGAGGCCTGTCCGTTGTTGTGCGTGCGTCTGTCCGTCACGGCACAGTATCGCGTAAAATCGAAACCGAAACATCCGTGAACAAAAGGTTAACATAGGCGACAGACAACGCCGACGCAGACACTGTCTGCTAGCGAGTTTCCTGATTGAGAAATAGAGTGCTCGCGCTGCACAACTGGTCACCGGCCACCCTGTATACAGGCACTGGGTCTTGACCTGCAATGTAGTGATAGTGGGAGATTTCTTTTGTGCGTAGTGGAGCAACAAAGATTCGCAGCGTGCGCGTTAACTAAAAGTAATCCGTAACTCGGCACGATCTACGACATGGAAGCGCAGGAACCTCATAAAGGCCAGGACCATGAATAACAACGCGTGTGAAATCTACACATGCATTGTCACTCATTTACATGCGCGAGTGGGCAACGTCGCGGGTGATTTACACTAACACCGAACAATCCCAAGTGCTTCGACTGCTTGTCATGATTCACTTCGTGGAGATGCGTGGATTCTTTTGTTATAAACGACTTGATAAACCGGCAAACATTGAAGCGAAAAGATCTTAAAGCCATGGAATAGAAATAGAATTTCTTTCACGTTTCAGTCAGTCAGCTTTACGTCCTACGATACGTGTGGTGCACGACGGGCATCTGCAAGTCCCTCTCACAATAAATTCAGCCTTGCAAATGCAGCTCTGCCGATTATTTGTAGCGATCTTGCTCAATGTGCAGAAAATTAATCTCGTCTTGTATGCAATGCCCGCCCGCTTTGTTACTGTTAATACCAAATTCCATAATACAGGGTCTGTTACAAAAGTAATGCGCATGATTTTGTTCTGATGCGAGTATTCATAGCGGCAGGGTAAAACTAGTAAGGCAACGTCGTGAGGGGTCTGCCCATCCAAAGGAGCCGGTCGCCAGTTCTTCATTTCCTTTCCGCAACAGAGTTGCACTGATATGCTCTTGATCTGGACTTATGGAAAGTATCGAATGTGCATCTGCGTCCTTGAAGTGTTCGCGACAGCTGTGATGGACCACCAATGCAAACTGCTTGAGTTGACTGACGCGCATCGCGATTATTCCTTCAGGCTCTGCGAGGTTGAGGATATAAGTTAAGGCCTGATGATCATTCAAAAAAAGCGTGAAGCGGCTGCCATCTAGGCACGGCCTGAAATAGCGTGCGGTCGTTAGGATTCTCAAATCTTCCTTCTCTTGTTGCGACTGGGGGTTCGATTGCAGTGGGATGTCTAGGCCACCATGAAGGCGGTGGAGTCCGGAGTGGGGTCGACGTTCAGGACCCTCGGGCGAAGAAAAAGACGAACTGTATTTACATGTTATATTACAAAAATATACAGGTTATTTACAGAGAGGTACAAGACTGGAGGATCTTCTCTCTCGGGATCCGAGTCGTCGTCTCCCCTCGATGGGCTCCGTGGCCTCCGACGGAAACTTGCCTCCCCTGCCATAGGTTGAAGATAGGCAGGAGGAGGGGAAGGAGGCCCGCAGTCATCCGACGCTTGTCCTCCAATCAAAGCCTCACCGGACTGCAGCACCTTGACTGCACGTGTGGTCCCCCCGCTCGGGCCGGCTGCACGTCGTCGCCTCCTTTCCGTTTCCCGCGACGCTGGTTGCCCCAAGGTCACCAACAGGGCTAATGGGGACGGACAATGTCCAGCAGCGCCGCGGGAGTCCTCAACGGCAGGCCGAGTCGCCCCAACCCCGGGAAACAAGGGGGTGGCGCTGGCGGGCAGGTCGGCCTGAAGGCGCCGGCGGGGCTGCGCCGCCGCTGCGCCCCCCCCTGCTGGGGCAGCATCAGCCGGAATCACCTCGGTGATCACCCCGAACCCATTAGGCTGGTCGGACTGATGGCGCCGGGGAGGCTGCGCTGCAGCTGCATCAGCCGCGGGGACCTTGTGGAGGAACCACGATCACAACAGCCCGTCCACCGCCGGCAGAAGGACTCGCAAGGGGTGCAGCACATCGGTGCCCCATGAAGAGGCCTGGCAGCGTAGTATGGCCGTAGTCGTTTGCTGCACCGAAAGGGGATCAGCAGGTCCGTAATAACGAGGGCCATCGGTATGGAGGTCCCTGCAGGTCGAAGGCTCGGGACTGACATTAGCGATTAAACCCGCACAGCAACCGAGCAGCGACAAGGCAAGCACACAACCTCCTCCGAGATATGCCAGGTTATCGAACTCTCCCATCTCCGATCTAATCTCAGCTCCATGTCGGCAGAAGCGCAACCACACCATAGAGCGCTGCATGAACGGCCCTAAACAAATTTATAACGGTAGCGTAACTAGCCTTTCATGAATTTTGATTTCAGCCTTATCCTAAGGAAGGTGCAAATCATTTCGGCTCTGGGCAAACAACGAATGAGAGAAGATCGAGGGAAGCAAAATACCAATCAAAGCCCTCATCATTCTCTGGTTCGTATCACCCAGTTGAAAGGTATACTGCACTGACACCATGCTGACCTTAAAATGCACATCTCCAAAATAAAAGGAACAAAATTTAAAGAAAAGGTATTAACTATTTCCCTCCGAAAGGGGAACGCTCATCAGCCTCTGCTGAAGGCATCCTGATTTCCACTCTCGCGCCCTCTTTCGTAGCGGACCACAAAATTAGCAGAAGACACCAGTCATTCAGCTTGTACGAACTCAGCCAAAGGCTTCAGTGTTCTCGCCTGACATAAACTAAACAATACGCATTCATTTAAAGCCCTACCTCTTGTACTCTTCTCGAGTACTACTGCGTCATGCATAAAATTAGAAACTCGGCGATATATGCCAGCATTCCAATGACTTGCACGCACGCGCCACTAAGCTTTTATGAATACGTTACCCTTCACTCACAGGCTACACGTTTAGGTACCAGTTACCAAAAGACTCTAGTCCACAAAGCAACACATAATTCACGAAATACAAACTTGTACACTACGTGCAAATGAAATCAAGCCACTACATCCTTAAGCTTACATAAAAACCAAAACAAACTCGAAATGAATCTCAGACGAACTTAGTAGTGGAAAGAAACGAATTCAAAAGAAAATGCCTAACTTAAAGGAAAAAGAAATAACCAACCAAACAAAAGGGTTGCATCCACTAATCCTTAAACAAAATGGCAAATTCTTTTCCGAAGGCCTGCGACACTTTCAGACGTACTCGCGGTGGACGTGCGCTGAAGGCTCTTCTCAATGCGCGGGGAGTACAGACCGCCTGACTCCTGTTCGCTTTGTCGCGGAACCCCACAAAATTCTTTGCTGGCGCTTTGTCTGTTGGTTGATCACACGAAGCTTCACGACCCTGCACTCCCGCGACGCTCCTAACGCACCGCGAAGAAAGCTACGGGGGGCAACTGTGGACCGTTTTCGTCCGAAACGCGCACTTCCGCACCATATCTTTCGGCGCACCTGAAACTTTCGGTGCGAGCTCAATACGCGTGACAGACCTAACGAGGTAACCACTCTGTTCCCCCGTTTGGGGCTTTCAATCCCGCTCGTCTAAGTGCGTCGGGCGACCTTAGTCCTACTTTTCTCTTTGTGACGCTTTTTCTTCCTTCTTTTTGAGTGTTTCGCTTGCACACCCTTCTCTAGAAAAAGGTCGTCTGAACTGTCCGTCTGGCCTCCACAGTCTAGATGATTGCCTGCTACATCATCTTTCTCTTTCGTCGCAAGACTGGCGGACAGCTTCACGTGCTTCCTAACTATGCAATGCGCTGCTAAACCCTGACGCTCGCATTCTTGGGAGCTTTCTGCAGCCGCATTGTCTTCACTATCTGGTGCCTCAGTGCACTCTGTTAAACTTAATCTGGTGTTCCTGTAATCCATTTCGATGTTCCCTTCGACATCCCTCGCAGGACTCACCGCCGCGACTTCATCAATGGATAGCTGTACCAAAACACTCTGCTTAGCTGCCTCTCCTGTTTGGCACAGTATCGCGTCGCGCTCACACTGACCTTCAGTGGTCTCTACAGCCATTTCGGCATCTTTCGCAGCGAGCGCTTCTGGCTCAATGCTGCCACTTTCGCTCTCGGCTGGGCTGGCATGCGCGACACACATCATCTCGCTGATTTCGACGCGCTCGCACTGTCGGGCCTTCCCTGTGCTCTCTTTAACCTCTTTAGCCAGGCCCTCCCCGACTGTACTAAGCAACGAATCTGCGCTATGCTCAGCCTCAACCCTCTGCTGTTCCGGAGGGCCGTTCAAGTGTGAAGGCACGAACGTGGCCGCCAGCTTCTCATTAACCTCATCAGGGCTGCTGCCACAAATCTCGTCCCCACAAGGAACGCCCTGCGGAATGGCACTTGACATCAGCTCACCGATAACATCGCCCTTCACGGGCTCGAACTGTCGGGCCTTCCCTGTGCTTTTACTCAAACCTTCTTTAGCCAGGCCCTCCCCAACAGTGCGGCCGTGCCATCGATGCGTCGGTACCATGCTATGGTCAACTATCAAAGCGCCCGGACTTCCGTCTTCTAGCTTTTCGGTGCGCTCTACTTCGCGAGGTACTCCCCTCTTTTCCGCGCTCCTCGACTTTTCAGCAACCGCACCGTTTGCTAATACTTCCCTGCTCTGCCTTTTGCTAGCTGAATTCCCCTCAGAAACAGCCTTTTCTGCTACAGGAACCTTGCATGGTGCGCTCATCGGGACGTTTCGTTCCCCCTTCTCAGGAGAAAGACCGCCGTGCAGGTTCCTCTCGCTTTCCCTTTTTCTTACGGAAATGCCACAACGCTTGAACAATGCTGCCTTTGCGGTGTCATAATCTTTAAACTCTTCATCGGAAAGGCCAGCTAACACATCTGTCAAGCGAACGGGCAATAAAGCTATCAAGGGGTATGACCAGCGGTCCCGATTGAGTCCAATTTCCTCGCAAATCTGCTCGTAAGAGGCAAGAAAACACTCTACATTATCACCATCTTTAAATTTGCCAATTCTTGCCCTTACACGATCCGCTTTCAAAAATTGAATCTCCCATTCCAAATCTCGAATTTCATCCCTGTGCTTTTGCAATACCTCTTCCTCTCCGTCTTTTTCCTCTCTTTCTCTTTCTGCTTCGCGTTTACTTTGGTCCTGAATATCTTCCCACACTTCCGTGATCTCCTCGTCATCTCTGCCGGTTGCCTCAATTGCTTCGATGACCTCCGCCTTCCTTAGGTGCTTCCCACAATGAATCCCGATCTCCCCACATATCGCCTCCAGGTCCGTTCTGCGCAGCTTCCTCCAAGTCATGGCTACCCTTTTTGCCGACAAGTTTCTCAAGGACAATCGTGCCGAAGCAAGGTTCTTCACGAACAGGCTTCAAACACGCTCGCTACCAGGGAGAACAACTCTAAGTTAAGCCTGGCAACACTCAAGGAGAAAAGGTCGCGCACTCACCAAGCCGGAGTCGAGCCACCGCGCAGATCATCCCACCGCTGCCACCACTGTTGCGACTGGGGGTTCGATTGCAGTGGGATGTCTAGGCCACCATGAAGGCGGTGGAGTCCGGAGTGGGGTCGACGTTCAGGACCCTCGGGCGAAGAAAAAGACGAACTGTATTTACATGTTATATTACAAAAATATACAGGTTATTTACAGAGAGGTACAAGACTGGAGGATCTTCTCTCTCGGGATCCGAGTCGTCGTCTCCCCTCGATGGGCTCCGTGGCCTCCGACGGAAACTTGCCTCCCCTGCCATAGGTTGAAGATAGGCAGGAGGAGGGGAAGGAGGCCCGCAGTCATCCGACGCTTGTCCTCCAATCAAAGCCTCACCGGACTGCAGCACCTTGACTGCACGTGTGGTCCCCCCGCTCGGGCCGGCTGCACGTCGTCGCCTCCTTTCCGTTTCCCGCGACGCTGGTTGCCCCAAGGTCACCAACAGGGCTAATGGGGACGGACAATGTCCAGCAGCGCCGCGGGAGTCCTCAACGGCAGGCCGAGTCGCCCCAACCCCGGGAAACAAGGGGGTGGCGCTGGCGGGCAGGTCGGCCTGAAGGCGCCGGCGAGGCTGCGCCGCCGCTGCGCCCCCCCCCCCTGCTGGGGCAGCATCAGCCGGAATCACCTCGGTGATCACCCCGAACCCATTAGGCAGGTCGGACTGATGGCGCCGGGGAGGCTGCGCTGCAGCTGCATCAGCCGCGGGGACCTTGTGGAGGAACCACGATCACAACACTCTCTAGTCCTGCAATTGAGTGCAAACAATACCTCACTACCCTCTGTAGTCATGTAAAAGCGTACAAACAGTACCTCACTGCCCTCTAGTGCTAGCTCCGTGGTACTTCTGTATCTCTTTGGTGAAGTACTACGCCTTTTCCCTAATAATAGGTGCTCGAAGTAAATGGGCGAGATGGCTTGAGTGCTCATACTCATTCCGAGATTATAATATTGTCGACGTAGGCTTTCCAAAACTTCCCAAGGAACGGTCGCAAGACGTCATTCATCATCTTATGAAACCAAGCGGTTGAGTTATTCCCCTCACGGGGGAGGCTGAGCAGGAACGTCAACAATATCGTGTCCACGAAATTGTCGCGCATGGTGCGGAGGAACGTTCACGCTTACGTTAGTGCACAGCGTTTTCTTTAAATTTTTGCATTAAAAAGCAATTTTATCATGTACGTCAATGTGTAAGTTTCTGGCTCAGTTTTGCGATTATGTTAATACTTATTATGTATGATAGTTTCATTATTTTTGTATAAGACTGCTAATTATTACAGAATTTTTTTGTATAGGACCCATCTCTAGCCGCTTAAGGCCATGGGACCAAATATTTTTGTATGAATTTTTCATATTATTGTGTAATAAAGTTCTCTTTGATTGAGTGATTGATTGATTGACGTATGTTTTGTCTAAGAGGCGTTCACGATGAGGAGCGCTGATGTGCGCTGATCTGAGGATGCGTCGTTCGTAATGTCAAAGAATCAGAAGAATCTGAGAAGCGGCTAGTTGGTTCACGGGAAAGGATTAATTACAGCGCGAATGGACGAAGACAAAGAATGCACACGAATCAAAAGGACAGACGCTTACTTTCAACTAAGTTTATTGACCGGAAAGAACAAATATATATGTGCGCAGACATCGTTAAAAATCGCAAGAAAACCTGTCTGAAACTGAACTTCTTTGTCTAGAAATGTAATCGATGGGACGCTGACACACTTGTCTTCTTCTCGAATGATACAATAGACCTCCATTATTTCATTGAAAGTCAGCGCCTGTTCTGTTCATTCGTGTGCCTTCTTCGTTTTCGTCCATTGGCGCGGAAATTAATTCTCTTTGTGAAACAGTGTCGTGCAGGCAGAGTATTTCTTGTATTTCTCGGAAAGTGCAACTTGCCGAAATTCTTGGCGTACAGCAATGCGCGAAAGCACCCTGCAGTCACCACTGTCGTCTATGATAGTCTATTCGCAGCACAGGAAATGGAGAAAGCTCTGTCTGTTTATTAATTTAGGTGTAGTCTCTGCACAGCCGGAATGGGCTTGAGGTTCAATTGCCAAAAACTCCGGTTTGGAACAAGTCAGGCCTTGGTTCGAATACGAACTCGGCCGTACCGAAACCTCGTTTCGGCAACTAAGTCTCATTTTTCGTCTGTGCGTACTTGGTGCGATATCTAAATAATCCTAGGAATTTTCTTTGCGACTCCGAAGGGGCTTCGTAGATCATGTTTAACTAGACTTAGGAAGTGCGGTGTTCACTGACTGTTTCTGGAAAAGATAACAACAAGGGGTTGTCGGGAAAGAAATTACATTAAAGAAAACCCCTGAGCTGTCAGAAGAGTTTACTCGTTTTGTCCGAACATAGCGGTCCAAGTGGAGCAGCCCTGCACGCATATCCGGCATACTATGTGCCTTTCCCGAACAATTTACCAGTTAAAACACTAGAAAACATCTCTATTGCTATAAACCATCTGAGCCAACCTTCGTTGCTGTTTGGCCGTCAATACTGCTGTTGAATAAGTAGTACTTGTAACTTCTTTTTCGATATAGTTGCAAGTATGCCTGGGGTACAAAAGGGCAGATGTCTTGCATGAAATGCTTGAAACATTAAGGTGTGCGTACACACATGTAAACTAATGTTAATTCGGAAAACGACGTTGTTCTCTCCCCTGCACTAGCACGAAGAATAATCGCATCGCATCACAGTTGTTCAAGGCTGTTGTCAGCAAGACACAGTAGGCGGACAAAAGTGACACTCAGGTTTGCCTTGCACGGTGACATGTTGTGGCTGCTACTCTAGTTATGTGAAAACAGATCTGCAGTTCACTCATAGTGCCGTAAAGGACAGTTCAATTATTTTGTAATAACATTGACACGGATAATGTCATTTCTTTAGCAATGTGCCCATCTTAATGCTGAAGTTCCTTTTGTTTCTCTGTATTTGGGCTCACGCACTCACTTATAGTGCCCTTTCTTAACCTTGTGAAAGTCCCTGCTCGCAAGGTCATTTCTTACACAAACACTGGCAAAAGAACTCGCTTTCATCGGCATGGAAAGCAGGTCGGGTCATTGAGCGCAACCGCTTTTTCGTGTGCCCACGATGTGCCAAAGAGGAGGAAAAATCATGCGCAGAAGAACCGTAAAGAAATGCATCGATTCCTAGCGCCGTCGTTTACTTCCCTCGTGTTCAAACCTCATTACCATTCCTCTGCAGATCCTTCTTCGTGTGTCCTTGAAGGCGGCCGTTTGTCAGGCTCGTGCCGTTTCTCCCCCGCCTGATTGTGTACGACCTGCCGACTATCTTGTTTCTTCAGTTAATCGAGCATTCGAGGCCGCCCGAAGGGCGAACACAGCTCGTTCTTCCGGGTTCTCGTCAGTTTCGCAACGGCTTTTGCTTGACATTACAAAAGCAAAGACGAACCTTCTCTTTCGAGAAACGGTGGCAGTGTGAAGGGCTTGAATGGAACTGTTGTAAGATATACCAATACAGTGTAGACAGAAGGAAAAGTAATATCCTGCAGATCCCAGGCATTATGTAAAGGTGTCATGGCAATCATTCAGCAGTCAAGCTGTCTGCGCTGAACTGTTTGGCATTCAGACAAGTGTTGCTTGCACGATCAACGCTTTAGCACAAATTTAGCAATTGAGGCGATCGGAAGAGCCGAGATGAGGGTGGTTAGTTAGTTAGTTAGACAGACAGACAGACAGACAGACAGACATAGATAGATAGATAGATAGATAGATAGATAGATGAATAGATGAATAGATAGATAGATAGATAGATAGATAGATAGATAGATAGATAGATAGATAGATAGATAGATAGATAGATAGATAGATAGTATTCAATCTGAATAAAGATTCAGTTGCTTGCAAAAATGCTTTCTCCCGACTGATAAACTGAAAGGATGACAGGTGGCCAACTACTTCAGCCACTCGCCCACTTCAACCATTCGGTCTTTATAGGCAAATCCTACGGCCTGTATGAAGGCGAATGGCACTTACTTAAGCTTACTTAAAGGTAGAGGCACAGGCGAGCAATGGGCTGGTGAAAGTGACGGTCGCGAGATTCGCTTTGCTTCTTGTAAAGAGACGCTGGGGCGATACGGGCGGTCTGAACGACATATAGAAGCATGGCTTTTCAGGAAATCTAAATGACTGGTGAGATTATGCTGGTTACATTCATAGAGCAGGAGCAGTCTGAACCACGTTTCTTGCATCAAAATTACCAAGCCGTGAACCCACTGAAACAGACTTTCCCTTTACGTTCTTTGTCTTGTACAGACATCTCTAATTACACATAAAAAGGAAGAATTGAAAGAAAGAGTAACTTTCCTAACTCTGTGCTATGTCATTTCTGTGGTGAAGTCTGGCAAGGCGCATGGTCCTGAATATGGAAATGTGAAAATCGCAGACATCAAAATGCCGCGGGCTCACACTTATTAGTAGGCTTCTGAGGACCGTGTTTTCGTTACGTATTGAAATTTGTAGAATATTTCACAGCGATGCACAGCGAACCAACGATATCTACTGCAGGCTCACGTGCTATTTGCGCGTACGTCCTCTTTTAATTGTTTTAGTAGAGTTGAGATTTCAGATGTTAGCTTAATTTCGCAGTACATTTTATTTTTAAAAAATACGACGTCATGAGACAAACATGACCTCCGTAAAGAAAGATAACTTACTCTGTTTCCTAAATAAGCAGCTGCCATAACAAGCGTTGCAATCGTTATCTAGAGAAGCATTCTTTTCACTTTCCCATAATTAAACAAAGCCAACCCAACATTAAGTCACATGGGGCATGCAGGCAGTACTATGAGTTGGCAAGATATCAGCCACCAGCAATTCAAAAAGCCAGTCAAGCTTCAACGGCGACGAAGTATTGATATTCCGCATATTAGTCGCCTCTTCGCGAGATAAGCACATAAAACATCAGCATGCCCTCATAATTCTGGAACAAAGCTCCCCTTCCATTCGCTTATCGTGAAGAGTTTTGTTGCGTAACTTATTAGCCATTTTTATGGTGTTATTCACTACCTTACCTTGTCTGTTCAAAGCGCGCTCCTGAAGAAACCGACCTTGAAGTCAAGTTCAAGGTTGTGCACAGAATGCGGCGGTATCCTTCGTACATACTTTCCGTATAGATTGTCACACCTTCAATTATTACTGGGAAACTGCTACAACAATTCCTTAATCACTTGACGACAAACGTTCAAATTTCTCCATTGTACGTGTTATTCTTGTCATTTGCTGTCTCGCTCGTTCTTACAGTGTAGCTGTCCATGATGCACTCTTCGTTGTCTGTCCGGCGTCACAAAGGAGGGAAAAGCAGACCCGTTCTTTCCCTCGACGCACCGCCGGCCGCCGCGCTCGACCGAATCATGCCTTCTACCCTATGCTACACGACACGCGCGTATGCGAAGGTCAACGTGCGATGAAGTGTAAAAAAGTTTGAGCTCGAACTTGGAGGTCCGATATGTACAGCCGCGGTTGCGTATCCATACCGCGGAATGCAAACGAAGAACTGCATGAGTACATGGTGAAGGGTCAGGTACGATGAGTAGAAAATAATAAGTGGCAAAGTATCGAGACGGGCCCGCTTCACAAAGGATATGACGTCATGGCGGAATACGGATGCGTACGTAACATAACTGAAACGTTACCACATCACTGGCTTTGCGCCCCTTGCAATTACAACGCGAGTAACGCTAAAAGAACTGCTTCGCTGTTCCGACGGCTTTCACTGCGGGTAATTGGTTTGATATGTTTGATATCCTAATTTGGAATAGGGCGCTTAGAGCCTTGCAATGCTGCCCCTTTCTACGGCGGTAGCACATGGAGACATTGTGTTTCTCAGAGCTCACTGGCATTCGCCCCTACTGAGCTCGAACTTTAGGTTTTAGCGCGGATGGTGGCTGTAGTATTGAACGGAAATAAAAAGTAAGTCTATATTTTTCCTTTCTTTCACTTTCTTTTTCTCTCGCTTTTTTTCGGCTATATTATTTTTCCGAGTATAGGGCAGCCATACTTGCAGTGCACGCGTAGGCCACCTCCGTCGCGTCATGGGAACAAGGAATTTCGACAATTCCCAGACGTGAACTAAAGAAAGAAGGAAAGAAAATTCACAGCATATCCACGGAGTGAATGATGATGAGTGGGCGAAGCTCCGGATGTTCTTCGTATAGATCGTGCCGAGTTTCGGATTAATTTAGTTAACGCGCACGCTACGAATCCTTATGGTTCAACTACGCACAAGTGAAATCTCCCACCGGCACCTCCCACCGGCACCTCATTTAGTTTTTAAAAGGGCAGCAAGTAGGGGCAGACACAAGGTGCCCTAAATGAAAGCATTGTTCGGTCCTATTTTAACAGCGGAGTTGCGTAAGGGCTAGCAATGTCCGCCGTCCGTCACGCTCCATGAGTAGCGTTACCTTGCTGTGCACCCATTACCCACTGCTGCGCTCGATCCAGTTTTTCCCTAAGCCCACTGCCACATGGCAGTGATAAGGCAAAGGCCCAGAAAAAGAAAGAAGGAAAGAAGTATATCATTGGATTGTGAAACTTTCCCTCGCTCTCGACACAGCTTATACCCCAGTGCCACATTCAAACTACTCGGGCCACTGACACGTGATAATGATTGCGTGAAGGCAAAGAAAGAATGAAGGAGAGAATATAAGCCAGGTTGGTCATTGTGCCGCGGGGCTGCTGAAAAGTCCTAGAACATCATTAAAAAAATTCACAGCATATCCACGGGGTGAATGATGATGAGTGGGCGAAGCTCCGGAGTGAATCACCGATAAACCGTTAATCTTCCGTGTAATTCGCCCAGTCGATCATCATGTAAAGACGTGAGAAACACTATATTCGAACGCTGGGATCTGGCGTTTAAGGGGACGCTAGCACAAACGCGTTACAAACATGCAGTACACTCCAGTAAGGGGGGAGAGGCCACAGCGTCTTACGCAGCCCCTTACACAGGCCGGAACGCGCACCGCGTTTGCCGACGCCATCACATGACTGCTGAAAGAGTATAAGGCGGAGAGGCCACAGCGTCTTACACCAGCTTCTTACACACGCCGTAACACGCTAGCACAAACTCATCATCATCGCTAGAAACGGACAGTCTTTCGCTCTCTCTCTCTCTCTCTCTCTCTGTCTCACACAAGACAGCAGATGGAAGAGTGAGAGAGCTCGCGCGCCACCTGACGTTCTTGAAGGCAACTCGGAGGTGAACAATGGCTGCTAATGGGAATGAGAGACAGAAGAAGTCGGCTTTTAGTTAACGCGCACGATGCGAATTTTTTATTGTTCAACAACGCACAGGAGAAATCTCCCACCGGCACCACCTTGGAGGTCAAAGCGTAAGACTGGTTACGCACTACGACTACGACGAGGGACGAACAGGCCCCGGAAGGCTCTACATTCCAAAAATCGCCGCAGATGGCGTAAAAATCAACCGCGGCGCGTTCCGGCTTCATGCGCTGGGAGTGGATGTACTAACCCCTCTCTACACTCAAGCTATTTCTATGGAAAGGCGATCACGTGACTGGAGGCCGCCATTCGCGCTATTGCACTTTTTACGTAGGGGCGCCCTCGTCGGGGCCAAATTTCAGGGCAAAATATTCTTAATGCAGACGAAGACTGCGTTTTGGCATAGTATTACATATAATAAAATAACACTACTCATTACACAGAGTGCTTTTTGCGAGATATTCTGTCACCTGTCTTTTATTAACCGATTTTTGTTTTTGCTGACTCCTTCAATGTGAACAGCGCATCGACATCAGCATTTTT
Source organism: Hyalomma asiaticum (assembly GCA_013339685.2). Taxonomy (NCBI): domain Eukaryota; kingdom Metazoa; phylum Arthropoda; class Arachnida; order Ixodida; family Ixodidae; genus Hyalomma; species Hyalomma asiaticum. Next base: position 107,012,917 of record CM023485.1, on the reverse strand, counting down.
CCATTCGAAATATGCGGCGGTAGGTATGCAACGGTTCACGGCGTCCGGCGGTTCTGGTAACTCGCGCTATTTTGTCTCGTTCTAAATATTCCGTGAAAATTAGAAGTATACTCTTTTAATCGCTGCTTCCTACCGGCAGAATACGTTAGAACGTGCTTGTTTTGGGCAGTTTAAACGCTTCCGCGGAGCGTAGTCAGCGGCCTGCAGTGGAACGAAGCCACCGTTGAAATTCCGGCAGTACGAACACTCGTTTCAAGGCTCGAGCACGTACGCACCGGTGAGTATGAACCCATTGCTTCTGTTGGTTAGCGTTGGTTATGCGTTTCAAACGGCAACGATGGACTATAATTGTAAACATTCCGGGGTGTCATGCTCTACGAGCGAAGAAGCAAGATTTCGTTTGGGCGACGCGGCTTCCCCGAGGGCCGAGTTTTTGAGAGAACAGAAATGCATTCTGGAAATTTATTGCTTGGCAACGGACACTGTATCTACACAAAGGCGGCAACAGCGATAGATGGGGTTACATGGAATACACTGCGCCTGTCCGTACGTACGAATTTGTAAGAGCCGCATGTCAAAAGCAGAGTTAGAGGTGTTTTACTTGGACGGTGTCTTCTGGACATTATTTGGCAACAATCTTTTTTCTTGAATACATTTAGTGTGCAGTGCTCACAGAATGAAATGCAGCACGTGAACACTGATCGGTGCCAAATGCGCGGCTACTCGATATAACCATGGCATGTCACTTGGAATGGCGGTTCAATGGGTCACAAACTGATGAAGGTAGAAACAAAAGTATGTGCGTGAGGTAACCCAAAATTTTGGCGCTTCGATCCATGAGTGCTGTGCATAATTCGAGTGTACTTTTGGTTTATTGTAAGAAACCAGCATGTTATACAGGGATGTGCTTGCGTTTTTATTTTTTGACAGTCTCCTGGACCTCTCTGCCAAACCCAGTCATCCATATCCCACATGGTCGCATTGCATCACAATGGGCGAGGCACTTGCTACCTGACATGGCTGAAGAAGCTACTTCCAGCACTGCAACAACCTTTATTAGGTATGTTTCCCTGTAGGTGCAACAAATCCCAGTTTAATGAATTTCTGTGTATAATTTTGCAAAATCATGCTTCACACATCATGCTTCTCAGTCACTGATTAATTCACGACTTGTTTCTTTTCAGGAATGTCATGCAACGACAGGATAACTGCCCTCGAAAGTAGACTCTGCAAACACGGTGAACTATTTGGATGTCTACAGCAGTTCATCTTGGACCCCATGCCTCTGAAGCTGTCTGTACTTATCGACGGCTCATCAGCCATCTTCTGGAGGTGTACTGATGGTCGTTCACAAGTATTAGCTGTCTAATTTTCTATATATTATACAGTGCACTAATGTTTTAACGTGATCTCTGTATATGAGTTTTATCATGTTATGCTAATAATTGAGACAACACATGTTCCAGCCGTGGTGGCTGCATTTTGGTGAGATGAAATGCAGGAAGATGCATGTACTTGGACTGTGCATAAGGAGGCCCGTGTGATAAAATTTAATCTGGAGTCTCCCACTATGACGTGTTTCATAATCGTACCCTGGTTGTAATCATAAAACCCCAGAAATTTGCAGGTTCAATGCCGGCTGTGGCGGTCATATTTTTGACAGGTGAAAATACTAGAGGCCCACGCACTATGCATTCTCACAGCATGTTAAAAAACCCCAAGTGGTCAATATTTCTTGAACCCTCCACTGCAGCATGCCTCAATCATATCATGGTTGTGACACGTGAAAACCGCAAGCAAACACCAGAAATTGTTAGTTATAACAGAAATGAAGATGAGGGCAGTGGGTGGATACGAGTACTTCCAACATTTTTTACTACCTTGTGAGACAGTCTACGAAGTGTGATTTCTTCTTGTCATAATTAGCTGCATTCAAATCATAAAGCTCAGAAACAAAATAGGCCGAAGCTTCAGAAGGCGGCATATGTGTTCAGCAGGATCTTGTAAAATTATTTACAGCCAAAAAACAAATGGTAAATGCGATGAGCACTACTTGCAGTGAAAGAAGCATGTTAACGACCTCATAAGCCGACTTGTGTTCGTAGGATGCCCCGTCTTTTTTATAGAAAAGCAGAATAATTTGTTTAAGCTACCTACTTCTGCTATCAGCAACTAAATTAACATGCCCTCTTTGTAGTGCCTGCCTTTGTCAGTTCAAATGGCTTATAGAGTCAATGGAACAAAGTCGAGGAAATTGTGAAGCTAGTGAAAGCACACATGAATTTGATGTACGCACAATGACATTAAGAAATTGAAAGCTGCAGCTCCTAAAACTTACAGGGAAAACAGGTATTTGTATTGTTTGAAGCATAAATTTAATGAAAAATGAATTACGCAGTAACAACAAACGCATGGAAAATACATGACCTTTATTGCTCCATCACTGGCACAAATTCACACGATGCCCGTACTAAAGTGCGCAGTTTTGTCGACAAAGATTCAGCATCCGCGATGGCTTAGGTGCATTAACTTAGCAATACCACATTGCTCTTTCCTCGCCATGTCGCCGATTACGCACCCCGCACTTATATGAAGATCGGGACTACCTCGAAAACGCCTGCATAGCTGCTAGGAAACAGTAACGACAGGATAAAACGCTTGTCTGAGTGCTATGTGCCAGAATAAAACGGCGCTGAACAATGAAATTCTGTGTATGGAGAAAGTGAATGCCTCTGCCTTCAGTCTCTCCGTACATATGTGCCAGTGTTCAGCGCGGTTATAGACGAGTTGAAGCGCACTCAGCATGCATGATAGGCTTCATTTGGAGTTGACTGCAAATTGTTAGCTCATGTATGCACTGTCATTGCTTGTACCAGCGTTGGAACTCTTAATAAACGATGCAAACCTTACTTGATTGACGCTGTTTTTGCCAGTCGAGGCCTGTTCGGGCACCTGGCGATAAGCTAGACATGAGTTGTGCACGAAATGCGGAACATGAAAGTGCTACTAACTCTCCGTGTTTTGTTTTTCCTCTTTGCTGGATCAGCGGCTCCCATACGCTTTCGAAACGCGAAGCAAGAAAAGTTGCTCCGCGGTTCGAAACCGCATGGAAGCCGCGGCGGCCGCAGTGGCCGCGGATCCAGCGAAGAGAAAAAACAAAACACGGAGAGCTAGTAGTGCAACCCGCTCAAAGCAAGCAAAAAAGCGAATTTTATAATGATGATGATAGTACAGGTTGCGCCATCTTTGCTCGCGCTATTGCAGTTCACTACGCCACCGCTACTCTTATTTTTGTTCCACTGCCAAAGGTACAGTTTCCGTTCTCTAAAGTTGGTATAAGTGTTCTGTGGGACGAACGGGTGCCGCTTTAAGGAGCTTCGCCCCTAAAAAACACAATGGAAACGGAGCAGAACAACAGATACGCTGTTTTTGCAGATTTCACTCTCGATGGAACTGATTTAAGGCTGTTTTAGGGGCGAAGCTCCTTAAGGCGTGGGTCGTGCGTCCCCGATGTATGTAGTAGTAGGTAGCCACCGGCGCGTACCTACCGGGAGGAACGCGCTCGCCCGCGAGAGACAACGTTGGCGCAGGCAGCGTCTCCTAGCGAGTTTCTTGATTGAGAAATACCGACTGCTCGCGTTGGAGAAGCGTTCACCGGCAACCCATATATATATATATATATATATATATATATATATATATATATATATATATATATATATATATATATATATATATATATAGTCAGTGCATCTTGACTTGCAATGAAGTGCCGGTGGGAGATTTCACTTGTGCATTGTGCATAGTTGAACCGTGAGGATTCGTAGCATGCGCGAGATGTTATAAAACTAGATGGCGGTACTTGTAGTTGATGATGAAAGATGCGAGATGTTATAATAGTTTGATGACATTTACTCAAATGTTTCACTTTTAATTGTGGGGCGAATTGCACGGAAGAGTTTCACGGTTTACCGATGATTCCTTCCGGAGCTTCGCCCCACTCATCATCATTCACCCCGTGAATATGCTGTGATTTTTTTTTTCAGAAGGCAGCGATTTTTCCGAAGCACGAATAGATTGATGTGCTCGGGCAGTGAACGCTATAGTACCCTGACCCGACGAAAATTGAATTGAATGAGCATGCACAGAACCGAATGCATCTGATTTCGAAAAGCAGGCAGGTGCAGTTGAAAGCAGTGTATCGCAATATGCTCTAGATTTCGTGATATCACCTGCAATTTCCCCGTGCTGCCGTTATTGTCTGCGTCGTGCTCGGCAGTGATGCTACTTGTAAGTCTATTTCACGTGCGCGAGCAGTCGAGTAGATTGCCGGCAGCTCTGGGTGGTGGGTCGATTGCGTGTCGTTTCGGAAGCTGTCATATGTCACCGAACGATGTTGTTTCATTGTTCCTGTATGTTTCTTTATTCTGCCACGTGTAAAACCGTATTTTCTTTTCTTTTTTCGCGCTTCACGTGTCGCTCCGAGAAATTGGCGTCTGGCTCATGCTTACTTTAAAACTTGTAGCATGCTGTGGCGGTACTGAAGAATTGAATATCGTGGATTGAGATATTGAGATGCTGTCATCACAATTTTGTGAACAAAAGAAAGAAAACGAACAAGTGTTTCGTAACAGTTTCTACTCCAAGCAACAAAGAGAACCGAAAAATAAGGCAACAAGAGCAGATTTTCCAACGAGCTGGAGAATGGGTGTTCATTGGATTTTGACGCATTTCAAGCGGAATATCATTCTCCGAGGAGTAGGTTCAAGGGTAATTGCTGTCCTGGTTTTTGAACACTTTATTTTCTTTACATGCAACACCGTAATATCAAAAAGTATATGTGTGAAGGCAACTGTATATACCTACGAATAGAAGATATCAAAAAGCAAACGGAACCTAGGAAAGTCTGTGTATTACTGTATAGGCGATGAAAAAGCCTGCTGTGAGGCGCACGAAATGTCATACCGGCATGGTATTAAGAGCATGCGCTGCTATCGATTACAGAAATGAAGCATCGAAATAAACAAGCGAGATTTATTCAAGCGATGCCTCTAATTACGCGCTCAACTTCTGAGACAAAAAAAAAAAAAACCCTGAATCCCACGCGCTGTGGGCATCGGTGTCATGCGGATCAGTCAGCGAGCAAATTGCTTATGGAGAACTGTTTCGCATTCATCCGAGTGCGTGACTGTCTTCGTTCAAAGTGCATGAGTGGGTGTATACTTGGCGTGTTCTACCCAGGAATGTCGCAGCACCGTGGCGACTGAATAGTAGCTCATAGTACGACGCAACGTTGGCACTCTTGTTCGACAGCTTCATAGGTTGCCCTCGGAGATCACAGCGTGTTGGTCTGAGTGTGTTTGCCTTTTATATGTGTATACCATTTGCAATCTACGACAGACGGTGTGCCTATTTTGTTTTTGTTTTAAGTATGTTCCACTTATATGGTCAACGTGAATTTTAAATAAGAAAACTTATTATAAAAGAAAAGCCGAGAGTGTTTTAGTCGGGTTCGACTGATATATGGGCAGAATGAAATTCAAACACCTGTGGCGCATTTCCGTATACAATGGACAGAGCAATACGGGAATGAGCCGTAAGTGACGGCAGTATCGTTAAGCGTGACGTACACGAACTCTGTATCATGTTGGCGATCTTAGGTTTCGTGTTCTTCACATATTTTGTGCCCTACCATTACAAAGTCCAGATAGATAGATGGATAGATAGATAGATAGATAGATAGATAGACAGATAGATAGATAGATAGATAGATAGATAGATAGATAGATAGATAGATAGATAGATAGATAGATAGATAGATACGATGAAATTAACAAGTTTCCCAGCTAATACTTCACATATAGCTAGAAGAAACGGGCAAGACGTGGAGGATTACCCCGGTATAATTTTACATGTGTTTTCATTCAAAATAGCTGCTAAAATGAGATGCTTTTTGCGTATCATTCTCTTTGCCTGAAGGCTGATTCCCATGTCGTCATCTAGGGGCTCCAGGTTCAGGAAGTCCGGGTGCATTAGGTGAAAAGTTGTCAAATGGCTGAAAGAAATTGCGAAAATGCAACCTTTGTAATTCATGAAAGACCGTATTGTCCGCCAGGAAACTAAACGGGCGACTGCTTAGGCACCCGGAAAGGCTTCAAGGCTTCAGCGCTGCGCTGCTGTCTGGCTCCACATGCACAGTTCGAGAGTGCCCTGCGTGATGTTAAGCTTGGCCGTCACATTAAACCACCCCCACGCATAAATTCCACCAACGTTGTGGGTCCCGCAGCTGCTCTGACCGCCTACATCTTAGTACGTTCCTTTTTCGGCTAACGATGTGTTTCAGTGTTACCTTACATACGGGCAACGGCAGGGAAAACGCCCCGCCACGGTGGTCGAGTGACTATGGTACTCGGCTGCTGATTCGAGGGTCGTGGGATTGAATCCCAGCCGCGGCTGCTGCATTTCGATGGAGGTGAAATGTTGAGGCTCGTGTGCTGTGCGATGTCAATGCACGCTAAAGAACCCGAGGTGGTCAAAATTTCCGGAGCCTTCCACTACGGCGTCTTTCATAATCATAGCTGGTTTTAGGACGTGAAACACCAGAAATCAATCGTCAGAAGGGCAAACACTTCCCTGCTCACTTCGCCACTATTTCTTCTGTGCATCATTTGCGAACGCTTAGATATATGACGCTGTGGACGGAGCGTTGCGTGCATTGTTTTACCACTTGACATGTCTAGATATAAGGCATCTCGGTTGTCTCCTGTGTGGGAGGTAGTAGTAGCCGGGACCAACTAGACCAAATAAAGCATAGGTCAAGTAAAGGGTTTTTTTAACACGAAAGTGTTTTACACCGGGGTCCACCAAATCTCACTATCGCCATTTACATCACGGAAATCGGGCAGTAAGTTAAATAAACAGTGGGAAATGAAAACTAGCAGGCAAATTGTCGTCGACGCTGGCAATGGAATACTCGACTGCCCGTGTCTCGACGAAACCTGCCCAACGCTCTACAGATTGCGCTAATACATGTCAAAGTTTACTCATATTCCTGATATGCGCCTCATACTCTTTCTTAAGAGCATCTCTCCCCTCCCTCGATGCCTGCTCTCACCACCGCACCCGCAATCTAGGAGTGGCTGTACGATGGCACGAACAAACACTTAGAGATCGCTTCGGCCGCCTCATCGCACAGGAGGTTCCGGAGGATTGCAGTGATTGCATTCCGTGCCAACGCAGCATCTCGTTTTGTCTTTCATACCGTATTAGCGTTTGACGAATCATTGACAGCATAGCGCAGCTCGCACAAGCAAACCACTGCTTCTCAGGCTACTGCTTAGTAATGGCACTCAAAAGGGAAAGACGTTGAAGGGTCATTGTCGCACAAGTGGAGATGCAATGGTGCCTTTGTCGAGCGGCACTTAGCATCTAGTGTGTCCCGGTGTGAAGTAAACTAATTCAGTTACCACAAGGAGTCGCGACCACCGATGTTAGTCATCAGGGTGGAGGAGGTGTGGCTACGGGCATCAATGTGGCTGCCCGCGCGCCAGAAGGTGTTATAGCAGCGATACACCGATAGCTTCTCCAAGTTCATCTCACTGTGCAATGAACATTCGACTGCTTATGTAAAGACGCATTATCCTTCCGTGTTTACCGATTCGTATGACAGGAGGATAAGCCCATATTTTTCTCTCTCCCCCACTTGTACCTATCATAAATGCGGCAGCTACTCTGCTGTGTTTATTTCATTCAAGGCACTTTGAAAAATTACAGGTGGTTCCACTTTATTTAAGCGCAGCTTTTCAATTAACCTTCAGGGTAACGATGGTCTAGTTACAGTGTATGAGGATGATGATTTATGATGTTTAATGGCAGAAAGGCTACTATGGCCATAGAGCGCCAGAGCACTGGTGAGTTGGTCAGCTCTGGGTATAGTTACAGGGTATAACCCCCTGCAAGTAACGTATGTAATTGTTAATAGGTTTTTATATAACCTTTAGCGCACAATCACGCGACCACGAAGAGCAGACCACACAAGGACGAGCGCTTCCTTATGGCTCGTCCTTGTCTGATCTACTTTTTGCGGTCGTGTGATTGGGCGCTAAAGGTTTTGGAAAAAATGGATTTGTTCTATCTAGGCCGACTCACAGTTTTTATATAACATTTCAATTGTTCAGTAGCAGCCTGCCACAGCCGCAATGAAGATTCCTGCTCTGCTTTAGCGTTTAACCCTTCAATGACGGCGAGGACATTCCGTAATAGACCTCCGGCTGAATTTTCAATACTAGCACTTAAGAACTAGCCACCTGCGTTACTGCGCCTATGAGAAAAAATTTGTTTGTCCGTGTACTAATTTACCTTTACGGATGGAATGTTTCCGGCCGGCCACCCGTAAACGTATACGTGAATGGGAACGCTCGTGCTGCCAATGTTCAATAGGTCCCATCCAGAATTACACATAGGTGCGACCTACACGTTTCAATTACTTCACTGATGACGCAAAGAAAAGGCAGTGAGGTAATCATTAACTCCTATTGCTTTCACTATTTTCTCTGTACGAGAGCACTGCGCCGAGCCTACGGTTAAAAATTCAGATGTATTAGAGCTATGTCAAATGCCGCAAGATGCCATCACCCGCTTTACTGCGCCTGGCAAGGACTCCTGTATTGGCACGCGTAACGTTCGCGGACAATGTAATATATTCTAGCAGCCTAACTCCATAACTCTCTAGTTCTCAGTGCTAGGGCTGCAAATTGAAGTATGTCACGTGTGAATCTCAAGAATCCGTCTTCGGAAGCGTAAAAACGGACGCGTCGTAATCGCACTTATGCTATATAACGAAAGCAATCAGTGCAAATAGAACCCCTGCAGAGACGGTGCAGTTCAAGTAAGCGTGCAGGACGCCATACGGGTGGCAATAAATGCTGAGCTTCCATCTGGTCACCGCAATCAATAAAACGTGGCCGCGGCTAATGGGCCCACAAGTCCGAGAGAAAATGGGCTATATGTCACCCACAATCCATACCAGTGTCGCGACTGGGCGAGGGACTGTAGTGTCCGAGCGGGATTTCCTTGCTCGTCCACACTGGAAACACCCAGTTGGAAGGAATGGTGTGTTTCCAGGTAATGCTGACCATCTGGCGCAACACAGCCCATTTCCCCTGTTTTTCGAGAGTTTGGCGCCCTCCTCTTAGACCAAAATAAAACCATTTGAGCCGGCTGGCAATTACCCTAATTGTGTGCGTTTTATATTACAAGGCTTCAGAAAGAAGCTAAGTAGGTAAAATCGCTGCAGGATAATTTTTAAAGGAAGGTTCTTGTTGCTTTGAAATACGGGCTCAATTCACAGAACTTCTCTTTCATTTGTCCTTTTCTATTCACTGGCTGACCTGCTTCGGTTTTCAGTAGCTAAGTATCCGGCACTGGCATTGGCTGGAATGTTCTGATCAGAACAATGTTACCATAAGACGTTTCTTTTCTGGATATGGTTGCAGAAGTATTATTGAGAACTACTCTTTAGCGTAGTTCGTACTTGGTGAAATAGGCTGTTGTCGCATGGTTAGTTGGCTTTCATCATTGTAGTGCATTTCTCTTCGTCCGTCTGCTTGTTGTGCCTACTTTGCAGCCGCAATGCGGGAATAACGTAATATTATTCGCTCTTTTGTCAAACGTTCTAAGCCTATATTGGCTGGTCCTTGAATGAGATAAGCTGCAAAGGTCAGCACTTAATTACCTTAGCTCTTAGGATGGGACGAAGACGGCGACTGTATAATTGTAGGCTCGTTAATCGTGACGCGCATGAGAGATGTATCATTTATCATTCCTATTCCTTATACGCCATGCGCAGCGCCTATAGGGGCGCCACTGAAAGCCGCGTAGCGGCGGCCGTTGGAACCGGTGGTGGGTCGCGTAGCAGACGCCTCATTTCGCTGCAAGCATCGCGGAAGTGCGCGCGTGCGATTTGCCGCTTGTGCGCGTCCCAGATAATTACTTTTGCGGCGATAGTGTGTGCAAAGGAGCTGCAGATTATAATAGTGGACATGCGTCCGATGTCACAGCTGTGTGGGACGACAATGTCACCATACGCGCCAAGTGTTTGCCACAGACAAGCGTCAACAAGCTTCCCTACGAAGTGGAGCTCATCGCACCGCTTTCTTTATAACGTACGGATCACTAATGCCTGCATGCGTTGACGCGTGAACCAACGTTTTTTTCTCGACACAGTAGCTTCGTTTACGTGCCATGTGTTTATATAGTAGATTTTGAGGGATCGCTGTCGCACCGGCGCATGGATTTCACGAGTGCGGCCACGCGAAGGGTCAGCGTTGGTAAAACTGAAACCAGCACGATAAACTTGTGAATATATATCTCGGCAGCTTGCGCTAGTGGCGCGAGACTGAGTCACTGCGGAGCTGGTGGTGACCTAGCTTGTCGTAGCAGCTTGGCTACGTATTTGCTAGGTTTTTTGCAAGCTATTACCAAGTGTTGCAAAATGGCGTTACGCGATCGTCAAAGTCTTAAATGTGCACAGGTGCCATGTTTTACAGCCAATATGCAAGTTGAGGCGAGCGCACAGCGAACATTCTGCACTGGTGATCGTATTCCAGTGCCGTCAATGGGTAGAATGCAGCCGATTTCGTGCAGCACACGTGTGAATCCACGGCGCTTTTGTAAAGGTGCCGTCACCTGCCTCACAATCTCTGACATTGCGCTTCGCGCCATTCGTTTTTCAAGAGAGCCTAGGCATCGCGTCTTATCAGTGCTAACAACCTCATGTGCATTGTAGCGTCTACAATGCAGGCGAGGCGACCAAGTGTAAACGTAGTAGCGTTCGCTGAAGACGTAGCGACATAAATGGAGAAATAAAACACGATAATCGTTCTAACACTGCTGTTAAGAAGAAAAGAGAAATAGCGGGCGCGAAAGAAGACGAAGTAGGATCGCGAGCGCGTGGCACGTGATGTTCTGGGTTTTTCTCTTTAGAAAAAGAAAAAAAAAACTGCATCGTAGGGTCTCGCTGCTCGGCGCTCTTCAGGCGTATTGTCTTCCGCCGCACTTCGAAGCCTGGTTTATTCTTCATCGAAGTCCTCGGACTTTACACTCCTGTAAACAAAGCGCGATTGCTTGCCTTCTGCGTCGTACAGCCGCAATCCACCGCCGCCGTCGCTCTCGCTCATGAAATAGCACCGGAAATCTGTATAAGTGCGTTCGTGGCGATTTCTTGTGTGTGTTTGAGCAGCCGACAACGCAGCAGTTGTTTTTCGGCATCTCTGAAGCCCGAGAGTCGTTAAATCACGATGAAAACACATCCATCCGCGCACTCGCGTACACGCTCGCGGGAACACTGCTCGCTCGGACCCACCACCGCTTCCGAGCCGTGGCGGCAGATGGCGTCGTCGGCGCTTTGCGCATCGCCTATACATTCTTACCCTACCGTCGCAATGTTGGTGTGTACCATGCATGTGGACGAGACTACCAGTATAGCACGAAGACATCAGTATCTATCTATCTATCTATCTATCTATCTATCTATCTATCTATCTATCTATCTATCTATCTATCTATCTATCTATCTATCTATCTATCTATCTATCTATCTATCTATCTATCTAATCTGACGAGTACTATAGGAATCATAACGACGTAGTCTGCATCACAATTACGTAAAGTTACTTCCGCATGATGTTTTAAAATACTTATTGCATGGTCATATGCAGCGTTTCCGTCATCAGTATTCGCAAGGATGCATTGCGGTGTGTCGAAAGGCAGTTGTTGCTATTGATGACGGAGTCTTAACTTCTGTTATTATTGTGATACTAATTATGTAGACAGTCTCGACGAGGGTTTCTGCCGTCGCCGTTGCCGTCGCATCCCGCATAAAGCCCAAATTGATAATACCCCCCCCCCCCCCCTCCTGTATCGTACGTTCCACCCGCGGGTAAAAGTGCGCGAGTGGGGCGATGAACACGGCCGAAGCACAGGTAGAACGAGTCCTGCCCCTCTTTGGTGCTCTGAGGGCGCATGCGATAATATCAACCCGGACGGGACGCCTGCCATCGAAGCGGCGAGGTAACGCCCCTCCGTCTTTAACGAGCATAAAAGGACGCGAGGGGGGGAGGTAGTTGTCACTCGAGCAGCAAGCTGCGGACTTCGCGCGGTCGTCCATATGTCGATAGCCATCAGCGGTCGGATCGTAAACCTATTCTACGCGCCGCGAGACCGCGAAAAGTGGAGTTGCGTCAGCTCTTATCTACAGTTCGCTAACAGCCTGATTTAGTACAACATTACAGTTTCTTGCTAGTCGCATTCACTGCTTCATCCTTTCGGCTGAAACCGTGATTTTTATGCTGGTTACCGGACCGATCTTTTATCGCAGGATGTTCCTGAGCGCTCCTAAACGAATTGTTCCTGACTCCTGATGTTGCCTGTTGTCCTAACCGACTCTGTATCTATATGCTCCTCAATGACTAGGAATCCTTACTCGCACGCGATGTCGCACTTATTCCTACGTGATGCGGTTAAGAAATGCAGGTTTACTCGCATCAAATTTCGGACATTTTTGAGTGTCTCATTCCTTTCCACGTGCAATTCAAATTAATATTTCATATTACTTTAATAACATTCACTATTCATTGTACATCGGTAATATGTAAGCTGAATTTCGAGCTGTCTTTAGTGTTCTTTATTTTAGTCTTGGAAGTATACGATGGTATTTTGCATAATATTTGCAAGTATTCTCCAAGTAATATGGGATGTTATAAATATGTTAGGATATAAGAAAATTTTCTTTGTAGTGCCGGTCACTAAAACGGCGTTAGTAGACTGCACTTGGTAATCAAAATACAGTACTTCAAACGTGAGCTCTGTCGCGGCACTGTGCCCCTCCGTTCAATGTCCCAAATATCAGGCATAACCTGATCAGCGCATGCTCTAGCGCAATGCACATGTAAGGACAGCTCATCCCGGCATATGGGCAAAAATTTTGAAATATTCATTTTCCTAAGCAACTTCTGCCGTAGCTTTAACGAACGACGAACTTCAGTAACGAAGTTGTAGTGTTATCGCGGGTTCAAGATGCATCAAATCAGTAGAATTTGTAAGCTATATACATAGCTTAGAAGCCAATGGCTTTTATAGTAGAACTTATGATCTAGAGATTCTAACCCTGAACATTTGGCCGCATAATATTTCTAGGATATAACCTGACATACACACTGTAGACTGTAAAGGTTAACATTCAGCTACGAGTGCCCCTTCCCCATGCCTAGTGCTTATGCCACTACGCAATTGACGAGCATATGCCTTTGCCTGTCAATCGTGCTAGTCGTACATTCGTACCTTTCTATGCCACTTTCAGCTTATAGCGAGTGAGTGATACTGCAGTTCTCAATTTTCGGACGAATTTCGTAATAAAATAGGTTGTAAGCTATCTCTCAATGTCACAAAGGGCGTACGTTCCGCTATAGCGTCATGTCCTTTACAGCTAGCACGATAAACACAGTAACGAAGCGACGAACCCTTTGCGGCATTTTTTCATTGCGGTAACTTTGCCTTGATTCTTATCCATCCGCTAAGGTATAACGTTATGTTCATAGGTCCCTGCGCGCGCGTAGACAAGATCAGTGTAATTTGTAGTATCGACCGTATCGATGGCCCCATTAGAGAAGACACTGGACCAATAAACGTTATAGAGAGCATCGCTAGCAAAGTGCACCTAACTGTCCCGGCCCTTTCTTTTGCCCATTAGCGAAACCGCCCGGCAACGAAAGTCCTTGTAAGAGCCACTTATCGTTTCAAGAGCTGAGAGATCGGTATGACGAAAGCGCTAGAGTGTACATTAATCGGGAGTACGTGAGTGTAGATGCATGTACTTTAAATGCGTTGTACAGGGGAAAACTTGCAAAACGGACAATACAGAACCAAGTGTTCGCCAGGAGGAAAACCAGCCATATAGATCAGAGGAGTAAAGAAGCCGATATGGAGAGTTTTGGCGATTTGAACAGTAAATCGACGTTTAGCTCGTTTCTCTTAACCTGTCGACCATTTCGTGCGTGGTGGAAATGACCCTAGCAGGCCACTTTACCCTCTCAATGTGCATGAAAGATTGAACTAGATGGATGAAAATTTCGTTCAGGGCTATAAGTATACTTGTTCTAGTGAGTGAAATAATTACAAAGATAATTGTGTTTAGGCACCCTCTAGAGAGAGAGCGACTATTCCAATATATGTTAATTCGAAATACTGACAACGTCGCCTACATAGCTTGCCCTAGTGAATTGAGTCCATTAAGTCTAAAATCTAACTTCTCATTTTGTGGCGACAGGTCTCGTAAGACAAAACTGCGGCTGGCGAGCGCACGTGTTGCGCGTGTAAACAGAAGGAGACAATGACGGTGCGCCTCGGTTTGTCCGGTGCCCAGCGTTTCGCAAAGCTATGCGTTTGTACATAGTTTCGCGCCACGAGAGCATCCGTCCTGTCATGTCGTCCAAGCAGCTTCTAGAATAGCATAGACATGCGTGGTGTAGTACAGCAAAGGTGCGGGACGGCTTCAAGCCATGACCTCGTGGTCAGCGACTGCCACCGTCTCTTGTTAGACGCGGGGGTCTGTAAGCTGGGCTCGGTGCGAAACTTTGAGAAGTGTTCCTCGGGTCTCCCAGTGCTTCGCGAGACGTTTCGCGGATCCTCGGGCTGTGACGAAATGCGGGTTTGCAGGAGAGAAACCCGTACCAGCCACGAGCCTAACTTCTTCTCCAGCCTTGCGCCACCAGCGCAAGCTTCGTTAATTATTTTGCTGGATCCATTTTCTTTTTCGGGGGCGTTACGTTCCGGCGTGCCTTGGAAATTACCGACGACAGTACTTAAAACGGTTTGCTGGACTAGATGGACTGTAGACGTGCAATGCATACCCAGCGCTAACGAAAAGAAAAGGGGGGATGGAAGAAGATAGAATAGAGGTGGAACCCTGACGTTTCGTATGATTTTTATTGCATAAATGAGCCGATATGCAGTAAAACTGCCTATCACGAGCTTCAAGAGACCCCAGGAGAACGTTCGCTGTAGAGAAAGTTCGGTGAAGTGAAATAGCTACGCTGCAGCTTGTTATCATTACATGTAAAAATGAAATTTAAACCTTTTCCTTTACAATGCTGCTTTTACAATTCATCTTGATGATGCAGCATCAAGATGACGTTGAGAATACAAGACATTAGGACCACTGCTGTTCTAAGTGAACAATTGCAGCGAAAGATTACTGCATTCTTCAAACAAGTGAAATAAGCTTAAATTCATGTTTAGATAAGCAACATTGTAAAGGAAAAGGTTTAAATTTCATTTTTACAACCCCGGAGTCTAGACCTTGCAAAACTCCAGAATTTTGTTTAGAGACAGGTGCTTCCGTTAAGCACTTATAACGAGCACGCGGTTGCCGGGCGAAGGCTGCACTGTGAGTGTGACTGTGGCGCCCTTTGGTTACGAATATACGTACGTAGTGAGGCAATCCAGTTCGAAGCTGAAGCGGTCCGACCATTCGTCACGTGTTAAGAAGCACCGTCATCAGCGCAAAACAATGACTTATCTAGAACGCCACGGTAAAGCTATGCTACGGAGAATGCGGCCGTACTTGTGTTCAGTGTGACGTACGAGGCACTGAATTGTGTCGGAAAATATGCTCGTGTAACTGAAATGCACTCTTTACTATAGTTTGCTGAACTGAAGTACGTTAACACTGGGTCCAATGGCGGTTCGGCAGAGGGTTTTAAAAGGTGGTAGACCTCAAAAGTTCGCTTCAGTGGCGTCCGTTCAAGTGGTATTTTACTGTATATACATTCAAACATACGCCAGAAACGATAATAAAAAAAATGTGGCCCATTCATGACACCACACATAAGGGAATCACGGAGACAAGCTAATTCATTTCTTTCGCTGGCAGTGAAAGGGCAAGGTGTACTAATGCGTCTGCCTGCTTTCGTTTTAATGCAATACGCTTCATAAACCAGGAGGAATTGTTCACCTTTATATCTGCCAACAACACGTGTTCAGGTGGAGTCAGACGTCACATTCGCAATGTTTACAGTTGCCGGCTGTGTGACCGGGACCCTCTATTGTCGTTACCTGCGCCCTATGCCCCATCAATCTGTCGTTGATGCAACGAAGGTCGGGCAGATGCAGCACTGCTGGAATCAATCACTTCTTCCACATCACAAAAAAGTCAAAGTGCTTTTTTGTGCTACCATATTATGTTTGCTCGCGGTTACTAAAATAGACACAGAGGGGACATCTTTCCCGGGGCAGAAAATGGCTTGCGGACATCGCTCTTGGTGGCTGTATTTTTAAGTCGGTGCGACAGGTGGTGACTATAACGCACAACAACGGTCGTTTTCATGGCTTATTCCTATCACCTTTTTCTGTCCTAGCCTTCGAATGTGATTCCTCGATGACGCCCTCCAGCACAACAGATGCGACGATCTGCTACGGGAAGCCAACCTCAGTCACCGACATAAAAGAGCAAAGCAAGCGTTTTATTCAGGCTGCTTTTCATTAGCCGATCGTCGCCTCTCTGCTGGAGGACGTCCGCAAGAAAGTGAAGCCCAACGCGAAGCCAGAAAAAAGTTGATTGGCCAAAGCGAGACAAACGATTGGTTGTTTTGGCTTATACGCACCACTAGTACCAAACAAAAAACTTTTGTTATTTTTGGCCTCAGTGAAAACACTATGCAAGGAAAGCAGCCAATCTTAAACGGGCGACGTTTTGTTTATATTATAATTATGGAATGTCCCAGGGAGAGCCAGAGAGTGAAAGAAGTTTATGACCGAGTTTTTTTCGCAAAGCACACATGTTTATAACCAGGTGTGACGTCACACATGCACTCATATCTGCAGGCGCAGCATGCGATGTAAGTTATCACATTACTCCCCTCTAACATATCAGAAAGCTCATTTTGCAACGTCTTTGTGCTGGAAACGATCCGGTGGCTTGCGGGTGCATGCGCTGCATCGTAGCATTTCTCTTCCCTGAAGGCGAAACTGACCGTGCCCCTGCCTGTGACGTCGACCATCCCGGCTCTGTCGGACAGACCACGTTGTCACGCGGGATAGGCTGCTGGGGCGGCTGGACATGAGGCATATCCGCACCGGATAACCTGGTGACCGATCATTTTTTTAAAGAAGGCCCAAGTGTGGACAAGGGCAGCTTGGTGTCTGGCCAGCTTGGTGTCTGGCCGCGTGTAGTCGGCGTGCGCAAAGCGAATCTGTTCGCGCACTTTCACAACGTATGCTACAGCACTCGCAGCCTGATGCACCACACCTTCCTCGCACGAGGTACACTCAACGCGAACAGCTTGCACGAACTCGGTCATATCAACTAGCGACGAATCTGCTTGTATCCCGCAGGAAAATGTGGCGACGGGATCGGCTGGGGAAGAAGTAGGCGCATTTCGGCGACCGAAAAAGCCGTCCCGTCAAATTACATGCCGTAGGCGCCAACATCCACTTCCGCGCGAACATCTCGCTGTTATTTCAGTTTCTTATGCCCTTGAATAGCTATGTAAGTGTTGTGCGTGGTTATCACTTGAGAAAACGCTAGGAGGTTGTCTTCCCTGTCATGCTGATGGTGTGTTGCGGCATGTCATCAAGAAACTCTCAATATATTCCTAAAATGAATGGTGGTTACCTGACAATTTTCTTTGCAACAGCTGCTTTATCCGAGCACGTCTCACGGTCTGCGCAGTCTGCATCCTCACGCCATTTGAAGCTGCGTGATAACGGGTAGTGCGAATGTGTCATCCGCCGGCATAGGGGTGATGAAGACTGCAAACTCGGCCGCAAGAAGCTGCAGCCCATTGACGCTTACTAGTGTGTCAGGCAATCGGTAAGCGGCAAAGGCTCTGCGAAGCTTCTTAATAGTTTGTGCAGTTGAAGTGGAGGGCATTCCCTATACCTCGACCCACTTAGAATATGCGTCAACGAGAAAAAGAAACGTATTCGCACTTGTGTGAGTGAGGCCGCGGTTTGCATAGCACTATGCGAGGCGTAGCGTCATAATCCAAGAGTACATGCTTGATAGGACGGGTTTTTCAGTCGCTGAAATGGGCCTACTTTTCCACCACCCGGTTCCTTCGCCTCATTTACCTACAGGGTTCAAGCACACTCGCCACCAGTTCATACGACCGAGCGGCCATACAGAAATAGACGGGTTTATTCAGAAAGCACATGCATTTATGGCCAGGTATGACGTCACAAATGCGCTGATATCGGCACCGCCAGCAGGCCACATATGTTATCACAGTTTACGGAGTGAACTGTGGAAAATTATCAATGAACCACACGGGGTTGACAAATGAGTACGGGATTCATTTTCAAAAATGCCAATATCTGTATTTAACCCATGAGTCGACTGAATATCGACGGTTGTAGTTTTTTTGCACTGCAACGGGCACAAAATTCGGACAGCTTCCTACTCCTATACTCAGAAAAGAATGTGATAGTAATCAGCCTAACTGCTTCCTTGCCCTTCGGGAGACATGGCGTGCTATGCAGCTTGTGTACCGGCCCATCACTGTTGAAGACACTGCATTGAGCAGCAGATGATGTAAGAGAAGACTACGTCGCACGACAAACTGCCTACGAACGGAAATCAATGGGACGTGCTTGCCCCGCTCCACTTCCTTGATCGATTCAGTCGTTATAGTGGTGCTTTACTCAGGATCGGTCGAACTTTATTCGTTGAGTACCAAACTTCAGGCGAAGCGGCCCAATCGGGCGTAAGGAACCGATGATTACTACTGGAGTAAGGGACACGAACTTTTGTAACGGTTATTCATTGGATGAAATGGGCAAAATGGCTGATAAGTTGGCACGTCTAAACCCTGTCAAATCACCTATGCGCTGTAATCGAGGTTCCTCGGATACTGTGCAACAGTATGCCCGAATTTCTAATTAGATTGATCATTGAATACAATTTGCAGATTCTAGATGCAGTTGAGGCGAGCGAACACAACATATTTGAGTGCGAGAAATTATCATTTAAGAAGCGGCAGTACGTGGTGAACCAGTTTTCTAGCAAAGCAGTTCTCGTGTGGCAAAAACTACGGTACAGTTTTGTGCCATAGGGCCCCAAAATAAAGCGATGGAATCACCGCACCTAACAGCAATTCCTCGCGTGCCCTCTAAACTCAGTGGACCCACATATTTAACCGTTCGCGCTCCGGCTTGGTAGTATAGAGCGCAGTAACAAGGAACGAAGGCGTGACAGGGGAATTTCGAACGGGAGAGGAAGCGTTCGCTCGCTGCAACGTCACGAAGTCGTGTAGTGGTTGTCGTTGTGCAAGCAGTGGACTTGGCGCGGGAGAGCACCGCGCCCTCGTTTCTTTCAGTGTGTGCTGTTTCCTGACGTGGTGCCCAACGAAGCACGTGAAAACGAGAGGGTGCCAGCAGCCAGTCGGGGGAGGTGAACATTCCAAAAATTGACGAGAATTGTTTGTTGTCCGCGGTTGATAGACAATACATTGTGGAATTATAGTGACGAAGCGTAGTAGTTAATGGCCTGCTTCAATTTGGTAATCGTTGCCGATATTGTGGCGAAACTGACGGAAGAGTCATTAATTGCTGCTTGAGCAAGAAATACCGTGTAATGAAAAGCGCTGTAACCTAAGACAGAAATATAGTGGATGCATTATACGTCCTCAATTCGCTTGATAATGCGCGTTTTCGCTTATCTCCCGTGTCTCTAATAAATAAAGTCTAATTTGCGGTGAATGCCTTCGCCGTACTTTGCCGCATAAACCGATCACTTTCATTCGCCGCTTTTAAAAGGTGGCGTTTTGCAGCGCGCACTGCGTCGGTATTATGATTCTCGGTTTTCGTGAGGATGACGGGCTGCCGTCTTTTAAATTTCTTTTTGAGTAAGTGTAAACGAACAGAACAAAAAATACGATAGAAAATGGGGACAGCCGGCGATGTTAAAAAGAAACAAATGAGATAGTTATTGACAACCTGATACGTGGAGGAGCAAGGTGATATTCAGTATGGATTTTTCTAGGCACTGGCTACATTTCCGTTAGACCCAATTGAGGGAACATTCGAGACATGGCAGAAGGTAAGTGCCACTATGCTACTGCGGAGTAAAAAAATAACGATGGACAGATTCTATTATTTCTCATGGACGATCTCTTTCCTTGTTGGCAATGGCCCCCGAAGCATCTCGTACTACCTTGCCGAAATCAGCATGCACCATTGTAATGGTAGCGGCAGCTTTCTCTTTATTTTTCGCACTGATTACTGGCACCTGCTCGTTTTGCAGTGGGCAGATAAATTATTGTTGTTGTATACTGTACGAGTTGGCCCGTATTCACTAAAACGACTTTTCATAGTACTGTCAGCAGGAGGAAATTTCAGCCAACCAGGATGCTGGACATATCATTAGAGATGAGTTGTCAGCCAATCACAAACAGCACTCGAAAAAGACACTTTTTATGAATGGGGTCTCTGGTCTTCGAGAAACGCAATCATAGCTCTGTCAAAACAAGCGCCCCTCTTGCGCCCTAATGACTGTTTCGGGGCACTTCGCGGAGGCCTAGGGAAATAAACACTAGTCGATACCATGCAATATTCGTGACATCAGCTCGTGCGATGCACATCTTGGAATTGGTTCATGGTGCTACGACACCGCTTGTACGGTGTGTTTATCACACTTGTCAGGAACGTGTAATCGATGCAGCTTTGTTGCCCGAGCTGCATAGCTCGGTGTCAATAGCATTTCTGATGCGTACCTGTGTTCCCTTTATACGCAAACCTACGCCGGACAATCACTTTATCGACGAAGCTGTTGTAATCTATGCTTGAGAGGGTTCTCCGGGCCACTGGTTTAGTCTCATAACCGATGACCGCTCGTGATAATTTGATTAGCGCGATGGCGAGGTATTGCTCTAGCTCAAAAAAAAAAAAAAAACATTGCCTACTATTATCATCTTCATCGCAATATTTGTCTGATGCTCGTCTTATCTTGATGCTCGCCATGTGTAGGTTACTGGTCCCTTGTGGTCAGATGAGGCTATAACAGTTTACAACGTGAGATAATATTGTAGGCTATGGCGCAGCGTGGGCCACGCTATGCACTCATGGACTATCGGTGGAGGCGGTGGCGAAGGCGCTGCTGTGACGTAAGACGGGTGACATGCATTAGCCATCATTCGTGCTTCTTCCTAAATGCCTTCATTTTTATGCGTTCCCTTTCGCTGCGACTTCGCGCTCGCGGAGCGCCGCACTACAATATAAATATGTAGATTTCTGGCTCGTGCCATATTTACCAACTCCAAATTAAGGGGACAGACAAAGCTCTGCATTTATGCGCCTATCGGGTAACCTCCTCAAGCATAACCTCTGTGGCGTTGCATTGCCTTCGTCGTGGCCACAAATTTGAAAATGCGCGTATTTCGATGTCGACCTTCAGATATATATGCGCGCTAACGAAGTCCACCTGGTTGGATGCATTCTGGATTTCCATGCTACGCATGTCGAGTGTTGGGGCGGTTTTAACACGTCGCCATGATAAACACGTGGCTCGATAAAAGATGAATAATAGGGGAGATCCCTGGAGCCAACGTTTCAACGAGTGGACTTGCTTTCGTCAGCACGGCAGCTGCTATGTGTAACATCGTGGGGTGCGGGAGTGCGGGTCTGCTGCTTAAAATGATAGAACTGCTCTTTATATCCTTCTAAACGGTGGCGTGCACAATCGTGTAAGCAGCTAGTTTTCGCAGTTGAGTGGGAGCGTTAAGTGCCTCGTCCAGTTTGCCAAATGAGCGGCGTATTCATATAGACAATTAATTTTCAGAAGGCACTGCCATATTTGACAAGTGGGTCGACGTGTTATGTTCCGGCATTGAAGACGAAATATAATTTCCTTCAGCTCGTAACGAGCACACTGAAGAACGAACTGCACCGATGGTTTAAGTCTGACTTCTGATTCCTTTTATAAAAAATAGGATGTGATGACGTAAGAATAATTGTGTGGCGACACACTGTACGCGAAAATGCCCCCACAGACCAACACCACCTAGATAAGACGAACTAGAGATCGGCCTGGAAATCAGCTTCACCGCACGCGGTTTTCTCGCCTGGCTATCAGAGGAGCTGTTTTCGAAGATACCACCTTTTTTGTGCCAGTTAACTGTCATTGTTTAAGATGCCCCAATTAATAGATGTACTCTTCGTGAGGATGACCGATTGTTTTCAGGCTCATTTAGGCGCAAGAAGCCTAAGACCTTTGCCAATTGCTTCACTGAACAGCGAACACAGCACTCTTGCTTCTTTTTTCTCCCCGAAATTATATTTTGCACTCAGCTTTGAAGCAACAAACCAATTTGTTTGGCATTACAGCAACTTTGTAATCCCTAACAAGTTCATTCGAAGGTCATGTCTTGAGATCCAACCTACGGCAGGGGTTTCTTTTTCATTATTTCCAGTCCCTTCTCTGACAATGAAAAAATGGTTACTATGTTGACTTCCCCATGTTTACAACTACTTGTTTACCCCTACACTTTCCTCAGTTGTGGTAATGTTACCTTCCCTCCTATGTTATTGTTTAGCTACTTCATGCAGCCCGGATGCGTCAAAATGAATTTGAAAGACTTCGAAGAGATATGAATGAATACAGGGAATGAAGATTTTATTTCAGCACTTCACACATAAACATACAATGAAGCTGCCACCAAGTTGTGTGACGTGGTGAGATATGCAAGTCAAGCTCAGAAAAACCAAGTACAATTTGTTCACCACCACCGTGTGTGTGAACCAGCAACAAGCAGTAATGGACATACACATATTCATCATACGAAAGGGCAAAATTTAGTAGCACAAGTTCTCACTCAACACAGTGCTATATGCAGCAATCGCTTGTTACAAAAAGAGCATGTACAAAACATAAAATAGATTATACAGAGCTATAATAATGATGGGTACAAGAAGCATTCACTACTAAAAAACGTCGTCGCATTGTTGAAATCAAAGGCATGTCCTGTTTTCCAGCTGTGCTCAACGAGCTCCGTCTTGGAATGTGTGGAATTTTTGCATGAACCTTCTCGCATCGCAATCAGTGACCATGGACGTCAGTATACCACGTGTGTAGTCAATGAAAGTGTTCGGCTGTGTCCGTCGAGCTTCCGAAATTCAACGCCGTAGACGCAATACACACTTGACATTTCCACACGTCACTCATCATAACGAATCAATTGACGAGGTTGTCTTTCGAGCACAACTATTGCGACCGCTCTCCAGGCAATGCAGCCTCGCATCGCAAGATAGGTCTAGAATACACTATGACTTTTACCGTAACGTTTGCTTTCGTCTTGGTGACGTCGTATGACCCTAGACGCAGGTCGCGGAAGCGTGGCTTGTGTCAGAAGTTTTTCGCGAGATATCGGGTGCTACGTTATTTTGCAACTCCTCAGCGAGGGAAACTATCGCATTGAGCGTCTCACGAAATGTTGACGACGCTCATAGATAGATAGATAATAAAGTTTATTGTGGTCCGGAAGTATCTTCCCCGTTGTTATAGGAAACTAAAACAACATGTGTCACCCGCTACAATCGACAAGATGACAGACTCGCCTGGCGGGCCTCGTCTGCTAGCGAGGAAACGTCACTAGCCGCTGCGGCGAACCACCGATACCACAAGGAATAGCGGCGGCAGGAGGAACTAGAGAAGAACGATGTTAAGGGGCTGCCTCGGTCGGCAAGCAGTATCGCCTGGTTCTCCGCTCTGACGTGAACAAACCGTGTGTCACAATATGCAAATATAAACGTGGAGTTAAGACCGTTGCTTGTGGAACTACGCTCGTTACAGCGGAAAGGGCAAAAGATTGACCGTTTCCAAATACATAAAACTGGCGGTTACGTGGAAGGTGAGGTATACCTGGCTTTATGTATAGCCTCCCGAAGAAGTCGACGGTCGGTATCCCTTTAACGATAGTTTCTTATGATCTTGCGTTCAGGTCCAATGTTCTGCTTTTTTACTTTACTCAGGTTGGTTAGGTTATAGTGGTGCTGATTAATGCACTTGTCGGTGTATTTTTTGTGGGCTTCTAGCAGTCATCTAGGGACTAAATAAATGTCTCTTTATATGTCATATATTGCTGATTGAACGATTGATTTATAGGCTTTTTAGCCATAAACCCACGATAAGATTATGAGAAACACTCTAGTGAAGGGCTCCGGAAATTCCGACAACTTCGTTTCTTTCGCAAGCGCTGACATTGTACAGTACACGGGCCTCAACGTCACGCCTCCATCGAAATGCTGCCTCCGCAGCCGAGATGCCGCGACCTTCGAATGTGCAGTCGAGTGCGAAAGACACTAGAACACCGTGGAGGGGCCTTCCATTGTTGAGTCGACATGTTCAATTGGCTTGTGGCCTACTGGCCACGTACTGTTCAAATGCGACGTGTACTTCTTTTGCATTTAAAAAAATGTGGAAACCATAAGCTTCGCCTTAAGGGTTCAACGCGATAGCGATACTTGGCCCCTATCTCATCGCGGTCTTTAACTTGCCATGATCTTGAGTCACCTAGCCACGTAATTTTCATGACACCATACTTGAAATCGTGTGTCCCTACCTGTGGAGTTGAGATTGCGAATTACTGCGATGTAAACGTTCATTGTTGGCGCACTCTGCAGACGGCAGGACTCGCCCATTGGAACTCACCGAAAAATCGAGGGAGCTATATACTACAACGGCCTTCTCAACTGTAGGAACGGAATCACGCAGTTTGAGTTGGTACACAACCACGCTGTCCTGAACAGCTTCAGTAGACCAACCTTGAATCATCTGACTGCATTGTCCATATCCAGGAGATCGCTGTACAGCAATGTGCGCAGTTTCCTAAACAGCAGATGTGCTTCCCTCATCAAGCAGACTAGCTTATGTGCTTGTATGGCCGCCATCACCGACATTACTAGATTGGTCATCACCTTGTTTCTGGCGTCGCTTCGGGGATGGCGCCTTCCGTAGAGCAGGCTGCTTGCGTTTCCGCACGGGTTCAGATAAGTATGCAGGACACCTGGGGAACCAAAGAGGTACAGCGTCGTCCGGACATCAAAGCCCATTTGTCACGCGGAACGATGACAACATCGCCGCTTATGGTGCGCACAAACTCTTCCACCAAGTCGCTATCTTGGAAGTGGATGTCGCACACGACACAAGAACTTGTGAGTTCTTGTCAAGCCGTGGGATGCCACGCTGCCACATTTGAAGACGTGAATCTCCTAACTGAATTTCCAAACTAACCATTAGGCTATCAAATGACAGCGCAAGGGCGATTTGATCACAACTCGAATCACGTGAGCACGAACGTAATCAGCCACGGATGTTGCCGTACAGTCGAAAATCTTGAAGAATACGAGGCTTGTCACGAGCGTCATTTTGTCATATTCAGCATCGCTACATTGACATAAAGGTACTCCAAATGAAAGTGGGCAATATTATTTCTAATATAAGGAATCGTAGCTCGTCGCATTATGACTTTGCCTTTTTCATGCCCTCGAGCTTTCAGCTGTGGATCAATTTGCCCTCACGATCTCAATTGCTAGTCTTCTCGTTAGCTGAATTGGCAGGGCTACGGCCCCACACGGTCGTTGGTCCAGGGTTTGAACCTCTGGCCAGGACGAATTCCACGTCAACTAAAAGGCTCCCATTTGTGAGAACTCTGTGTGGATTTTCTTTTGTTCTGCGCTACGAAACGATGGATGCAAATATTGTCTGCCATCATGAGTATTCCATCTTGCGGAATTCCGCGGAACTCGTTTGCCGAAAATTTACTTTTTTTTCTAATCAAATTCTCACATCAGCTCCATTACTGGACTCCACTTATTTCAATGTTCTTAGTATTTCATTGTGTGATTATGCGAAAACACACTATAGAAGTAATGAGCCAGCCGAATTCGTTCATGCGGGAATAAGGTTCGGACTAGATAACTTGTTCAGACCCTCACACAGTGACTTAGTATTCTTTCAACATCCCCTGTGATCTTCTGCTGAAGTCACCTCTGATAGATTACAGTTCCTTTAATGTAATACATCCTAGGCGGTCATATCTTAATACCTGTTTTGCTTATTATTGTGCTGCCCAAAACTCAGAAGGAACTAATGCGCGGACGTTTTACGGCAATGGAGGTTTTGCAGCTCTCAGTGAGGAGCTTCTTACTGTGTCCGGCTAGTTCTCGCTTGAGTTTTAGGTGTAGTGTGGCAACTAACTGGTGTCATACTGAAAAACGTCTACATTTTCAAACAAAACTGTACATTCCTGCCTAAATTGTCTACGATCTCATTCTATGTGCTTGAACGCAACATTGAAGCGACTTGACAAGGACAAGAAACGCCAATTCCGCGAACAACGTACGTATACGCCACAGGCCCAGGAAGCTTATCAGTCTCCATTTCGGCTTGACGTATTACAATACGAATGAAGCGCCATATATTGTCGAAATCTTTCAAACGCGTCCCCTATAGCACTTAATTGTTTTGTGACGACAAGGCTTGCCGCAGTCTTGTACCGAATCCTGGTAAGGTATTCATTGCCAATTTCTGGGCAGCTTTCACTCCAGAACCAGTGGATACCTTTCTTCTCTTCTCCATAGGTAATCTCCTGTAATACATGGATTCATCCTCGACGCATTTGCCATTCAAATGTGTGTGATTCCTTCAAGCTAACTTTCTCCGCCGGAAATGTTGGCTCACAGTCAGAAGCATTGAAGTATTCTAGCTACGTCACAAGCATTATCTCGTCACAGATCATCAGCCGCCCTTTACTTTGCTGTAGAGGAATCGGACCTGAAAGTAGACAGTCAATCTAACTCCAAAGGTTGTGTCTGTATAATTAATACTACCGGAAAATATTCCTCGTAAAAATTATCTCCAAACTGATGGAACGTGCTTTTTATTCGCATATTCCAACCTTTCTTAATTTAATACAATATTTTCGCCCAAGCTAGTGCTATTAGAGCTCCCTTTGTCACAACCGACTTACACTCTTTATTAACGACATTAGTTCTAGCATTGGCAGTAAACGCTCCCCTTGAAGGGCCTTTTTTTTTTCTTGAGTTAGACTAGGGATTTTGCGCAAGGACGTTGCTCCAATTCTTAGGACTCCGTCGAATGGCACACGATTCGCAATAGGAGATTTCTCTCTGACTACTTCGCATCAAGCCGATTCCGACACTGTGTCAGATCTGCAGAACCTTTTTTTTTGTTTCTTATGTGTCTCTATACAGAAATATAGGTAGCGAAAAATCTCTTTAAGATACTGTCACACATCTACTTCGCCCTGAATAAATGTATATCCCTTTTCGACACGGCATTTTCTTTTGTACACGCGACTTATCGTTTGCATACCACGGATGGTGAGCTTGTGGCAAATTAAACAGTTCTCTTATGAATTGTTCATTCTTAAAAGCTGTCTGTGGAATGTCTTGCCACGCAAGGTTGCTGTAGTGAAGGCACGGCTGTGTTTCGATGGGCTTGCACGTGGGTCATTTCGGAATGAGTCTGTTAATAAGTTTGTCTTGCTAGCAATGCTGGGAGCGAACAGGGAACTCGTGGCCCTTGTTGGCGCTGTCGGTTGACTTGTTTTATGAAGCAAGGTAGCATGACTGACCGCAAAATAATTATAACGCTTATTATATTGCAACTAACGCATTTGGCTCGAAAACACACAGGCAATTATTCTCGCAATTCTAGTTCTTTTAAGTGGAGCTACAGAACCCCTAACGCCCACAAATATGTAATCTTGGCGCTGTTATTGGCACTAGACAATAAAGCGTGTCGCGAAGGGATAAAAACTTTAATTGCAAATAATGCTCGTAAACATTAGCCCATGATATCTCGTGACCGGCAATAGGCGTCGAAACATATTTTTATTTGAATGCTAATTTCATTCACGTCATAACGGGCGTTTTTTATTAATTACACTCAGTTACAACGTAAAAATAAACTTCCGTCTACAGAAGTCGCCTTCACATATAGAGGTTTTAGGCGTTATGACACAACAAATAGCGCTTTGCATATTCTCGCGACGTCAGCCACATTTGCCTTTATATTGTAGCAGTATTTTCCCCATCAAGATACACGAGCGTGGAGTTGTTATTGTGAAGTAAATTTAACCGTCTTGCAGATATCGTGAAGTAGTGTTCCGCGAAAGCTACTATTTCCATTAAAAGCGACAGACCTTTGTATTACAGTGTGCCTAGTACTTTGTACTAACAAGCAGAGAGCACGTAGGCTCCGAACGAAAATCAGCTGTCCGAACCCTAACAGAAGTGACGGGGATGTCGTGCCCAATCCTGTGAGCGGGGGATATTCTTTCGATGTAACCGAATATAGCTTCTATACACGTACACTTGCGCATACTGCATTTTAACTAACGTTTCGTGTGAGCCTTTAGTGACTGCAGCGATGTCGAATAAAACAAAACATATCCGTTGCGTTCAAATTTGTCCATGGCACACCGGAGAAATACGGATATGAGCGAGTGAATGTAATTATTAAACAGGTGAGTGAGTGAGTGAAACAAGTTTATTGTGTCCACAATAGACATCAGCTGACTCATCATCCCGCTAGGTCCACTCAGATCGAGGAGGTCAAAACTGCTGGCCCTCTCGCGGGCCGTCAGTTTGAGCTTTATAATTTTGCCTTCGGTGAAAGTGGAATTGGCAGAGGCACGGCCGCACAACACATGCTCAAAGTCCACATTACCACCAGACAGGGGTGGGCAAAGATACTTTGAAATTGTATCGCGATACGATACAAGATACTCGGGCAAGAAGTATTTCGGATACAGATACAAGATACCACCTCAATAATTGTATCCGATACGATACTTGCCATTTGTATCTTAAGATACTTCGATACATTCATAAATTTCATATTATAGACATATATAATGCAGCAGAAAACGCCTATGAACAGGAGTGTTTGCTTTAGAATTTCAGAACTGCGACCAACCAAGTTTAACTTGAATGAAACATGTGTTAGTATCTCAACAACTGTTGTTTTCTGGCTATAATTATATTGTTTTCATTCCCAAACAACTGATTGGGGCTCTTTTGGCTGCTAAACATGATAGCTATGTGTAAGCTACGCTGTCGACGGTTTTTTGTGGTTTTTGTAATTCATGGAAGTCGATGCTCTACTTGCCAACCAGGTAGTGGTTTCCCACCTAACAACAAAAATGGCGATGCAAAACCTCGGCACGATGCCGCAATTACGACTTTGAGTTTAACCTGGTCCGTAGCGTATACCGTTTACGCAGTACCGGACCACGGGACAAGTGTACAGGTGTAACAACGCTCGTAGCGACATATTTTGTGACGGATCTTCTACACAGAAAGGACATAAAACCGCAATGACTTCCTAAATTCTAGTTATGTGCTCGCGTAAAGCGCTCGTCATCGACGGATTCACGAATGTGCAATTTTTGTAATAATTTCTCTCTACGAGAGAATTCCAGATATCGTAGCGGTACAAAGTGTCGCAGGATACCTCCGCTACTCATACTCTTGACATTGATTGCGCGAATTGCCTTGTGATTTGTGACAGCGAAAAAAGCAATGACTCAGAAAGGATGGATATATATATATATATATATATATATATGTTTGAGGAAGAGGGTGACAAACGTTCGAAACACAAATTCTTTACTAACGTTTCGGCAGGTGGGCCTGCCTTCGTCAGAGGCCCACCTGCCGAAACGTTAGTAAAGAATTTGTGTTTCGAACGTTTGTCACCCTCTTCCTCAAACACATATTTCACCGGATCCATCGATTTTCATACACTCATATATATATATATATATATATATATATACACACACACATTATTAGTTACGATGTTTCTCAGCAAAAGGTGTCGTCAGCCTACCAAGTAAGATCACACACTGGAAATTTCACTGCTTGTGGAAAATGTCATGAAAGAGCTCGTGGGGACGGTCACAATAATAATTGTTGAGGTTTACATCTCCAAACCACGATATAATTATGAGGGATGCCGTACTGGAGGGCTCTGAAAGTTTAGACCATCTGGTGTTCTTTAAGATGCTCCTAAATCTAAGTACAGTACTGCACCGGACTCAAGTATAACGCCGCTATCGGATTTCGGCCTTTACGGCTGGGATTCGATCCCGCGACCTTCAGGGCAGCAGTCGAGCGCATTAACCACTAGGCCGCCGTGGCGGGTGGTTATAAGCGTTATAAGCTTAGTGGCGGCAGTACCTGCTAGAGCAGCGGACTTCTGCCAGTATTTCTAGTGTCGCGCGGTGATGTTCCGACATCAGTATCTTGTATCTTAAGATACTCGATACATTCTTCAATGTATCGAAAATACAGATACTGATACACGTCTTTCAAGATGTATCGCGATACAGATACAAGATACTGAAGGAGTATCTAAGATAGTATCTAAGATACATGTATCTTCGATACTGCCCAGCACTGCCACCAGAGAGGGGGCAGTCCGGGCTATCAGGGCACATAGCCCGCCGTAGCCTGCAGTACCGCAGGGCTCGGGTTGGGGCATGTTTATAGAAGTCTCAGAGTGACAACAGATCAAAAATATTTGCATACCACATTGGCATAAAAGTGTATGTATAAAACAAATAGTATAAATTTTGTGCGTACGCATAAGCGTGTTTTAAAGTGAAAAAAGAAATTCACATGGCAACGAAAGTTGTAACATTTTATTATGCATTGCGCACACGAAGAAAGTCCACCATTTCGTATAGCACTCCAAATGTGCCGGAGTGAAAGCACTGGAAATATATCTCATGTCAGGTGCCTAATCTAAAATGGAGGACAGCATTCGCATTCCCTTGATGCTGCATGGTGACAGTCTCACATAACACGCTAGAGAATTCCCATGAGCAATAAAAATACATATGCACTGAAAAACATGCAGCATAACAGAGAAGCTTTAAATCCCAATGATAAGACAGAAACAAAACAGTTAATATACAGCGCCCGTTAAACTTACTGGCATAAAAGTTAAATAATAAGCCAAACAGTGACCCTCGTCGACAGTGCATCTAGTTACAGTCCATACGATAGCGGATTTTTTGCGCGAACATGATATCTTTCATTTCAAAGCAACGCAGGTAAGGGTGATTGCAATGATAAGCATATTGTCCGTATTCCAAGGTTTTAAGAGCATAGTTATGTAGGGAATTCACACACACAAAGCACGATTAAGAAATGTAACCACACGGAGTGCCAAAGCAACCCGAATGTTATATTCTTCATATTTGCTCTAAGCGGGCGAACATGGGTCATCATGTCGTGTCCAACATCAAAACTATGAGGTATATATTTATCGTGCAGTGCCTACAAGATAAGGATGTAACTCTCGCTCACTTTCCATGGCAAACAGGCAAAATTTTTCAGAATGTGTTAATAATAATTATAAAGAGATGTTGTATATGTAGTGGCTTCAGGAATATTCATTAGATACCTCTGCACGTATTCAACTTCGTGCTCACTCACCATGGGTGGTTATTCGAGATATATTGAAATGCGTGCATCGCAAAAACCACGTGCCACGTGAAAAAACGACGCGCTCATTAAGGAAAGCTAACATGATGTCATGGGAGGTTCGAAGAGATAGATATTTGTGCTGGGAACGAGGGCGTTCCCATCGAAGTGACGAGGCTGATGGTAATTTCGTGACGGCACTTTATACATTCAAGACAAACACGCACACACCGACAGTGGATTCAAAGATTTACAGTGCGAGCGGGCAGCGTATAAGCGTCCCTATTACAGAGGATAGAGTGCTGTCAAACAGTCTGCGCGAACACGGGCTCACCCACTGGCGGCCCACTAGCCACATATTCGCCCAATGCTCTATAGATGCAGAAATCACGATTCAAGAGGTCCACTCTGTGTTATAGGATATCCGCAAGAATTCAGCGCCGGGTGTCGACCACATCCGACACACAACACTTCGGAATCTCAATGACGCAGACCTTAGGTGCCTCGTGAACACGTTCAACGAGAACTGGCGGAACGGCACGCTATCCCAGGCATGGCCACAGGCGGATATTTCCCTCATCCCGAAACCTAGAAAGCCCATCTCCATCGAAAATCTGACTTGTCTCACTTACATCACGCATAGGAAAGCTCATGGAACACGTTGTCCTGCGGCGCTTGCAGCTGTTTCTCGAGGGGCCTTCTTTTTTTTTTTCCACACACAGTGCGGACGATAGCCGCGCTATGTCCGCACTTTTCCACGCAGGACGTGTTACTCCACTTGAACGAGTAGGTCCTGTGCCACCGCGGAGGACTCAAACCCGCGCTTTGCTTGCGCTGAACCTTAAGTCGGCCTTCGACAATGTGGAACAGGACCTGATTCTCTGCAACCTCGCCGTATCGCGCTACGGCGTTCGTCTACGTCCAAGCCTTTCTTCGCGACCATACCGCAACAATTGGTGTAGGCCCTCATGGCTCGAGTATCATCCACCTACCGGGCAAAGGCACCCCTCAAGGACCGGTGATCTCGCCAGCACTTTTTAACATTGCTATGTCATTGCTATCTCCCACCGGCACTTCATTGCAAGTCAAGATCCAGTACCTATATATATATATATATATATATATATATATATATATATATATATATATATATATATATATATATATATATATATATATATATAGACTGTATATGCAAAAATAGCTTGGGTTGCAGAATCGACGACGCGCCTCTTAATAACCGTCGTTCTCTAAGAGGCGCGTCCGTCAATTCTGTTATATATATATATATATATATATATATATATATATATATATATATATATATATATATATATATATATATATATATATATATATATATATATATATATATACATGGGTGGCCGGTGAACGGTTCTCCAGCGCGAGCAGTCGGTATTTTTCAATCAAAAAACTCGCTAGAAGACGCTGCCTGCGTCAAGCTTGTCTCTCGCGGGTGGGGGCGCGTTCTCCTTCTTTGCGAGGTGGTAGCGCGTTCATCGAAGAAAGAGCGTTTCCATAGTCAACTCGCGCCTTTCGCTCTCTCTGTCTCTCTCTCTCACAAGACAGCAGATGGAAGAGTGAGAGAGCTCGCGCGCTGGGAGGCACGCGCCGAGGGCGCGCCTCCCACACGTAGCATCATTCGTTTCTTTGAAGGTAACGCGCTAGTAGGAACAACGGACGGACAGACCCAAACCTTAAGGAGCTTCGCCCCTAAAAAACTTCAGGGGTCACCTGATAAAGAAAGCCCTATTCATATTTGTATGGAGCGCAGCCAGAAAATTTCCTACTGCTTCCCAATTATTAGCTCAATCATAAACACAATGGTAGAGGCTGCCAGGAGGATGACAAAGAGAACTAAAAAACGGCCTAGCTCTCTGGTCTGCACGGACTTTTCAGCGGCATCCGGACTCTCATTATGAGCAGACATTTGAATGCAGGAACGTCTGTTCAAGCCAAGTAACCCAGTTTCGCGCGCTCTGCTCACCAAATTTCTGAAGGCTATTTTAAAGGCAAAGCTTTTGCGAACAATCAGGCCGCTCAGTGTTTGACCTAGCGTATCCTTCGATTCTATAAATCCACCATCTCCCTGACACCATGATAGTGGACTTGTGATGCAGACACTGCCCTTTTTCCTTGCGCATGACAGGCACTCCTTATGAGACATAGCCACCAAATGCTTTCTCTCTTTCGCCGCGTAGAAAGCTTTGCTGAGTTTTTTGTGCAGTCCTGTATAACTGTGGTTCAATATAACAGCTCCGTACATCATGGTTCCAACTAGTAAACACGGAGCGAGGGCTTTTCGGCTCATCGCGTTCTCAAGTTTTTCAGATGTGTCGATGACGTCTTCGCGAGAGCGAACACTAAGCCTTGAAACAAACTCGCCTCGAAGATAGTTCGACAGCGGAAGGAGAGCCACAAACCAAACACTGTACACGACAGTGCGTGTCTGAGGCAGACGCCTCCTTTGAGGCACTGTTGAGGAATGCCCGAAAAAATAACCAAGGAGGAATAGAAAAGTCTCTGAGACAGCGTTGGACAGCGATGCATAGTTTTCGGCCAGGTCAGCGAATGTTAACAGAAGTGTAGTGCACACGACAGCTACCCCAAGGAGACAAAACATGCGCCCTGACTCCACGATAATGTTCGAAACCGGCGTCAATTCGAAAGGTGGGCTTGAGACATAGAATGTTTCACAGGTTTGTCTAGTAACTTGATCAATGTTGAACTTATGAACAAAGTCTTCGGGCAAATACACCACGTTACCCATGATGTCGAGTTCCCCCGATTGGAGCTTATACTCCACAACGCCGCCACGTCTAGTGAAGAACAATTTTATGGTGACATTGTAAAGTCGAAATGCGCGGAAGATAAATAACATAGTTTTGGTCATCGTGCAAAAATATCCTTCACGCTTATTTTCTCTGCACCCAATAAGTACCACTTGATTTCGAAGCTCACTTCGCCGAGAATCTCGGACATGTTTATTCACATGATACTTGTGACATTCCCTAGGAGATGCTGATGCAGCGAGTTCCTGTGGCAAATGCAAGCATTGTGTTCCACTTTCTTTTCCTCTACAGACGTTGTTGTTTGTGCAAGACAACGTCCTGGTGTTCATAATCTTGAGCTTATCAATGTTCGCTCCGTTCAGGAAAATTTCGATCAGAATGCAGTCAACCAAAGCGAAATTAACGGGACTGATAGGACACTTTGGGAGATGCTGTAGAGAGTAATCACCGAGATTTACTGCAAGCACGTTTGTCTTCACATTCGCCCTAATGTTTTCATGGATATGTTTATCAAGAGCGAGGCCAGGAAGACTCCACAAAGTCACCGCCCAAGGTGATTCGCGGAGCAATGAGATGTCTGCGTTCCAGTATCCCGACCAGGTGACGAGAGCTACCTCACCCTGCCCGTGTATATAAGGTCGCAAGGCATCGAACAAATGTTCAATTCTATGGTCCGAGGAAACGTTTAGTGCAAAACAATTAAGACGTGAGATAATGAAGTAGCCACAGAGTAAAAATCGTACTTTAAGTGCCATTTGCGAAAGCGAATGTTTCTTTAGCTATTCAAGCAATGAAAAATTTCGAGTGCGGGAGTAGACAGCAAGAACTTTTTAGCACGAAGAACTGGGCCTATGTATCTCTATTTTTATATCACACGCGAGAAACTTTTACTGATTTCAAGCACTGGTGCCTCTCTATTGCGGAATATCTTGATGTGAAATACGTGCGTTGAAAATTTAGGTGTACTTGTCATGCACGAAGCATAAGCCAGCATTAGCATTGACAAGCATATTAGTGCAGTGGAGAAATATTATCTACTACGTGGTCTCTCAACAAAAAGGTAGAGTTCACGAAGGTCACCAGGTACTAATTAATGACACCACCAACATAGGATTGTTAACTGAGAAACATGCTAGTAGCACATAACGACACACCTTTCTTGACCTGTATTCAGTCAAACACAGGAATTTCTATTACAGCACCGCACCTTATGCTTTGTGCATTCCTAAACGTAAACGAAACTTTCTCATTCGGTCCCGTTGAAGGATATGTGTAGTAGCGTTTCTTCTGGCTTTTCTGAGCAACCATGTGGCGTATCTGAAGCGAAAGCACCGCTGCAGAACTTGCAGAACAAGAATACTATTGGTAACTTCCACAGTTCAATTCGCAGAGCTTAACTCGACGTATATCCACATTCAACAGCGTTGATTGGCATGATGTTGACCAGAACGGTTGTCGCAGTCCAATTCGTACAGCCATATGAGCTCCTTTGTTCCACGTGTGTTGCTTTCACCGCTGATTCTGAGGGCCCTAAGTTCGGAGACATATTGACCATCTCAAGTCATTTCGTCAAGTAATCGATAGAAAATAGACACAATGGTGCGCCTGCTCCTAGCATTGATCGTATGCAAAAAACCCGCTTTCTTTGTTGCTCGCTCGTAAGTGTGCATCATTTGATGTTCTCTACTTAAGTATTCAATTCAAATAAGCAGGTGTCTTGCACTCCTTCCAGATGTTTCCACCCACCCATCGAAAGTTATGAAGCCTTATACGTCTTATATGATGATGTGAGAAATCAGGTTGTCGAGCCGATCAATGTGCGCCAAATATAATCTAGACAACAGCGCTGAAAAATGAAAAACGAAGGCTGAGCACGAAACACGCCATGTAACACTCACTGTCAACTTATTTTCTTGCGGGCATATATACGCACGTTAGGAGATCGATATCCCAACCCAGCTATCACACAAAGGATTTATGACATCTCCGAAACGGATATCCGAGACGTTAACCACGCCGCAGAGACGGCACGCGTAAGAAACGTTAGTCCAGTATGCGTCGTACGTCTCGTGTAGTGTCCGGCTTGTTGCACGCAAAAGAGACGTTTCCTTAACGTCTTCGAAACGCCTTCAAAAAGGTGGTCTTTTCGACGGCTTAGGGAAGACTCCAGCAATCCCATTTTATGGGATTTCTGAACCCGTTTAAAGACTTACCAACGACGTCGTCAAAAAGTTCTTCCTTAAACGTTAGCCGTAATCTGAAGAAGAAGCAGGAATCGCTCGTGGGAATGCCCCCTCCCCCCCCCCCTCCCCCCTAATGTTATTCTGGTTGCAACCCTCAGAATAAAGAAATGAAAATCTGACATTAGAGCTAATGCCTTAGGGATTCAAATGACCACAAGGTATTTTCTGCACACCTATGGCATTAACTCTGTGGTTCTGAACGTGTCAACGGGATCATAATTTTGGGGGGCTACCCCGAACTTCGGACGCCGTCTCTGCCTTATGGTAGAAGCTGCGACCTGCTATGTTAACAGCTGCACCATAAACTTTTCGGTGCTGCAGAGTGGGTGTAGCGCCAGCTGGATACTTTTGTAGTTACGTCCTAGGAAGGAGTCGCACTTGCCTGGATCTTTTTCTTTCTGGCGGGTCAATGCGTCAGTATTGATAGCAACAAAGCAATAATAGTGCAGTAAGGTAGGCACACAGTTGTCTGAAGAGGCTTAATCAGTCTCGTCATTTTAGTCACCATTAGTTGTCACGCACACAAAAATCAATCTAGCCTGTACTTTGTATAGTATGAAGCGAATCTACCATAAATAGTAAAGCTATATCTTTCTACAATAAGGATAGACAGCTTCATGGCAAGCGGCCTAACAAGGCGGCCCCTGTGCCAATGATCATGATGTCAAAACTCTGTAGATAACATTTTATTGGGAAACTAACTTGTACAAGTTTTCTTTAAAAAATAAGAATTGCGGGAAACATAAAACCACAAATATTCAAAAGGAACTGCAGAAGAAACAATTTAAATATATTTGGCAGTTATTAACGACTACAGGCTTACAGAAACAGCACTAGTAGTCACAGAATAATCGACAACCAAACGACTATGTGCTTTTCAGCATGAAAGCAGCGCGTCATGTTATATGAGAACAGACAGAACAATGGATGACTGTGTGTTAGTTGCTATCAGTCATGTTACGCAGTATCTTCCCCACACAAAATCAATGAATATAAACAAAAGATCTCGAATCTGACTCAGATATGAAAGTGAATATTTGCCTAGGACAGCACCTGATGTAACGAGGCAAGCTTTAAAAGAAAACGAAAAGCATCAATCAAGTGTCAATGAATATTGACCAATGTGACCTTCAAAATTGGTATAATGAGCAACGTCGCAAAATGCTGTGCACAACCTCTCACAGCCAGCAACGTTACATCGAAGCAACCTCAGTTCCATAAAGAGGCTACATACACACGTACTTGAAGTCGAATACACCGCAGACAGTGTTGGTGCGACAAAAAAGCAACATTCTCACATACATAGACAAAATACAAATAAAGCTCTCTACAAAACACTTCATTGCGCACATCTATGCAAATCTGACATGAACAGCTACCGTACTGACCAGCATCATTTGGAAACAAACAAAAAAAAAAGCGGCAGACCCCACGTGCTGTGGGAATCGGGGAAATACGAAGGACACATAAGGAACGTAAAATGTGTCTGCATTGTTGTGTCGCTATACCGATTTTGTTCGGCCGCAAGAGCACCAAGACCTTGGCATTTCAATGGTGCCGCTCATGA
The DNA here is from genome assembly GCA_013339685.2 of Hyalomma asiaticum. Lineage (NCBI taxonomy): Eukaryota > Metazoa > Arthropoda > Arachnida > Ixodida > Ixodidae > Hyalomma > Hyalomma asiaticum. The sequence goes on along the minus strand of CM023485.1, from coordinate 106,974,788 downwards.
CATACATGTCATGATTTCGGTATTATCACCTGTCATTTATGATCATTATGCAGTCATGTTGCGCCATAGCAATTTTCGCATGCATGCCATTAACGAAGCGGCCAGGAGAGCACCAAGACCGTGGCATGTGAATCGTGCTGCTCATGACATACATTTCATGATTTTCGTGTTATGACCTGTGATTTATGATCATCATGCAGTCATGTTGTGCCACACCAGTTTTCCTATAGATGCCATTAACAAAACGGCCAGGAGGGCACCAAGACCGCGCATGTAAATCGTGCCGCTCATGACGTACATGTCATGATTTTCGTGTTATGAGCTGTCATTTATGATCGTCATGCAGTCGTGTTGCGCCATACCAGTTTTCGTATGGGGGTGGTGCACAAGGCCAGGCGGCTCCACCGTCGCCCCCTGCGTACAGCGCCAGTGCGGGCGCTTCTCCGTCGTTGGGGTGATAAGGCTCCCTCCCGCACCGCGTGCGTGCCTGCTTGTGCTAGGATGGCGTCGTCTGCGTGCGTTCCGCCGCAGCTTCTAACTGGTCTTAAGACCGCAGAAGGTTTGAAAAATGTCTTCCGTGTGGCTAATATTGCTAAAGGAAAACTTTTATACGAGGCAGGCTATGTGCATCAAGTTAAAGAAAGTGTGTCTGCGGACGGAAGCCTGGTGACCGGCCGATGTGTTTCCGAAAACGATTGAAAATATTCCAAACGAATACTCTGAAAGTTTTAAGATTGCCGGGCAGGAAAGCAAGAAAGGTGATATTTATTGCAATCCTTTTTAATTTGTAATTATTTGTTATCTGTACGTATACACTATTATCGATATATTAGTCCCATAAAAAGCTTCACAAAAGCAGTGAAAGTTTGTAGCTGTATCCATTACGTATGAGCATAGTGCTTGTGTGCGCGTGTTGGAAAGAGAAGTGAAGCCACGGACTGCAAGACCTTGTCTGTTTATTTCCGTTAATCGTACTTATACCAAGCGAGAAAACGCGGGGCCGGTGCCAGGAATCGTCGACAACGTACGTCTATTTATTTGTTTCTAAATAATGAAGGCTGAACTAAGCAATACGGTTCTAACTCGTTTTGGAAGATTCTGTTAGAAACCAAAAAGAAAGAAAGAGAAACACGACTGTAAAGAAAACAGCAGGACGCCTTTCAGTGGCTTTTGTTATCCGGTGCCTCAACCACTTCTTGCGGCGTCTAGGCCGGCAGGCGCATGCAAGAGGCACATAGTCCTTTTTAACGAGCTTTTCTTCTTCATTTCCTAATTTTCTTTTTTTTTCTTTTTGCAAGAGGCACTCCAGTAGATCGACGGCGATCCTCGTTCTGGTCGGAGTACCAACGAAAGGAAAGACCAAACCATTCAAATGCATGACGGGGCTTTAGGACAAAAAAGAAAAAAAAAGAGGAATTAAAGGGGCAGCAGCGCGGGCCGCGAACGAAATGTACGGAGTGCCTCAGTCCACACGGCTATGCGTGTCGGAGCCTGGTATCCAACACAAGCGGCTCGTTAAAAACAGCGTGAACCATTCAAAATTGACAACACATATCGTCTGCTAGTAGAAGAGCGTTGCCGGAACGCGCGCACCAACTCCCTCCCTTTGACAACCCACCTTTCACGTACTGCGCGCAGAATGCCGGGGGACATAAATTCCTGTTACATTGCAAACTAGCACCACATGTCGTCTGCTGAGTAGAGAGAGTCGACGAAACGCCCGCGCAAGTGACCGCGCTTCTCCTTCAGCATTGAGCTTACTGGAAGCTATAAATATTTGTCCGTGGTTATCCTATATAAGCATTGCTATGGCCGAGGACAAGCAAATCTTGTTGCTGAACACCGAGCCGTGGTACGACGACCTTTGGAAGAAACGAAAAACCGCAGGAATACGCGAATAACTCGGTTCTGAAGCTACCGCCAGCCCTGCGACCGGAGCTTCTATCACCCCAACGACGGGCGTGCCGCCGCGATGGCGCTCCCGTCGGCGGAGAGTTACAAGTGCACCATCCCCATACGTGCTGTTACAAAGCTGCTGCAAGTGTGCCCGCAACGGTGTGACGCCGCAAAAGGACATGGGTTCCACTGCTACACGTGCGCGTGTGCTTCGTGTGTGCGAACGTTTTTAGTTAGCACAAAAGGAAGGCCAGCCGGGATGAACGTCAGTTCCCGAGCCGAAGAATCGACCCAGTCGGGCACATCTGGAAGTGGTTCGTCTGGCGAGGGCCCACCTTATCAGCATCGGACCACACAAACTGTTAACAGATGTATATCTCCGCACGCGTACGTGTGATAACGGTGGTGCTGGCCGCTTGAGGTGATCGTCTCCGGCATCGACTCCGGCATCGTCTCCCGGGACCTTCGGTACTTACAGCCATGGGCGGGTCAAGTACGTTCGTGCTGAAAACTTCCCATCCTCTCCCTCCTCGCTAGCCCAGGACCCAATGGGGGAGAAGCCCGGGCAGCAAAAAGCGCGGGATCCTGAGAAGAAAAGGACTTCTTAGGAAAGAACTCTCGGAAGAGAACGCTCTTGTTAATATGTAAATAAACCTCTCTTAAGTTTCTCTACCTCTGCCTCGGCTCTCTACTCCCGAAGTCCAAGTGCCTGCGAGTCGTCTTCGCCGCTCCGAACACGCTACCCTCTGGTCGGCTCATTCAGCGGGCCAGTCGTAACAATGCCTTTAACGAAACGGCCGCAACAGCACCAAGACCGTGCCATGTAAATCTTGCCGCTCATGACATACATGTCATTATTTTCGCGTAAGGACCTGTCATTTATGTTCGTCATGCAGTCATGTTCTGGCATAGCAGTTTTTGTGTACATCATATAAAGAAACGGCCAGGAGAGCACCAACACCGTGGCATATGAATCTTGCCGCTCATGACATACATGTCATGATTTTCGCGTTATAACCTGTCATTTATGTTCGTCATGCAGTCATGTTTTGGCATCCTAATTTTCGTATACATCACATATTGAAACGGCCAGGAGAGCACCATGACTGTGGCATGTAAATCGTGCCGCTCATGAGACATATCATGGTTTTTGTCTTATGACCTGTGATTTATGATCATCATGATAGTCATGTTGTGCCTTACCAATTTTGCTATACATGCCATTAACAACACGATCGCAACAGCACCAAGACCGTGTCATGTAAATCTTGCCGCTCATGACATACATGTCACGATTTTCGCGTTATGACCTCTCATTTATGTTCGTCATGCAGTCATGTTATGGCATACCAATTTTTGTATACATCACATAACGGAACGGCTAGGAGATCACCATCACTGTGGCATGTAAATCATGCTGCTCATGACATGCATGTCATGATTTTCATGTTATGACCTTTCATTTATGTTCGTTATACAGTCATGTTCTGCCATACCAATTTTCGTATACATTCCATTTACGAAACGGCCAGGAGAGTACCAAGACCGTGTCATGGAAATCGTGCCGCTCATGACATAGATCATGATTTTCGTGTTGCGACCTCTGATTTATATTCGTCGTGCAGTCATACTGTGGCATAGCAATTTTCGTATACATCCTATTAACGATACGGCTAGTAGAGCACAAAGTCGTAGGCGGCTAGATAGATAGATAGATAGATAGATAGATAGATAGATAGATAGATAGATAGATAGATAGATAGATAGATAGATACGCTCAAAGTCGCCAAAGTTCGCTGAGAAATGCTTCGCATTTTAAAAATATATTTTTTCACAGCGCATGGAGCTACCCTGGGTCACATTAAAAAAAACGGTTACACTAGACCTAGTGTTTAACAAAACATCTAGAATGCCCAACTCCTTTGAGGATGCAACCTCTACCAAACGCACAACTAGTTCACGTTCACACTCATCAAAAACTAGTTGTAGTGTCCAGGCTTAGTGCACCTGACGATTACAATCCCCCTGATATCGTACAACACGCTGAAACCGCCGTCGCGGGAAGGCTTTCAATGTAGAACCGCAGTCGGGCTGTCGTGGAACGCAGTTTGTGTACTGCATCCGGTTGTCCATGCAACCGATTAAACAGCGCGCATTCCTGCAAAAAAAAAAAAAAAATATGGGGCCATTATTTCTTATAAAGCTGTTCTTCAATTGAGTTTTTGAGGAAAGAAATTTGATATGCACATCTGTCATAGCCATTGCGCCTTTTACAGGACGTGCTATTATCCTGCAACGTGCAATAGGAAGCATTCAAAATGAATTTTCCTCGAGTGCCCGGTGCTTCCCCTGAACTGCCGCCTACACCATATATATATATATATACTCACTCCACCAGGCTACGTCACGAAGATGTGGCGCTGTCGTCGGGCGTTTTGGTTTCGCGTGGTAGGCATCCGCCGTCGCGCCTACCGTAGCAGCCGCTGCTGTGTTTTTGCTGCAGCTGTAGCTGCTCACCATCGTGCAACGAAGAAAGAAACGGCAGGCCGATGCGCTGTGTTAGGTTGGCTGTGTGCTGCAATGGGCAAAACATGTGCAATAGGTTTTTATCCATTTCGTGTTGATGACCGTCTTAAAAAACGCGACTAAGCTGTAACTCCGGCTCATCGGATGAGCCAAACATTTCGTCATTGCCAAGTTTGTATATTAATTAGCATTTAGCGCAGCCTGTTTCGTCTGAGAGAAATATCATTGCCATAAGTTTGTAGAGTGTAATACTCGACACCAAGTTTTCTGGCATAAAAAAAGTGTGGAGACAGAGCGGTGACGCTTACCGCAAAACGCGCACTAGCGCAGCACGTTGTCATATTTACAGAATTAATTGTGGTCGCCGTGGAATATTGAAGTGAGGAAGTTCTATATGCGTCATACGGATCTTTATTCACTCGAGTGAAATAAATGTAGCAGAGAATAATTCAGCAGCCGTGCGCGAAAGGCCGGCTACAGCGATGCTTTTGTAAATTGCTTGCGGCTGCGATGTCATACGTAGGAGAAGGGTCATGGGCAATGCTGCAGTGGTTGCGATGCGCGTTGCATTTTTTTTTGTATCAGACTGCACGAACTACACATGTGAAATTTGCCACGCCATTTCAGGACTTTACGCCTTCACGATCGCAGCGGAGCGCATGGGCGTGAGATCGCAGCGGAGCGCATGAGAGCCCTGGTCGTGGCACGTAATTGCTTTTAAATGCGAAGCATTTCTTAGCGAACTTCGGCGAGTTTGAGCGTATCTATCTATCTATCTATCTATCTATCTATCTATCTATCTATCTATCTATCTATCTATCTATCTATCTATCTATCTATCTATCTATCTATCTATCTATCTATCTATCTATCTAGCCGCCTACGATTTTGTGCTCTCCTGGCCGTTTCGCTAATCGGATGTTTACGAAAATTGGTATGCCACATCATGACTACATGACGAACATAAATGACAGGTCATAACATGAAAATCATGATATGCATGTCATGAGCGGCATGATTTACATGCCACGGTCTTAGGGCTCTCCTGGCCATTTCGCTAATGGGATGTATGCGAAAATTGGTATGGCACAACATGACTGCCTGACGAACATAAATGGCAATAACATGAAAATCATGACATGCGTGTCATGAGCGGCATGATTTACATGTCACAGTCTTGGTGCTCTCCTGGTCGTCTCGTTAATGGGATGTATACAAAAATTGGTATGCCACAATATGACTGCATGGCGAACATAAATGACAGGTCATAACATGAAAATCATGACATGCATGTCATGAATGACATGATTTACATGCCACGCGTCTCGTTCACGGGATGTATACGAAAACTGGCATGCCACAAGATGACTGCATCATGAACGTAAATGACAGGTCATAACATGAAAATCATGACATGCATGTCATGAGCGACATGATGGAACAACACGACAGCATGACGAACGTAAATGACAGGTCATAACATTAGAATCATGACACGCGTGTCATGACCGGCATGATTTACATGCCATGGTCCTGGCGCTATACTGCCGTTTCGTTAATGGGGTGTATGGGCTCCGTCTACTGACCAGAGGGCGCTACGTAGCTCTCGTCAGACGGCTCAGTCGCGCACGGTGGAAACCGAGGCGACAGCGACGCGCGCGTTTCTTCGCTGCTTTCCGGGCGTGCTGCGAACCACACGAACGCTCACGGCGTCGATCTTTGGAACAGTTTGCCGCAGGTTTGGAGCGCGCGTCTCAACGGAAATAAAACGAAAGAAGGTGGGACGGGCGGTCGCTGCTGCTAGAGAGTTGGAGACGCGCATCGCGTTCGCGTATTTCCCTGTCACAGTCTGCCCAATTTTGCTTCTTCTCTCCGCCAGGCAGTGCATTCTGGCGCTGATGTCGCACATGGAAAACTCGACTGCACGGAGGCTATACGAAAATTGGTTTGGCACAACATGACTGCATGACGATCATAAATGACAGGTCATAACATGAAAATCGTGACATGCATGTCATTAGCGGCATGATCTACATGTCACTCGTTTCCTTAAAGGGATGTATACCAAAATTGCTATGGCACAACACAACTGCATGACGAACGTAAATGACAAGTCATAACGTTAGAATCATGACATGCGTGTATGAGCGGCATGGTTTACACGCCACAGACATGGTGCTCTTGCGGCCGTTACGTTAACTTCATATGTACCAAACTCGGTATAGCGAGACAACAATGCAAATCCATTTTGCCTTCCTGATGCGTGCTTCGCATTTCCTTGATTCCCACTGCACGTGGGATCTGCCAATTTTTTTTTTTCTGCGTTGTCACAGCCGTATTTGCATAAATGATAGCGTCACCAATATCGCTCTTTCCGTATTTTTGAGTAACTAGTCTAATACAATATGTTTGTGCGCATGGACTTCGTGCAGGGATTAGAGGCTTTAGTTGTAAACAGTATTTTTTACCTGATGTTTTTTCAAGTCGTATCGCTGTTCTAGGTGGTTTATCCTTGCGCAAGTGACCGAATTAAAACACACGCACGAAGTGACGCCGACTTGATAGCTCGCGATAATTCACATCCCTGGTGGAAGATGCTTGTCGTTTCAATCAATTTCTCATGTGTTGTCATGGCTGTGCGTCGATGTATTCTTTTCTATGTTCATTAAATGCTTTCTACAAAGCTACTGCAATTTCGTCTCACGCGGCTCACCATTGCAAACTGTTGTAACCACGCTGTCGGCGCTCCGACGCCCCGTGCTCGTAGGCAGCTTTCGCACAAGCTGCGCCGGCGGCGGTGGAGCGACCATGCAGGGCCGCGGCTAGCGGTGAGCGGAGCCTCCGCGCCGCGGCGTCGACACAAGCCCTGGTTATATCGCCGGCGCGCACCATTGTTTACCAACATGGAATAGGTCTCTATGAAAATTTAATGAACCAACAATCTATGAAGCCTAGGAAAGCATAGGGGAAGTTATTGAGGTTCTTAATTGTAGTAATATAATTGTGGAGTAAGTAAGAGGAATTAAAGTGGACGAAAAGACAAACCTGCCTTCGGTGGGAACCGAACCCACGAACTTCAGATAACGCGTCCGATGCTCTACCCCTGAGCTTTGAAGACGGTCCTCTTCCCGTCCACTTTATTGGGTATATATGCACATACAATCTAACACTCCCAGGATTGTATGTACATTACATATACGAAGGTCAGTCAGCTCCGCCGAAGCTCGGACGCTCGCGATAGGTGCCCAGCGAGGCAAAGGAAGTCGGAACATAACAGGCGGCCTGCGGCAGAGGCGATGTGTCTATGTCTCTTTCATTTACAATATATAGTGGTGTTCGGGCCGTCTGCCCAGGAAACTTGATGCACTTGCTAATACTATCGCTGCCGCAATATTATTTCATTCGTGAACGCTATGCTACAGAAATTACTCATTCGTCGTTTATTTTGGATGCATTCCCATACTCAGCATTTAGAAATCGAGTGACACACATGCTTCACATGTAGAGGGTGAGATTATTGTTCGAGGCGTGCTTACGTGCTCACTGCGCGCTCAGTATTAAAGGGACCATGCAACACTTTATGAACACACTGAGTAAAGGGTGCCAATCGGTCGTTGAGGCTTCTGTGAACGTGTGAGCCAAACGTTACTGTGCTGCGAAAAGCTGTGGATTTGATGTTTTGTTTTAAATACAGCAGGAAATCGCCTGCTCTTGTTTCAACAAGTGACGTCACTCGCACCACCGACTAGGTCACTTCGCTCAGCTCTGTCTTCTTAAAGACAGGTACTCAGGCTGACTTTATTTTTTATTGCAAAATGAACTAATAAAACATTCAAGACTACCTTTCCGTCATCTTAAGTTCAGCCAACGCTATACCTGCCTCGAGCAAAGTAATCGGCGGCCTAGTGACGTTTGTTCGAAAGGAGAGCACCTGAATTACAGCTGTGTTTGATAATGAATCGATAATTCCTGGTGCACGCAGCTCACTAACATTTGGCTCACACGTTCACAATGCAGTGAGAGGAAGGCGATGTTATTCTGAGTAGTGTCGCTTGCTAAACACCTTTCATTCCACCGGACGTTATTTATGCGGAAATCGTAAAGCAGTGTAGTGAAAATATAATGCTCGTTTTGTACCTTGCAACCACAATGTGCCGATGGTGTGATCGCTGTACGTCATGCTGATGTTGATGCTCGAAGGGCAATAGAGTACTTCCGGGAGTCAGTAACTTATAGAAATGAAAAAGAAATTTATGAGGAGGTTCCCGTTGGGGTACCTCGTATGGAATGTCTCTTGCACAGGAAACAGTTGTAGTCAGTAAGATGGTTACTTGTACTGTTGAAAGTTTAAGATGGCAATAACGAAAAAATACCGATGCTTTCATCGGTATAACTTTCTGCCCGTGTAATAACATCCTGGTTGCTTGTGGGTTCGCCACTTAGCGTGTGTTACTTTTCCTTGTTCACTGGCTGTTTAAATTTCAGATATACACTTCCGTGACGGAAGTACTTCAGTTATGTTTTGGTACACCCCGGCATAGAGGTCTCTCGTGTCAAAAATGCCTTCTCTTTCGTTTTATTCGCTTCCTTTGTCTTTTTGAGAGAGAGGCTGCCGACAGAAACCGGCATATCGCAGTGTTCATTTCTGCAAATCATTTACCATAACACTACCGCTTTCCATAACAGTGCCAGTGTTATGGAAGGCCATTTACCATAACACTGCCTTCTCCGACTTCCTCTTGTGTCCTATGCAAACATTATATGTCATGTTGAAAATCTGCGAACACGCGGACAGTCCCTTTCCGTGTGTGCAGTGAAATGTGCTTGCAGGACACAATACGATCGATGAGGTCGACCCATTATGAACTTGTAATAACCACATGTGGATGATTCACGTTCACCTTCCTCTTTTCATTCTATGACTTAAAGGAACGTCGCCTTGCTGTGCTGTAAACATCGTCTGCATCGTGGGATGAAGTGCAGTTCAAATTGTGTCTTTCCCCTCGTGCGAGGGCCACTGTCAACCAGCTAGCGCGAAGGAGAGCGCCGATACGTGGCAGGCAGAGCCAAAGTGCGGCCGCTGGCGCACTGCTGCGACTACGTTGTACCGTGACCGCGAGCCGTCTCGTTCGTAGTGAGTGGGGTACATACACCACATCTTAGCAGCGACACTGACGATGAGACCTGTTCTTCATTTGTGTGTGGAATAAAGGGAGTAAAGATAAAACACGATAGCGTGTTTTGTGAGCGCCGGTGATGGTTTGCTGTATACATTCTTGCGCTACGGAAAAGGCCAAGGGTCGGCTTCGGCAAGAATGTTTCCCGTCGGGGCAACTATGTGCGTCTCGTTTCTTCGCCGCTGTGGTTGAATATTTGCCGTTAGTGTGTTTGTGTGTGCTCAGGGGCGTTTTATGAGCTCGCGCATGTCGTTGCGGACGCGCGTTCGCTTCAATCGACGAGGTACTAGCTACTAATTGCAATGCGCTAGTTGAAAAGGCGCTGACTATATGGCGGGTTTAGTTTGACAGATCTGTGTGGTGCAGGGTTACCTAAGAGCCGACGCTAACCGCACGACGCTAACCGCACAACTGAGGTTAATGTGCGTGGGTATATATACCCGATCGTCGGTGTCCGGTTGTGTGAGGTGAGTGGTCTATGTGGTGCATTACTGTGATATGCTTGCGTGTATGTTTGCGTGTGTACGTGCGTGATGTTCCTTTGAATTCATGGGAGTCTGTATATGCGATATTATATGCTGATAAAGTGTGTATGCGTGATGCACATGCTGAAAAATCGAGCAAAAAAGTGATCGCAATGGGAAGCCCCCATTTTCTTTTTTCCGGTTAGTCGGAAATGGTTCAACAGTTAGTCTGCCTGGAGTGCTCTGCCTAGGGCCACCTTTAAGGGGACTGTCCGCCGTCCTTCGTCGCTGTCCCGTTTTTTTTGGCTCAATAGAAAGCGCACCTTACGGAGTGTCCCAGCGCGCGGTGGTTTCTCCAGAAACTGAGTAGAAATTATTAAAACACAATTTTTTATCCAATAAGTCACCCCTTTTCTACGTGTACAGACGCGGGCAACAATAGTTACCACGCAAGATTCGTCGTCATCTTCCTAGCAACCCTTTCGGGCCTAGGAGGCTTCTTCTCAGCAAGAACCGGTTCCAAATTCGACATTCCTGAGCTCACGAGGAGGAGAGGCGAGGGAAAGTCGGCGCGGCGTGGTGCGCCTCGCTCATGCAGCGCCGCATGCATGATAACCGCAGTACTAGAGTGTACTAGAATATTCTAGTACACTTTAGCAGTACTACGCGCCTGTACAGGCAGACGAATTCGAAGGCAGCGCCGCCCGCGCCACCCCGAAAGCATCGAAAAAAAGATCGAATTGCCCTTGCGCGCTATCAAAAGGTGCCGTATATAGTGAAGTACGCTTGTAAGACATGCGTAATTGCTTTTCAGCAGAGTATGTATGCCTGCGTGGGCTGGTTCTCGTACACTTGGAAATTGACAAAAACGTGTTGGGTGTCAAAAATAACGAAAGGGGAGGGATCAAGGGTCCTCCCCTTTCGTTATTTCATAGCATGGGCCTCGTTGCGGCAGGCTTGGTGCCTTAGGTAGCATGCGAGGGCTTATTGGGCAGCAGTTATCTCACCGCAACTTCACGTTGTACGTGACGCCTCCTGGCGAAACAGTTTGTTCCACACACGCCTCCTTGGCTACGAGTGGCGCTGCCTAGCACTCCCAGGATAATATGTACATAAGTACCCAGTAAAGTGGACGGGGGGACGACCGCCTTCGTAGCTCAGCGGTAGAGCATCGGACGTGCCTTCTGAAGGTCGTGGGTTCGGTTCCCACCGAAGGCCGGTTTGTCTTTTCGTCCACTTTAATTCCTTTCTACTTACTCCACACTTACAATACTACACATGAATTCCCCTATGCTTTCCTAGGCTTCATTGTCTGTTTGCTCATTAAGTTGTTTCGAACAGATAAAAGAACGGCCGTGACGGTGAAAGGTTAGTTTATTCCGCTTGTACAAGCTAAAATGCTTCTTACCGAAAGCCTCGTTTCAAGTGCTGATCCACCATCCAGTTCCACGAAAACAACGTCGTTAAACATTCTATTCATTCTTTAGCAACCTGCCAAGCTTTCATTCCTTCCAATTATATTATCCAGGCCAACACGTCCGCCCAACTCCCCCTCCTACTTTTTCCTTCACAAGTGCCGCTCTTCTCCTCCTCTCCTACTGAGGACTAGGGAGATGTGTCCAAAGCGCACAGAAACGAGCGCTCGAGAAGGCAGTCGCCGTCCTGGCGAAGACGAGTCCACTTGTCGAAGCCTTGGCTCAAGCGACATTCCCTGTTCTACATCGTTTTTAGCAATCTGTTCATCGATTCAAGCCTCCGTCTTCCCCTAAGCTTCCCTTCTAGCGACAAAATTGCAGTGTTCTGGACTGTGACGTATGTGAGGAGCATAATGTTCTAGTGATACAAAAATCGCAAAGATCATCAAGTTATGCTCGTGACACAGTTATAGCCCGCCTTCCAAATATTAGGGATCTACAGGTCAATCAGACGGCCAGGACAGCACCTAGGCGGCTAAATATAGGTGCGGTCAAGGTGACTCAAGCTCACCAAGATATATTTCACATTTAAAGTAATTTTTTTCCTCGTTTAATATCGAATCAGAGTTGTTCCGCCGTGAGTTTCACATTTTTTTTTCACATCAGCAGCGTTGCAGACAGTTCTAAATAAGTGACAGTAACGTTTCTGAATGTGGCATGTGCTCAAGAAATTGCAGTGTCATGCTACACCCTCTATTTCCATATAAATTTTAAAATGCTTGACCACGTCAGAGTAGCGGAATTCGGGAAAATTGACTTTTAACGCCTCTACGCCGGACGATTGACATTTCGAAAACACAACAGAAATTATGCGCTTGTGGCAGTTAGCTCTGACGAAGGAAAACTGGCTACACCTGTCGGAGACTAGTGCACCAGTCGTACCACAGCCGAAGATTAATTTCTGGGGTTTAACGTCCCAAAACACGGTATGAACATGGGAGACACCGTAGTGTAGGGCTCCGAAAACTTCGACTACTTGGGGTTCCTTAACGTGCAGTGACATCACACTGTAGACGGGCCTCAACATTTCGCCTCCACTGAAATGCAGTCCCCGCGGCAGGGATTCGATCCAGCGACCTTTGAGTCAGCAGCCAAGTGTCATCGCCACTAGACCACTGTGGCGGGGCAACCGTACCATAGAAGTGCGCTGCAGTAGAACGTGCATGAAAATTTTTAAATGCGAAACATTTCTTAGGGAACTTAATTGCACACTCAAGTGAAAGACAATTTTAGATGCGAAGCACCTTATGAACGAGGGCCTGTCCCCCCCTTCCCGCCATTGTCTGCCGTAGCCACGCTGGTACTCGGAGCTTTGCCCGCGCTCGCTCCACTCCGGCGCGTGCTCTAGTTTGAGTAGAGACCGCTAACGGCGCTGCGTCGCATCGATGAAAGCAATTTCTCTCCCTCGGCGCTCGCTCTTCTACAGCAGCTGTCATGGAGTGCACTTCGACATGAACGAAGATACGGTGGACGATCGCATCAAGGCGGTGCGGGCTCGCAAAGCGGCTGCAGCGCGGCAGCGTCGTCAAGCCGACCCGGAGCTGAGAGCTCGAGAAACTGAAGCGAGACACCAGCGCCGGCAAGCCGATCCAGAAGCCGCGAGGGCTCGCGAAGCTGCAGCGAAACGGGCACGTCGACAAGCCGATCCTGAGTTGCTGGCTCGCGAAGCTGCAGCGGAGCGGAAGCGCCGGCAAGCGGACCCGGAGGCGGCGAGTTCTCGCGAAGCTAAATTGAGTGATGTGTGCGATTTATACATTACGGACCACAAGGCAGTTATACCCAAAGCGAAACGTTCTCCTGAGCTTAAAGTCATCTACGATAAAGATTTGGTGGATTTGTGGGGTTTAACGTCCCAAAACCAGCTCTGATTATGAGAGACGCCTACGATAAAGAGCGACTTTAAAGAGGTCCGATGGCTGCTTAGCATACTAGTCAGGTGTGTGCGATTTTTTTCATGAATTAGTAGGCTGGCTTTTCAAAATACCGAAAGTACCAGTCCGGGGAAGGGAAGGGCCTCGTCAAGCTAGGGCACGCGCAAAAAGACACTACGGGTGCAGACGGCGCTTTGAAAATGCTTGGCGTCTGCTATGGCTTCCATAACTATTTATTGGTAAGAAAGACCTACACTGTTCAAAAGAAGCTAAACGCAGCGAATTTCAGTACATTTCATGGAGCGAATTTGGTGAGAATACCAAAAAATAAATGAGCCTTCCGAAGTCATTGGGCACCGAAGTTCCGGCCCAGATTTAAAAACTAAAGCTTTAACATTCATTTTCTTTTTAATATTCAACACAAGGTGTCCAAATTAAGGACAGTCCAGGGCTACAATTATATATTGTCAATTTAAGCCACTCCAAATTTTCGCTTTATTGTCCCTTTAAATCACTTCGGCCATATTTCTCTATCCAGCCTTCTGCGTCTCGGTCCTCTCTTGGTCGTCTCGTTCACCAAGTATAAACCAATATTTGTATGCTAGGGTGTAAATGTACGACAAACATTAATGACTCTTTACGTCACTAACATGACATACCCAGTATCTACACGACGATTAATGGTACTGCAATCACGTTTGGCTCATGCCTTTAGTGCTCGGCCCATAGTAAATTTGTTTTTGCCACAGCTGTTAGAACCTCATAGAGCCCAAGTCCATCAAGACCAACTCAAATACCCACAACATATAATTGGAACTTACAAACCTAAACCTAAACAAACCTAAAGATTAGAAAGTCGTATCGTTTGCATACCTTGCGATTTAAATGTAGGCGTATCACGAACACACACACACACACACACACGCACACGCACACGCACGCACACGCACGCACGCACGCACACACACACACACACACACACACACACACACACACACACACACACACACACACACACACACACACACACACACACACACACACACACACACACACACACACACACACACACACACACACACACACACACACACACACACACACACAAGCAAACATACTACCACTAGTCCACGGCGCCTTCTCCAGCACAGTAACTATAGTAAGTAAGGCTATTGCACCAGCAGTTCTGATGGTGATGTTTGTGTAACGTATATACTACTCTACAGCAAGGCAATGAAAAGTGCGTATGCTCTAACACTCGGCTTGCTTTTGCAGAAATTTGTTCACCCCGTAGAAATACTCTAAAGAACGATGCTTACAACAGGGACATCAGCGCACCGGAGCGCGCATCTTTCTTCCGAACAGCAGACGTCCTGCCATTCAACTAATGTGAGCGTGAACGTTACGTGGTACCATGAGTAACCATATCACCACCACGGTGTTTTCGACGTTCCCGGTTAGTCCGCGTTAGGCATGCACCCACTCACAGGGCACGAAGATGTTCATCCTACTTATAACATTTGGTTGAATAGCATGGACAGTTCCTTCGCTGGCTCCTTCGCAAGACACGGCCTCCCACACTGCTTGAAATCTGCAGCATCTTTCTGTTCTTGCACGATTTCCTCATTACGCCCGCAATATTATGGGAGCCGCAAGCAGAAAAAAAAAAAAAACTAAGTCGCAATACGCTTCCTAACAACGGCGTTGCGTAACCACATGGAAGAGGTACAAGCGCAAGCAAAATGTGGGGTTCAGGACACACAGTGGCTTCGATATACTTTCTGGCTTGTCAAGCCGTCACTATATCCCGCCACAGTGGTATGGCGGCTATACAACTCGGCTGCTGATTTCAATATCGCGGGATCGAATCCCACCTTCCGAGGCTTTGCTTCGATGAAGGCGAAATGTCGTGCACCGTGTACTGTGCGATGTGAATGCACAATAAATAAATGCAAATGATCGAAATTTCTGGCATTTGAAGGAGACATAGCGCTAGAAGACACGGACAAGGAAGACAACAGCACGAGCGCTCTTTCTGGAGCACTTCACCCCGGCGTCTGTCAGAATCGTATCGTGGTATTGGGACGTAAAGCCGCAGGAATCAACCGAAAACGCGACTTTTTGTTACATGGTTTGGTTGCTATTGAGACATTTTTGTTTTACTTCGTAAATATAGCAGGCGGACGCGGCTGAAAGCATAGGCATCCGTGCATTATTGAGAGTAATTTCATCCTCAACATTCTCTTGGAGTGTTTTCACTTGGTACGCAAGGCTTCGTGCTAGGAGTTAAACTTTTGGGGACGTTTTCCGGCGCATTTTCTTCGCAATAACGTTTGGACAATATTTGGTTTAACTCCCAGTCAAACATTACTGCTCCAAAGCACTTGACATCCAAGATGCGCATTGCTCTACGTTGTACCTTTCTTTATGGCTATGTGTAAATGCAGAATAGCAAGAGATACCAAGTTTCGTTGGCGCGCGTATGTATACATATGCTTTTCTATTTGGCGTCCCATTTTGATAGAGCAATTGAACAGCTTACTCGAGGGCGAAGCAAGCGTCGTATGGTTGTAAGACCTAGCACGAACTCGCTGAATGCTTCTCGAAAGCACTTACTGAACGACACAGTGCTTGGAAAGGCGTGTGTGATCACATGCTTTGAAGAGTTATGGCATACCGGTTAACCTATACGCAGGGTGCAGTAACCGGTAAATACGGAGGCCCCCCATTGTCGTTGTTTAACGAAGGCATTCATCGATCACCGACTCAAGCAAGTATGGAGGAAGACGGGTATAACTATAGCTCGAAGAAAAGATACGTGGCTGCCCGTATGCGGCCGAGATCAATGAAACTCGCCCACATGCAATGGGCCCCGAAGGAACGTTGGAAATGGCACCTATATGTTACCGTCAGGGGACTCCGGAAATGTGAGGGGGTGAGCAGCAATACGCCACAGAATGAGATTAAGCTGCGGGCCGAGAACGCTACCCACTCTGCCGTTTCCTAACCGAGCTAATCATTAAGGCGGTGGTCGATGTTCCTGTATTCATTTCTAGGCCTCCGGGCCTCTCCGCGAGTTGGTATCTCGTACCCTTTTCGTCCGGGGGTTGTCGCAAGGATACTTTTATTTTTACTGCGGATAATCATGTTTAAGGTCGTTAGAGGGCACCCACGCTTCCGCGGAGATTTACGTTGCCTGGAAAGCATAGCTACAGTACTGAAATTCAGTTCAGTTGAGTTTGTTTACCTAAACGCTTTCCGAAGGGGCAATAAATAATGGGTGCGTGTCCATATTTAGATGAATACAGAATCATTTCGAAGTGATTTGTGGCATCTTAATAGAACAAGGACGGACAGGTAATGGCAGCGATGTCAGCAGAAAGGCCGTTCCAGTATTTGTAGTCCTCGAGATGAACCGGACAGAGAAATAAGAAGTTCGGGTACATAGGCGCATGGCCCATGTGCCAGAGATTAAGCCCTACACACCAAAGCGCAGCAATGCAGGCGCGCATAGGGCAAACATTATGCTAGTTTTCGTCCACTTGATCCCAAACTCCCGACGTTTGACGCTGGCCACATACTATGCACAACGTCAAAGTCCGGTGGGCTTCACAGCGCACCGGATTTCCTGTGCAGTACAGAGAAAGGGCAAGTCCTTGCATTATCCTACCCGCCACTGTAATACTGTGGTGACATGGGAGAGGAACAGCGCTGGGACCCATTCTGCACTAAAGTCCTGCCCTCCAAAGTGGTGCGCTCGGCATAAGGAAACAACAAAAGTGAGCGCAAAAGAAATTCACGACTGACAATGAAGTGCTATACAAAAGAGATGGAGGCCCGGTGAGCATTCGATTTCTCCTACGATTTCCTTCCAAGCAACAAGCTAATGTACTGCGTGAGATGCATTAGAGAAAGTATGGTCGCCACATGGGCCTTACGCGAACATTCCAAGCCTTAAGAACCAAGTACTTCTGGTCAAAGCTCTATGCAGTTGTTAGACAACACGTGAGTCACTGTGACCTTTGCCAGGGGATGAAGACGTCAGCATCGGTGCCTTGTGGCTGTTACAACGAATTGAAGCCTACAGCCCCTTCCATGCAGTTGGGATGGACGTAATAAGGCCCTTCAAGACATCGAGAGGATATAAATGTATCATTTTTGCCATTGACTACCTCGTCAAGCTCGTTGAAGAGAAACATAGAGGCTACAACAGTTCAGAAGTTTATTGAGCGAAGCATTATTTTGAAGTACGGGATCTCCAGCCACGATTGTTATGGATTGCTGCACTCAACTGATGGCACGCTCTATCGAAGCCTATCTCAGGCATCGTAGCATCGAACATACGGCCACCACTGCATATCATCCAGCAGGAAATAGACTGTGCGAAAGGGCCGACAGGGCTGTCAAGCAAATGATTGCCAGTGTGATGATGTTCTTCCATACATAGCAGTCTGGTTCAACACATAGGACACGGTCCGCCAAACACCATTCTTTTTGGTGTATGGTAGAGACCCGGTGCCGCCGCTAGATGTTGCAGCTGCCGCGAGCTTGAAGAGCTGAAAGAAGAGTCCAGCTATGGTGCGGTAGTTCGAGAACGTCTTCAGAAGGCTGGAGAGCTCGCATCCGTTTTCATTAGAGTGGCACAGAAAAAGCAGCAAATATTCTTTGACAAGCACCACAATGACGTCGTGTTTGATAAAGGGCCATTGGTGTTTCTTAAGGCTCCACCGTCCGGGGTGTGAAATCAATCTCCTACTACACAGGGCCTCACAAGATAGCTAACAAAGTGTCTCTTGTGAGCTATGAGATTAAGCTCACCAACAAAATGGAGTGTAGATAAATTGAGACCGTATCTGAGCCCCATTGCCGCGATGGAGCAAGCTCCCGTATCGGACTGAAGTTTACAATGATGCGCGAATTAGGGCCTGTGCTTGTGTTACTTACAGTGAGTGAAAGTGGGACGAGGAAACTTGCGCTTCGTGAACAGTTGATCGAGCTTTCATTTGTTATTCTTATTGTCACGCGTTTATGTATACTACGTAACATAGAGTTGGGACGACTGACTTTCAGAATCCGGGCATGTCACGAGGTATAGCAGACGACGCTCGGGTTGCGTATTGTGCATTGGTGTGAAAAATACTGAAAATAACGGGCGCCGAGCTCGAGCGCGCAAGGGCTGCCTCGTCCAATAAAGAATACGGCAGTCCGCCCCTTCCAGGTCTCCACTGTCTCTGCATGCGTCCTACACCGCCCCGTGAACCCACATTAACCGGCGGCCGCAATGGCACTTTGACATTGTGTGTGAATATTGTGTTTAAGAAATACTGCGGTGTAGTTTTTGGTACCAAGTGCATGTGTCCGATCTCTGAACATATGTTGCTGCTCAATGATCAGCACGAGACAACACTGGATATTTTAATGCCACCTATTTATTTAATTTTCTAACTACCTGTCATTGGCGAGGGTACCCTTGGCAACGAGCCAAGGCATCGAAAGAAAGGACGTCGTCTGTGGTCACTGATATCAACACTGCTAATCTACTCTATTAGCTTCGTGGACGCACAAGGCAGGCGCTAAAGCAGTCCCAATTTATTAGTGAACTACTCAATCAGTCGAACATTTGGTAAGACCGGTGCTGTTCTAAGCATGCGGAATGTTGCACGCATATACAGGTATAAAGCTCATGATGTCAAAATGTTTTATGAAGCAAGAATTAGCATCCGCGCATTTGTAGCACAAGACTACATCGAAATCCATACGGATTTTTTAGAAATGAAGCCTCATAGTTGACCAGTCCTGGTCCGGGATTCAAACCCGGGACCAACGCCTGTTCGGGGCGCTCGCTCTGCCAATTGAGCTAACCAAGAGGCTAGGTATTGACAGCGCAAGAGCGAATTACTCGACAACTCGAAGCACATGGCCGTGAATATGGGAAATCATTTCTGATGAAACCTGCAAGGCGGAGTAATGTTTTATAAAGAGAGAGTTAAGGTCCACGCTTTTGTACCCGAGGCTACAAGGAAATCCTCACGGATTTCTCAGAAATGAAACCTTCTTAGTTCTGGTCCCGTTAAAGCACTCCAGATGGTCAAATTTTCGGAGCCCTCCACTACGGCGTCCTTCATCATTGTATAGTAGTGTACGTAAAAGATCAGTAATTGTAGCTAAAGTCTACAAACAAAGAAAAATCACGGACCTGCGCAGAGGACGCAACAGAGCGACATCGCAAGTTAGATTTTGTTGCCAATTTTGCCAATCTTTTCTGAATAGCCTTACTTTATTTCCTCTTCTTGCTGTTGAATAGCTTGATCTTTCTGCTTAATCTTCTTTTTTAGTCCGCATCCGCTTCTCATTTTGTTCGTTGCCGACGCTTTTCCTCTTCACCATCACCGGCTTCTTATTAGCCGACTTCTTCCTCTTCTTCCTTGTCGTCGCCTTCCTCTCCTTCGCTGTCTCCTTTATCTACTTCATCGTCGCTGTCCTTTTCATGGCTCTCGTTCATAATTTCAGAGCCGGCGAATGGCAAGGTGCAGTGAACTGAAAGTTATTGATCGGAGTCATGGCTGAGAGCACAAAGTGTACAGCTATGTGTTGAGACACAGAGGTGGATGTTACTGCCTCTCCAAAGTATATCAGAGCCGTCGCAGAAAATGAAGGATGCCCAAGCAAGAGGTGTGGGAGGTCTTTAGTGGCATCACCTCCACTGAGCTTGGTCGACGTACGCACACGCATAGAGCTTTTTTTTTTTCCTCACTGCAGCTCACAGCGGTTGCGAAAACGGGCGGCAGAGGCGGACGCTATCACCAGCACCTTTGGTCAATGCAAGGAGCCTATAACAGCTTAAGTTGTAAAAGCAATTCGGCAGATCCCACGCATTCTGAGAATCTTGCCATGTAAAAAAGGTCGGATAGATCTATGACAAATAATTTGGCATGCAGCCAAGGATTATGATTGGGATCGAGGACTTGTTGAAAAAGAAAAGGTGCAAGCATGGGTTGGTGGATGTTTACGTGGGCTAACGAAAACGTCGGCCGCACAGTGGCGATTAAATGGCAGCATATGGTACGACGTAACGTTGGCACTCACTCTGATGTAGAGCACAGACGTATGTTTTCTCGAAGAAAAATGCACTATATGGTGCGTTGTTATATGTGATATGCGTTGTTCGCTGGAGTATTCCTGCGGGATCGAGCAAAACTGGACAAAAGCATGCCGAGGGATAGCGCAATATATAAGTGATTCATACGAATGAACACACTACTTGGGCGGTCTGGATATCTCTAATTGTCGCCGGCAGTGAGTGTTGCGCAACTGCTGCTTATGTAGGTTCTCTTCTCTGCGACACGCATTATGCGCTTAATTTGCCGAAGTTACCACGATTGTGAAGCCGGTAGAAAATAAGTGTTGTCTGACGCATGGAAGATCGGTAGTCTTTCACGCTAAATATCAGGTACACTGCGGCAAGGGGGAAAAGACAAGCTAAATTAAACAGAAAACAACCTCCGCTTTCCTTAGAAAGGAATAGTAAGCACGTATAAAGCAAACGACTGCCGTGTTGGTAACGTAGCCCTTTTAGCAAAAAGCTCGAAAAAAAAAAAAGACACGACTCTCACCAAGGTGTAAAAGACGAATAATCTGCCATTGGCGTGGGGATAGGAGCCCCGCATTTCTCGCGGCTATGCGAAGAAGAGGTACCATTTTTTCGATCAGATTTCAAGCACTACATGTGGAAACCGCACGCGTCAGGCTGAGAAATGTCCCACTGATCTCCTTGCTCGGGCGAAAGTCGAATCCGGTTGCCGCTATGTGCCTCGCTCTGCATACGAAGAGAACCGTGGGAATATGGGTAATTCCTGTACTCCATCAAGTTGGTTTCAGAGAAGAACGAGGATGGAAGCCTACACTTTCAACGCATTCTGTTAGCAGCTGGGGGCCTAGGAAATGTGCAAGTAATTGCAGGTTAGGGAGAAATAAGTCTAAAACATCTATGATGTAAGTGAGAAAAAATAGGACGTAACCAAGAAGGGTTCAAAGCTGTACTGTCTACGGATCCCCAAACAATATTCACGAGAAAATATATTGTGAGATCCTCTGGCAGTTACATCAATCTCTTGGGCATTATTGTCACCTAAGCTCACAGAACAGCCAGCGAAACCGAACGCATGAATTAGTGAGTTGGAAGACAGGAAGATTTATTGCGCCATAGTTGCATAATTAAATTTTGCATGCACGGATATAATTAGGCTATTTCTACTTAGGTTGTAATTTTGTGATTTTATATTACGCGTACGCTTCTAAAGTGGCGTTTTACAATCCCTTCGATTATCTTAAATAAATGAGCGATGAAACTTGTTGGTAGATTGAACCTTAATAACCTTATTCTGAAGGTATTTACAAATGACTAGTGGCCTTAGCAGTCGCAGAAGTGTTCAGGCCTTCTAGTTGGTGACGTTGGCACTTCTGAAATTTATGCTAGAGAGTAGCGCTTTCGCCACTATTCTCCAGCTGTCACGTCTTCTGGTAATTATTCAAAACGCAAAGGTTATAGGAATGTGTAAAAATTACTGAAAGTACGAAGAAGTTTGCAGCTGAACGGAATACATAACCCTCATTGTTTCGTCACTCAATATTACGTCCCCCTGAAAAGCAAAAGGTCATACAAGCGTTCCAAGCCTCGACGGTCATGTTCTCGTGGGAACCAATTGAGATGTTTTGTGCACGGCAAATCGGCGCACGAATGTTGTACATGACAGTGGTTCTAACATCAGTGACATTACACGCCAGTCAATTATGTCCTGATTATTGAAACGTAACCACTCCTCCCTGCCGAAAATAAATTATAAAGAAGAAAAATTAGAACCCCGCGCGTCTTGCAATGCGTGATACCAAATTTGGCCCGGAATGTTAAGAATGTGTGAATAGCACGATGGATAAGTAATGAAGTGATAACATGATAATCTCAACATCCGTGTCCGCATTAGTGGTAATAGAGTCAGGTACGGCTTATAGATGGATACTCCTGTGCGCTTTACATCTAATGACAAATTACACTTACGTGTGGTTCTACTGCTAAACGACCTTACCTCAATGCCTAGGCCCCGTGTTCGACTACAAAAGGTCATGCCTTCCATCTTCTCTGTCTCTTAGGTAGTAGCCGTGAACTCCTATCGAAGCTGACCGTAGCTCAACTATTAATACAGCTGGCAAGATGGAATTTCGAGCGCCGGTAGATTCCACGTCTATAGACTCAAACTCAACACCGGTGGATTTGAACCCATGAATTTCACATGTAGACAGAGTCGCGTTTGAGTGGCTGTAGGTCCGTTGTAGATAGGAGACACGGAGGGAGACGCCGCTTGATATTCAAGTAGATCCTATGTTTACACGTAGCCTGGGCTTTCACAGGCTAGCGCCGAAACGTCATCCGAGGAAAGTTGAGGACAGACAGACAGACAGACAATGAACTTTAATAAATCCTGAGGAGCTACGTAAGGACTCCCTAGCGGGAGGCCGTTGTAACCGCTGGCCGCACCCACGTGGAGGAAAGGACAGTTGTAGTTTTATTATTCTCGTAAGAAATCTATACATCGGCATTGTTATGTTGAAAAAAAATGTGAAACAGCGCTTATTTTACAACAGCAACACCTATAGGGGAAGCCAGAACTAGTTCATTGAATTGCCAGGTATCTGCAGGCCTCATTGTCACTATATAGAGCTGCTTCCTAATATTGCCAGTTACCGGTTGGATGTTCCACAAGACTTTTCTCACGACTTCCACCCACCCGCGGGCTGTTTATGTGCTTGAAGAGTTAGCCATCGATTATTCAGACTTTTGCGCACAGATGACATGTACTCACGCGATTTCTTTCGGATGTTCGATTAGCAGTTCTTTTCCGTGGCACGGCAGGCAAGCACAAGCGACCTCTACGATTTCCTTGACGAAACTTCTGAAACGGCGTTTTTGAAGATCGCCCATTGATCTCAAAACAGGAGCTGGAGTGGCGTGGTTCTGCGAATAGTACCGACCTCATCGACCCATAGCGTCGTACAGTCGGTTTGGAAACTTCTCTACACTTTATTTGTGCTGGAATCGTTTAGGTATGACGACACCATTTATTAAATGCGAAGCATTTCTTGGCAAACTTAAGCCAATTTGATACTATCTATCTATCTATCTATCTATCTATCTATCTATCTATCTATCTATCTATCTATCTATCTATCTATCTATCTATCTATCTATCTATCTATCTATCTATCTATCTATCTATATCTATCTATCTAGCCGCCTACGCTTTCGAGCTCTCCTGTTCGCCTCGTTCACCCGGTATACCTAAGATTTGGGAGGTAATGTATAAATGTATAACGAACATTAACGGCATATCTTTACGCGACCGACATGCAATATCCGTCACGCACTTTACGATTAACAATCCCGCGATGACGCGTACTTTTCGGCGCCTCACACGGTACACTCCCTCCAGGATCAGCCCACGCCCACTTAAAGAGACCCGCTTTTAAATTGAAGAAGGAGCATAGTCTTCGCATGGGATTGAAATGTCACGTAACAAGCACATGTAACTTACCGAGCGGTATAGTGCCGTAAAGCAAGCGCGCTGCCGCTAGGCTACGGTGGCTTTTTCCACATGGTATATAGAGTAAATAAACCCACGGCGTCTGCAGTTTTAACGACAGTGCTTGTGTAACGTGATGGCGTTTCTAACGTGTGATTAGTACTGTGATAGCAACACATATGTTCTGTTACCTTTCGGTATGCTTTTGTGCAACTTTGCTCCATCACATAAGAATGCTACAACGAACGACGCTTACGATAGCACATCAACGCACCAATGGCGCATTTTTCTTGACAAACAGACTGTTCGTGCATTGCACTAACGTGAGTTCTAACGTCTACCGAGACCAGCATTCAGACGCCACGGTGCTGCCGACGTTCCCGTTTAGCCCACATTATGCATACTGAAGAGTCGGTTCTCATGCTCTCTGCACAAGGACCCGGATCCAACTCGTCACGCTTGACTGAACGCCGAACAAACCCCCATAGGCAATTCCTCATGACTGCCTCACGTGACACCGACTCCCATAAAGCATGGGATCTGCATGATTTTTTTTGCGGGCTCCATACCTTAGTGCGCAGCCCTTTTTAAGGCATAACGCGTTCCCCCGCTCTGAGGTGCCAGATAAGTCAAAATGAAACATTAAGTTGGAAAAGTGAAATGTAGGCATTTGCCTTAATGACTACATTATAAAAAAATGCTTGGCATTGTAAAGTGCGAGGACTTCGATGAAAAATAAGCCAGGCTCGAAGTGCGGCGGAAGACAATACGCCTGAAGAGCGCGAGCAGCGAGGACGCCACGATCCCTATTCACTTCCCAACAGAAAAAAACCCAGAGCACCACGTGCCACGCGCTCGCGATCGAAATTCCTCTTCTTTCGAGCCCACTAATTTCTTTCTCTATTAACAGCCCCTTTCACTCCGTGAAGACGGTCATGAGGGAGAGAAATCGAGGGACATTGAGGGAAGCCCTGGTGTTTACCGACTGCGTTTTTTAACGAGGTTACACAAGTGCTTGGCTAGGGCTTATCACTGTATTCATTACATGTGCCACACAGCACACTGGGCTTCCGACGATACCCACAATCCAGTAGTGCACAGAGGGAAGGGTCGCTCGGATACAACAGCGCAAACACGCGCAGCCTCAAATTCCGGCACAAAAGAAGTGCGGGCGCCTCTCTTACACGCTGATAGTTACGGCTCACTCACGGGAGGCCATATTGTCCTGCCTCCTAGACACATAGAGCTTCGCTCTAAAATGCCTGTTGGGATTGAAGGCTTTTATTGAGGAGACCCTTGTGAAATTTCCTTCACCTATTTTGTATTTGTAATCCCTCATGACGGCCTACGTGAAACATCACAGCGACGGAACGAAGAGTAAGAACAGAACAATGCGCCTGCCTGCGTGCTGATAAAATTATCCGAGAGAACCCAGGCATCGTGGAAATCGATTTCATGCGAAACTCTTCACCGGGTAAGTTTAGCGGAGCTGCTCGGCGTTCGAGGCTCGAGTTGCGAGTGCAGATCAAAGTATTCGTGCAGATCAGTCGAGGGCGCAAGGTGGGATTTTCACGCGTGGTGACAGAACCCTGGCGACTACAGATGAGGTGATATCCGACCTAGCCTACTGGTAGCGTGCTTGCTTGGCAATTCGAGGGATCCGATTTCATTTCCAGTGTTGTATAAATCAGTGATCGCTGGAAGATGCCCAAACTTTGTTATTTTTATTTTTGTATTTCGTTACTCCTCAGGGCCCGAGGCATTACAGAGGGTGTGGTACATTTTACCATGCATTGTGCAACAAAGCATAAAACAAAGTAAAAGAACTCAGGTGAGTGAACAAAATACAAGTAATCATTTACAGCAACAAGGACAACAAAAACGGAAACACAGAAGTAACTTCAAAGGCCAAAATGTGCATATGAAACAGGAACACCAGCAATAAATAAAATGAACACGCGCTATAAAAAAACGTGTATATGACTCCAATGAGACACATTTCTTTATGGCGACATATGGTTGATCAAAGCACCTTTGAACTTGGCGTTGTCAGATATTTCGACGGCGGAGCAGGGAAGGTGATTCCACTTTGTTGACGTATCGGGATGAATGAATTAAAAAATGGTTGTGTGGCACGAAGGAACACCAGCCTTATGACGATGATTGGTACGGGCAGAAACATAGCTAGGGGGGGTTATCAAGCGATTTCTAAGAATAGAGTTGTCATAGTATATCTTATGGAACAGGCAAAGGTGAGATACTTTCCACGTTCTGAAAGCGGCGGTAATGATAAGTTTGCTTTCATAAGGGTGACGCTGGAAGTACGGTGACAATTTGAAAGGTTTAAGCAAGCGGCCCGGTTCTGGATTAATTCATTTTCACATCGAATTAATCCAGACCGGACCTGTTACTAAAGTGATGACGACTTCCAAGGGTCTAGCGCGAACGAGAAATGTGATACCAGACGAGCTTAACTGCAGTGAATAGATCGCGCCGCGAACAGTGCTTGCTCAGCCACGCCTGCATCGCAACCAGCTGCGCCACGGCATTTCAGTTTTCAATATGTGATTTTATTACGAGCAGAAGGTAGACGGAAATACAGTGACAAACGTACATTTCACCGCAGTAAGTGGCTCGCACAGCGTCATACTGCTACTGAAGGGCTACATTCCGAAGTAGTTTTCAAGCAATGGGGCCTTGCGACGGCATCAGCGCCAAGCCTTCAAGCGGGTGTCAGGAGGCAGGCTAAGTGGGCTGCCGCTTATTCGTGGTTTTGCACTTGTCGCCAAATTTGCATACCGACTCATCATACTTTATGCGGCAGAAAATTGCTTGTCGTTCAGGACATTTTCGCGAAACTTAGCAGCGGCCCGTAAGTTTTTTGTAATGGTGTGCGGCAATTTATCGTTGCGCTATATTGGACGCGCCTTTCACCTCTTCGTCGCAATGCTCTCTTCTCATCTACTCACCACTATGACTAAAGTCCTTTATTATAAGCACACCGTGCATGAGAAATTTTGCCTCGACAAATTCTTCTCGCAACTCATTCTTCAGTTGTTTCACCATTCTGCAGTCTTAGCATTTCCCCGAGAAAAATGAAGGGCCGTTATAGTTTTATATCTCGTAAGAAATATATAGATCGCATTAGTTGTTACCATGCTGACGTATACCTTGCAGAGGCATTGCACCTGTGGAAGGTACGAGCCTTTAGCCGGCCCTGCTAATTTCGTATTGTGATTAATGCAGCAAATATGGGTAACAGCAAATCGAGACGACAGAGGTGCATCAACTAAGGACGAGATTGTGGCAAGGACGCACGTTACATTCTTGAATTCTTTTTTTTCTGTAACGGCGCCACATCGCGTGATAAATATAAATGGAACACGTCCGCAGGAGATAGGGACGTCGCTTTCCACACCACGTCGTCGTACACGCCAAGGAATGCGAGACGCTGTGAACCGGACAAATGACGCACACCGCTCTTTGTCTTGTTTTCGTCTGCTTGAACACGCTTGCCCGGCTGCCGCAGTTTCTCCTAGTGCTGTAGTGGGTGGAGGTCTTGGCGCGAGAGAAGAAAGAAGCGCGCGTGTGAATGCGAATGCTGCACACTTGGACATCGCATGGAAGCGCGCGCGCACCCCTTGGGGAGAAGTAGTCATGCTAATAGTTTTCCTGGTGACCAAGGACGTACAACCGTCCGCCTAAACAGCTTCGGTATTAGAAGAAAGGGGAAGGGGGAGGAGTGGAGGGGACGGTGGCTGGAAGACACCAACGCAGGAATGTTTATTTAAAGAGTGATGATATATCGGTTCGGAGTGCAAATTTTGGGAGTTACATAAACGCTGTAGAATCTTGCAGTCCTGTCTGTCTGTCCCTGCTCTTTTTCGTCCCCAAGTTCGTAAGCATTTCTCTGTTCCCGTACAAGCATAGCTCACGCAAATCATGCGGTCCTGCATCATACAACACTCTAACGACTTCGATCTTCATGCTTCATCGTTGCAGCCACATGGCGATAACTGGGCAACTATTCGCATGGCTGCGCCGAATATGGTTAATAAAATCATAAGAGCAAACTACCGCACTCTTTGCGTGGCTTTCCGGGGGAAGGTCTCGCCAGAGGAAAAAGAAGCGCGTGTCATCTAATTAAGCACCTCGCTTGTTTACCTGGTGGGCCAAGCGGATGGAGTGAGTGACACTTCGTTAGCGGAGTAGCCCCAGTTTCAGCCTGACCAGTGCAAGTTGCCTATGTCACTTTGGCACTCGAGATTTTTGATTAAGCAGTGGGGTGCATTATTAAGAGCCCCTCGGCAGCGCCATGGCAAAAGCGTGTTTGCACTTGCTCGCGCGGCAGCACCAGAGGGACCGTGCGTTTTCAAAAGGCCAGTCGCCAGCATTACAGTGGATATCTGCTACACGGTGAAGAGCAGCTGTAAGGCTGAAGACACGTCGACCCATTCCTGCATAGAAATATATTTATCATGCGTACTAAATGGACCTGCACTATTGAGGCTGGAACGGAGATTCTAGCGTATTAAGAAACGCTTGCCAGGCTTCGTTGATTCATGACATGAGAGCCGAAAAAAGCACTGCAGGCGCAACGGGCGCACGCAGTTATTGTTCCAGAACAAGACATTTGCCATGTGCAATTGTCTGAAATCAGAAGTTACGTCGATTAACATTTCTGTACTGCTAGTTTTCTCTTGGTCGTTCCGTAAACGAATTGCATCCCCTTGTACACGTACTTGGTTGTATAAATGAATGCGTCGCAAGGTTGCGCGTCCGCCGCGTGTTTTTCACGGCAACGCGCAAGGCATAAGCGGACTATGAGGAGCAAACTCCTTTTATAGCACTCTTGGAATTAAGTTAGCTTTCCGTGGAGAACTTTGCTTAAATAACTGTGATATCGTCTAGGCGCATGCACGGTGCGCAAATAGGACTTTTCCTAATTTTACGACATTGAAAGCGCCTACGTCGGTCCTACAATGAATACGTGCAGAGCAGGCAAGCGGTAGCATGCACAGGTAGCACTCCGTCTTCATTTGAAATACGACGCCTACCACCGTAGGCAAACACCCAGTGTAAGAAAGCGCGCTTTAAGATTTGCAAAGTGCGCGTTGCTCCATCGCAGTAAATTGCCCATGCAAATGTCCTGGCGTGTCGGGAGGTTGCGCCAGCGGGGGAAAGAACGTAGTCTATTTCGCAACGCGAACTAGAACTGTCAACAAGACCAAACGTATCCGTGCTGTCGAGTAGAACAGAGTGCGCGTTCATTCCATATTAAATGCCTGTTGATATACAATCCCTTGCGAGGACTATTTTCTAAGGAGACCTGCAGTTGTCTAACATCGCGTGATAGCACTGTCTTAATGAAATTTATGTCTGTTTAGTTGACATTGAGAGATGACGGGCTTAATATACTGCAAAAACGTAACTTTCTTCTTATGGAAGCAGAATCGCTGGGATGGTGGATCCACCACGTTCAGCTTGTCTTTTCTTATTGCACCTCGGGATCCTGAGATATTTCCGCTGGCTCAATCAACCACCAAGGCAAATGAGCATTCTTATTGCATTTCTTGAAACCTTAAGGGACACTAAGTGAAAAATGATTTTCTAGTACGACGATATCGCATTAAC